>CAHIKZ030001381.1:0-197500 GCA_903632075.3 Acanthosepion pharaonis | reverse complement strand
GTTTCTTTTTTGTTTTCAAAAACTGCCTAAGAATGTAGTCTAACATATTTTTTTACGTACTAGTTAGTTCTAAATAATTGTTTTCTTATTCTCCATAAAACCTCACACTCACTTCCATGTAAAAAATGATTTTCTGCAATATTTTAAACCTAAAGTAATTACTGTTTGTTTCAAATTAAACTTAAAATCGGCTAAACCTCCACAAATAAAGTTTTAAAAGTAAATTTTATTTTTGAAAGATTTTTAAATAAAGAGAATCACATTGTGCTGAGAGAATTGTAAATATAGGTAAAAAAATCAGCAATTTAAAAAAAAAATATATTCCAATAAACAAATTAAATTCGTTCTGAAATACTAAATACAGCAAGGTATTTATTTAATCTATTAGCTTGAAATTAAAACTAAATTAAAAGTTTCAACAAAGATTTTTCATTATAAAAAATTAATTTTAAATCTTAGGCATATCACTTTTCTTTGGAGTAGGTACCTCCACTTTTTCGGCATAAATTTTCGACACCTACGTTTGGAGATACCTATAATTTGTTATGTAGCAGGTGCAAAATTAGGGAGAAGTCATTTTTTTTTTCGACTGGGGTACCAGATACTATGAATTCGGAGGTACACACCCCGCACACACGCACGCGTGTGCTTTTTATACATTACTTAACGACGTACAATATAATATATATATAGAACCTTGAATCCTTCATGTCAAATTTCAAGTTCCCTAACTTTTTTCCACATTTCTAAACTTAGTACTAAACACTAAATTATTGATTAATTTATTCGTTTTCTACGGCTTATCAACATTTTTTTGCAGGTTATTTGAAGACAGAAAATATTTTTCGACTGTAAGAATTTTTTTGAGATAATAATAATTGAGAGTAATACAAATTTTATTAATTGACGCATAGCTGCAGATTCCAGCCTTTCGCAAGGATATTTGCATGTAAGTGAATATAACGAAACGAAATGGAACTGGAAGGCGACACTCCGGTTGTCAATTCCCAGCCATTATCCATTACTGTACACCACCCACACATCTAACATCTAGATCCTGTCCAGGCTCAACATTCCTTAACTTTGATAACCGTACGGGAACCGGTGGTTCAACGTGATATGCCCTTAAGAAGCCGTCACAGGTACATCCAAGCTTACAACACATATTATTTCAAAGCGGTCACCCATTGGTCCATTTCCGTACTGACCAGGCTCGACATCGTACGGGAACATGTGTTTTCAACATGATCTGGCCATAAGGCTAATATACCATCCACAAATTCAAGCATATAGTACCTGGTATTTACAAGCGGTCATCCATTGGCCCATTTACGTACTGACCAGGCTCGATATCATACGGGAACATGTGTTTTCAACGAGATCTGGCCATAAGCCCTATATACCACCGACACATTGAAGCATATACTACCTGGTATTCACAAGCGGTCACCCATTGACCCATTTATGTACTGACCAGGCTCGACATCGTACGGGAACATTTGTTTCCAACGTGATCTGGCCATAAGCCTAATATACCATCCACACATTCAAGCATATAGTACCTGGTATTTCCAAGCGGTCACCCATTGGCCCATTTACGTACTGAACAGGCTCGTTATCGTACGGAAACATGTTTTTTCAACGTGATCTGGCCATAAGCCCAATATACCATCCACACATTGAAGCATATAGTACCTGGTATCTCAAAGCGGTCACAAACTGGCCAATTTACGTACTGAGGAGGCCCGACATCGAACGGGAACATCTGTTTTCCACGTGATCTAGCCAGAAGCCCTATATACCATCGACACATTGAAGCATATAGTAACTGGAATTCCCAAGCGATCACCCACTGGCCAATTTACGTACTGACGAGGCTCGACAACGTACGGGAACATGTGTTTTCAACGTGATCTGGCCATAAGCCCTATATACCATCCACACATTGAAGCATATAGTACCTGGTATTCACAAGCGGTCACCCATTGACCCATTTACGTACTGACCAGGCTCGAGATCATACGGAAACATGTGTTTTTAACGTGATCTGGCTATAAGCCCTATATACCATCTACACATTGAAGCATATAGTACCTGATATTCACAATCAGTCACCCATTGATCCATTTACGTACTGACGATGTGCGACATCGTACGGGAACATGTGTTTTCCACGTGATCTGGCCATAAGCCCTATGTACCATACAAACATTGAAGCATATAGTAACTGGTATTCCCAAGCGGTCACCCACTGGCCAATTTACGTACTGACGAGGCTCGACATCGTACGGGAACATGTGTTTTCAACGTGATCTGGCCTTAAGCCGTATATACCATCCACACATTGAAGTATATAGTAACTGGTATTTCCAAGCGGTCACCCACTGGCCAATTTACGTACTGACGAGGCTCGACATCTTACGGGAACATGTGTTTTCAACGGGATCTGGCCATAAACCCTATATACCATCTAGACATTGAAGCATATAGTACCTGGTATTCCGAAGCGGTCACCCATTGGCTCATTTGCGTACTGACCAGGCACGACATCGTGCGAGAACATGTGTTTTCAACGTGATCTGGCCATAAGACCTGTATACCATCCACACATTGAAGCATATAGTACCTGGTATTCACAAGCGGTCAACCATTGACCCATTTACACACTGACCAGGCTCGACAACGTACGGGAACATGTGTTTTCAACATGATCTGGCCATAAGCCCTATATACCATCCACACATTCAAGCATATAGTACCTGGTATTCACAAGCGGTCACCAATTGACCCATTTACACACTGACCAGGCTCGACATCGTACGGGAACATGTGTTTTCAACGTGATCTGGCCATAAGCCCTATATACAATCTACACATTGAAGCATATACTACCTGGTATTCACAAGCGGTCACCCATTGACCCATTGACCCATTTACGTACTGACCAGGCTCGACAACGTAACGGGAACATGTGTTTTCAACGTGATCTGGACATAAGCCCTATATACAATCTACACATTGAAGCATATACTACCTGGTATTCACAAGCGGTCACCCATTGACCCATTGACCCATTTACGTACTGACCAGGCTCGACAACGTAACGGGAACATGTGTTTTCAACGTGATCTGGACATAAGCCCTATATACAATCTACACATTGAAGCAGATACTACCTGGTATTCACAAGCGGTCACCCATTGACCCATTGACCCATTTACGTACTGACCAGGCTCGACAACGTAACGGGAACATGTGTTTTCAACGTGATCTGGACATAAGCCCTATATACCATCCACACATTGAAGCATATAATACCTGGTATTCATAAGCGGTCACCCATTGACCCATTTACACACTGACCAGGCTCGACATCGTAGGGGAACATGTGTTTTCAACGTGATCTGGACATAAGCCCTATATACCATCTACACATTGAAGCATATAGTACCTGGTATTCATTAGCGGTCACACATTGACCCATTTACGTACTGACCAGGCTCGACATCGTGCGGGAACATGTGTTTCCAACGTGATCTGGCCATAAGCCCTATATACCATCCACACATTGAAGCATATAGTACCTGGTATTCACAAGCGGTCACCCATTGACCCATTTACGTACTGACGAGGGTCGACATCGTAACGGGAACATGTGTTTTCAAAGTGATCTGGCCATAAGCCCTATATACCATCCACACATTGAAGCATATAGTACCTGGTATTCACAAGCGGTCACTCATTGACCTATTTACACACTGATCAGGCTCGACATCGTACGGGAACATGTGTTTTCAACGTGATCTGGCCATAAGCCCTATATACCATCTACACATTGAAGCATATAGTACCTGGTATTCATTAGAGGTCATACATTGACCCATTTACGTACTGACCAGGCTCGACATCGTGCGGAAACATGTGTTTTCAACGTGATCTGGCCATAAGCCCTATATACCATCCACACATTGAAGCATATAGTACCTGGTATTCACAAGCGGTCACCCATTGACCCATTTACGTACTGACGAGGCTCGACATCGTATGGGAACATGTGTTTTCACCGTGATCTGGCCATAAGCCCTATATACCATCTACACATTGAAGCATATAGTACCTGGTATTCACAAGGGGTCACACATTGACCCATTTACACACTGACCAGGCTCGACAACGTACGGGAACATGTGTTTTCAAAGTGATCTGGCCATAAGCCCTATATACCATCTACACATTGAAGCATATAGTACTTGGTATTCACAAGCGGTCACCCATTGACCCATTTACACACTGACCAGGCACGACATCGTACGGGAACATGTGTTTTCAACGTGATCTGTTCATAAGCCCTATATACCATCTACACATTGAAGCATATAGTACCTAGTATTCACAATCGGTCACCCATTGACCCATTTACACACTGACCAGGCTCGACAACGTACGGGAACATGTGTTTTCAAAGAGATCTGGCCATAAGCCCTATATACCATCTACACATTGAAGCATATAGTACCTGGTATTCACAAGCGGTCACCCATTGACACATTTAAGTACTGACGAGGCTCGACATCGCACGGGAACATGTGTTTCCAACGTGATCTGGCCATAAGCCCTAAATACCATCCACACAATGAAGCATATAGTACCTAGTATTCACAATCGGTCACCCATTGACCCATTTACGTACTGACGAGGCTCGACATCGTAAAGGAACATGTGTGTTCCACGTGATCTGGCCATACGCCCTATATACCATCCACACATTGAAGCATATAGTAACTGGTATTCCCAAGCGGTCACACACTGGCTAATTTACGTACTGACGAGGCTCGACATCTTACGGGAACATGTGTTTTCAACGGGATCTGGCCATAAGCCCTATATACCATCTAGACATTGAAGCATATAGTACCTGGTATTCATTAGCGGTCACCCATTGACCCATTTACGTACTGACCAGGCTCGACATCGTGCGGGAACATGTGTTTTCAACGTGATCTGGCCATAAGCCCTATATACCATCCACACATTGAAGCATATAGTACCTGGTATCTCAAAGCGGTCACAAACTGGCCAATTTACGTACTGACGAGGCTCGACAACGTACGGGAACATGTGTTTTCAACGTGATCTGGCCATAAGCCCTATATACCATCCACACATTGAAGCATATAGTACCTGGTATTCACACCCATTGACCCACTTACGTCACCCAGGCTGACCCACTGTAACGGCTATAAGCCCTACCATCTAAACATTGAAGCCATTCACAATCGAGATCACGTACGACGAAACATGTGTTTTTTCCGTGATCTGGCTATAAGCCCTATATACCATCTAAACATTGAAGCATATAGTATCTGGTATTCCCAATCGGTCACCCATTGGCCCTTTACGTACTGACGAGGCTCGACATCGCGAACATCGTTTTTTTCAACGTGATCTGGCCTTAAGCCGTATATACCATCCACACATTGAACATATAGTTTATTTCCAAGCGGTCACCCATCCATAACGTACCCGAGGCACGACATCTACGGGAACATGTTTTCAACGGGATCTGGCCATAAGCCCTATATACCATCTAGTAACTGGTATGGTATTCCAAGCGGTCACCCATTGGCTCATTTACGTACTGACCAGGCACGACATCGGAGAACATGAACGTGATCGTAAGACCTGGGAACATATAGTACCTGGTATTTCAACGTGATGACCAGGCTCGACAACGTACGGGGAACATGTGTTTTCAACGTGATCTGGCCATAAGCCCCTATATACCATCCACACATTGAAGCATATAGTACCTGGTATTCATTAGCGGTCACACATTGACCCATTTACGTACTGACCAGGCTCGACATCGTGTGGGAACATGTGTTTTCAACGTGATCTGGCCATAAGCCCTATATACCATCCAGTCATTGAAGGATATAGTACCTGGTATTCACATCGTAGCGGTCACCCATTGGCCCATTTACGTACTGACGAGGCACGACATCGTAACGAGAACATGTTTTCAAAGTGATTGGCCATAAGCCCTATATACCATCCACACATTGAAGTGATATAGTACCTGGTATTCAAAGACCCATTGACCCATTTACACACTGACCATCCACACATGTGTTTTCAAAGTGATCTGTTCATAAAGCCCTATATACCATCTACATTGAAGCATATAGTACCTGGTATTCACAAGCGGTCACCCATTGACCCATTTACACACTGACCAGGCTCGACAACGTACGGGGAACATGTGTTTTCAACGTGATCTGGCCATAAGCCCTATATACCATCTACACATTGAAGCATATAGTACCTGGTATTCATTAGCGGTCACACATTGACCCATTTACGTACTGACCAGGCTCGACATCGTGTGGGAACATGTGTTTTCAACGTGATCTGGCCATAAGCCCTATATACCATCCACACATTGAAGGATATAATACCTGGTATTCACAAGCGGTCACCCATTGACCCATTTACGTACTGACGAGGCTCGACATCGTAAAGGGAACATGTGTTTTCAAAGTGATCTGGCCATAAAGCCCTATATACCATCCACACATGAAGCATATAGTACCTGGTATTCACAATCGGTCACCCATTGACCCATTTACGTACTGACGAGGCTCGACATCGTACGGGAACATGTGTTTTCAACGTGATCTGGCCATAAGCCCTATATACCATCCACACATTGAAGCATATAGTACTTGGTATTCACAACGTACGGGAACATGTGTCAACGGATTGACCCATATACCATCTGACCATATAGGGTATTCGACCCATCCATTTACGTACGGGCTCGACACATGTGGGAACATTTTTTAACGTGATCTGTTCATAAGCCCTATATACCATCTAAACATTGAAGCATATAGTACCTGGTATTCACAATCGGTCACCCATTGACCCATTTACGTACTGACGAGGCTCGACAACGTACGGGAACATGTGTTTTCAAAGTGATCTGGCCATAAGCCCTATATACCATCCACACATTGAAGCATATAGTACCTGGTATTCACAAGCGGTCACCCATTGACACATTTAAGTACTGACGAGGCTCGACATCGCACGGGAACATGTGTTTCCAACGTGATTTACGTACTGACGAGGCTCGACATCGTACGGGAACATGTGTTTTCAACGGATCTAAATACCATCCATCACATTGAAGCATATAGTACCTGGTATTCACAATCGGTCACCCATTGACCCATTTACGTACTGACGAGGCTCGACATCGTACGAGGAACATGTGTTTCCAACGTGATCTGGCCATAAGCCCTATATACCATCCACACATTGAAGCATATAGTAACTGGTATTCCCAAGCGGTCACACATTTACGTGGCTAATTTACGTACTGACGAGGCTCGACATCTTACGGGAACATGTGTTTTCAACGGGATCTGGCCATAAGCCCTATATACCATCTAGACATTGAAGCATATAGTACCTGGTATTCATTAGCGGTCACCCATTGACCCATTTACGTACTGACCAGGCTCGACATCGTGGGGGAACATGTGTTTTCAACGTGATCTGGCCATAAGCCCTATATACCATCCACACATTGAAGCATATAGTACCTGGTATTCAAAGCGGTCACCCATTGGCCCATTTACGTACTGACGAGGCTCGACAACGTACGGGAACATGTGTTTTCAACGTGATCTGGCCATAAGCCCTATATACCATCCACACATTGAAGCATATAGTACCTGGTATTCACAAGCGGTCACCCATTGACCCATTTACGTACCGACCAGGCTCGACATCGTACGGGGCTCGACATGTGTTTTAACGTGATCTGGCCATAAGCCCTATATACCATCTAAACATTGAAGCATATAGTATCTGGTATTCACAATCGGTCACCCATTGACCCTTTTACGTACTGACGAGGCGCGACATCGTACGGGAACATGTGTTTTCCACGTGATCTGGCCATAAGCCCTATGTACCATACAAACATTGAAGCATATAGTAACTGGTATTCCCAAGCGGTCACCCACTGGCCAATTTACGTACTGACGAAGCTCGACATCGTACGGGAACATGTGTTTTCAACGTGATCTGGCCTTAAGCCGTATATACCATCTAGACATTTAAGCATATAGTACCTGGTATTCATAAGCGGTCACCCATTGACCCATTTACGTACTGACCAGGCTCGACATCGTACGGGAACATGTGTTTTCAACGGGATCTGGCCATAAGCCCTATATACCATCTAGTCATTGAAACATATAGTACCTGGTATTCACAAGCGGTCACCCATTGGCTCATTTACGTACTGACCAGGCTCGACATCGTACGGGAACATGTGTTTTCAACGTGATCTGGCCATAAGCCCTATATACCATCCACACATTGAAGCATATAGTACCTGGTATTCACAAACGGTCACCCATTGACCCATTTACACACTGACCAGGCTCGACATCGTACGGGGAACATGTGTTTTCAACGTGATCTGGCCATAAGCCCTGTATAAGCCCTATATACCATCTACACATTGAAACATATAGTACCTGGTATTCATTAGCGGTCACACATTGACCCATTTACGTACTGACCAGGCTCGACATCGTGTGGGAACATGTGTTTTCAACGTGATCTGGCCATAAGCCCTATATACCATCCACACATTGAAGGATATAATACCTGGTATTCACAAGCGGTCACCCATTGACCCATTTACGTACTGACGAGGCTCGACATCGTAACGGGAACATGTGTTTTCAAAGTGATCTGGCCATAAGCCCTATATACCATCCACACATTGAAGCATATAGTACCTGGTATTCACAAGCGGTCACCCATTGACCCATTTACACACTGACCAGGCTCGACATCGTACGGGAACATGTGTTTTCAAAGTGATCTGGCCATAAGCCCTATATACCATCTACACATTGAAGCATATAGTACTTGGTATTCACAAGCGGTCACCCATTGACCCATTTACACACTGACCAGGCTCGACATCGTACGGGAACTTGTTTCCAACGTGATCTGGACATAAGCCCTATATACCATCCACACATTGAAGCATATAGTAACTGGTATTCCCAATCGGTCACCCATTGACCCATTTACGTACTGACGAGGCTCGACATCGTAGGGAACATGTGTTTTTCAACGTGATCTGGCCATAAGCCCTATATACCATCCACACATTGAAGATAGTACCTGGTATTCATGGCGGTCACCCATTGACCCATTTACGTACTGACCAGGCTACCATCTACAACATGTGTTTTCAACGTGATCTGGCCATATAGTATATACCATCTACACATTGGTATAGTACCTGGTATTCACAAGCGGTCACCCATTGACCCATTTACGTACTGACCAGGCTCGACATCGTACGGGAACATGTGTTTTCAACGTGATCTGGCCATAAGCCCTATATACCATCCACACATTGAAGCATATAGTACCTGGTATTCACAATCGGTCACCCATTGACCCATTTACGTACTGACGAGGCTCGACATCGTACGGGAACATGTGTTTTCAACGTGATCTGGCCATAAGCCCTATATACCATCCACATTGAAGCATATAGTAACTGGTATTCACAAGCGGTCACCCATTGACCCATTTACGTACTGACCAGGCTCGACATCTTACGGGAACATGTGTTTTCAACGTGATCTGGCCATAAGCCCTATATACCATCTAGACATTGAAGCATATAGTACCTGGTATTCATTAGCGGTCACCCATTGACCCATTTACGTACTGACCAGGCTCGACATCGTGCGGGAACATGTGTTTTCAACGTGATCTGGCCATAAGCCCTATATACCATCCACACATTGAAGCATATAGTACCTGGTATTCAAAGCGGTCACCCATTGGCCCCAATTTACGTACTGACGAGGCTCGACAACGTACGGGAACATGTGTTTTCAACGTGATCTGGCCATAAGCCCTATATACCATCCACACATTGAAGCATATAGTACCTGGTATTCATTAGCGGTCACCCATTGACCCATTTTCACAAGCGGTCACCCATATTTACGTGACCAGGCTCGACATCGTACGGGAATATGTGTTTTTAACGTGATCTGGCCATAAGCCCTATATACCATCCATCTAAACATTGAAGCATATAGTACCTGGTATTCACAAATCTGTCACCCATTGACCCATTTACGTACTGACCAGGCTCGACATCGTACGGGAACATGTGTTTTCAACGTGATCTGGCCATAAGCCCTATATACCATCCAAACATTGAAGCATATAGTAACTGGTATTCCCAAAGCGGTCACCCATTGACCAATTTACGTACTGACGAGGCTCGACATCGTACGGGAACATGTGTTTTCAACGTGATCTGGCCTTAAGCCCTATATACCATCGACACATTGAAGCATATAGTAACTGGTATTTCCAAGCGGTCACCCATTGGCCCATTTACGTACTGACGAGGCTCGACATCTTACGGGAACATGTGTTTTCAACGGGATCTGGCCATAAGCCCTATATACCATCTAGTAAATGGTATTGAAGCATATTTAGTACCTCCACATCGTATTCAACTTGATCTGGCGGTCCACCCACATTGACCCATTTACGTCACCCACTTGACCAGGCTCCACATCGTACGGGAACATGTTTTTTCAACGTGATCTAGCCATAAGCCCTATATACAATCCACACATTGAAGCATATAGTACATGGTATTCCGAAGCTGTCATCCATTGGCCTATTTACGTACTGACCAGGCTCGACATCGTACAGGAGCATGTGTTTTCAACGTGATCTGGCCATAAGCCGCATATATCATCCACACATTGAAGCATATAGTATGTGGTATTCACAAGCGGTCAGCCATTGACACATTTACGTACTGACCAGGCTCGACATCGTACGGGAACATGTTTTTTCAACGTGAGCTGGCCATAAGCACTATATACCATCCACACATTGAAGCATATAGTACCTGGTATTCACAAACGGTCACCCATTGACCCATTTACACACTGACCAGGCTCGACATCGTACGGGAACATGTGTTTTCAACGTGATCTGGCCATAAGCCCTATATACCATCCACACATTGAAGCATATAGTACTTGGTATTTCCAAGCGGTCACCCATTGACCCATTACGTACTGACCAGGCTCGACATCGTACGGGAACATGTGTTTTCAACGTGATCCATTTATACCATCCACACATTGAAGCATATAGTACATGGTATTCTCGGTCACCCATTGACCCATTTACGTACTGACCAGGCTCGACATCGTGTGTTTTCAACGTGATCTGGCCATAAGCCGCATATACCATCCACACATTGAAGCATATAGTACCTGGTATTCACAAGCGGTCACCCATTGACCCATTTACGTACTGACGAGGCTCGACATCGTACGGGAACATGTTTTTTCAACGTGATCTGGCCATAAGCCCTATATACCGTCCATATGTTGAAGCATATAGTAACTGGTATTTCTAAAGCGGTCATCCATTGGCCCATTTACGTACTGACCAGGCTCGACATCGTACGGGGCATGTGTTTTCAACTTGATCTGTTCATAAGCCCTATATACCATCCACACATTGAAGCATATAGTACCTGGTATTCACAAATCGTGTCACCCACTGACACATTTACGTACGTACGACATCGTACGGGAACCAATGAGGAGGCCCGACATCATACGGGAACATGTGTTTTCAACGTGATCTGTTCATAAGCCCTATATACCATCCACACATTGAATCATATAGTACCTGGTATTCCCAAGCGGTCACCCACTGGCCCATTTACGTACTGACGAGGCTCGACATCGTACGGGAACATGTGTTTTCAACGTGATCTGGCCATAAACCCTATATACCATCCACACATTGAAGCATATAGTACCTGGTATTTCACAACGGTCACCCATTGACCCATTTACGTACTGACGAGGCTCGACATCTTACCGGGAACATTTGAAACCCTAGATAACTTCTACGCATTGAAGCATTTTCAACGTGATCTAGCCATAAGCCCTATATACCATCCATACATTGAAGCATATTAACTGGCATTTCCAGGCGGTCACACATTGGCCCATTTATGTACTGACCAGACTCCACGTCGTACGGGGGCATGTGTTTTCAACGTGATCTGGCCATAAGCCCTATATACCATCCACACATTCAAACATATAGTACCTGGTATCTCAAAGTGGTCACCCACTTGCCAATTTACGTACTGACCAGGCTCGACATCGTACGGGAACATGTTTTCAACGTGATGTAGCATTAGCCCTATATACAATCCACACATTGAAGCATATAGTACCTGGTATTCAGAAGCAGTCACCCATTGTCCCATTTGCGTACTGACCAGGCACGACATCGTACGGGACATGTTTTAAACGTGATCTGGCCATAAGACCTATATACCATCCACACATTGAAGCATATACTACCTGGTATTCACCAGCGGTCACCCACTGGCCCATTTACGTACTGAGCAGGCTCGACATCGTACGGGAACATGTGTTTTCAACGTGATCTGACCATAAGCCGCATATATCATCTACACATTGAAGCATATAGTACCTGGTATTCACAGGCTGTCACCCATTGACCCATTTACGTACTGACCAGGCTCGTCATCGTACGGGAACTTGTGTTTTCAACGTGATATGGCATATAGTAACTGGCATTTTCAAGCGGTCACACATCGGCCCATTTACGTACTGACCAGCCTCCACGTCGTACGGGGTCATGTGTTTTCAACTTGATCTGGCCATGAGCCCTATATACCATCCACACATTCAATCATATAGTACCTGGTATCTCAAAGCGGTCACCTACTGGCCAATTTACGTACTGACTAGGCACGACATCGTACGGGGTCATGTGTTTACAACTTGATCTGGCCATAAGCCCTATATACTATCCACACATTGAAGCATATAGTACCTGGTATTCACAAGCGGCCACCCATTGACCCATTTACGTACTGAAGAGGCTCAACATCGTACGGGAACATGTTTTTTCAACGTGATCTAGCCATAAGCCCTATATACCATCCATACATTGAAGCATATTAACTGGCATTTCCAAGCGGTCACACATTGGCCCATTTATGTACTGACCAGCCTCCACGTCGTACGGGGGCATGTGTTTTCAACTTGATCTGGCCATAAGCCCTATATACCATCCACACATTCAAACATATAGTACCTGGTATCTCAAAGCGGTCACCCACTTGCCAATTTACGTACTGAGGAGGCCCGACATCGTACGGGAACATGTGTTTTCCACGTGATCTTGCCATAAGCCCTATATACCATCCACACATTGAAGCATATAGTACCTGGTATTCCCAAGCGGTCACCCACTGGCCAATTTACGTACTGACGAGGCTCGACATCGTACGGGAACATGTGTTTTCAACGTGATCTGGCCTTAAGCCGTATATACCATCCACACATTGAAGCATATAGTAACTGGTATTTCCAAGCGGTCACCCACTGGCCAATTTACGTACTGACGAGGCTCGACATCGTACGGGAACATGTGTTTTCAACGTGAGCTGGCCATAAGCCCTATATACCATCCACACATTGAAGCATATAGTACCTGCTATTCACAAGCTGTCACCAATTGACCCATTTACGTACTGACGAGGCTCGACATCGTACGTCAACTTGTGTTTTCAACGTGATCTGGCCACAAGCTCTATATACCATCCACACATTGAAGCATATAGTAACTGGCATTTCCAAGCGGTCACACATCGGCCCATTTACGTACTGACCAGCCTCCACGTCGTACGGGGTCATGTGTTTACAACTTGATCTGGCCATGAGCCCTATATACCATCCACACATTCAATCATATAGTACCTGGTATCTCAAAGCGGTCACCTACTGGCCAATTTACGTACTGACCAGGCACGACATCGTACGGGAACATGTGTTTTCAACGTGATCTGGCCATAAGCCCTATATACAATCCACACATTGAAGCGTATAGTACCTGGTATTCCCAAGCGGTCACCCATTGGCCCATTAGCGTACTGACCAGGCACGACATAGTACGGGAACATGTGTTTTCAACGTGATCTGGCCATAAGCCCTATATACAATCCACACATTGAAGCATGTAGTACCTGGTATTCGCAAGCGGGCACCCATTGGCCCATTTACGTACTGGCCTGGCACGATATCGTACGGAAACATATTTTTTTAACGTGATCTGTCCATAAGCCCTATATACCATCGATACATTGAAGCATATAGTGAGAAAATGAAAGTAAGAGAAAATAAAAGTAAGAGAAAATGAAAGTAAGAGAAAATGAAAGTAAGAAGGGTCGGTGGATGTCTTGAACGTCACCTGCTAATAGCTCATAAGAAAGGGTCTATTCCATTTTTTCTGCCTGTGAGAAGACAAAGGATATATCATAGATGCTAATTGGTTTCAGTGAGAAAACGAGGGAAAGAATGGTCGATGGATAGGTTGAAAGTCTCCTGCTAATAGCTCATAAGTAAAGCTCTATTCCGTTTTGTTCACCTGAGAGAAGAAAGACACATCATATATACTCCTAGTTTTTAGTGAGAAAATGAGAGAAAGAATTGTCGATGGATGGGTTGAACGTCTTCTGCTAACAGCTCATAAGTAATGAACCAATCCGTTTTGTTCGCCTGAGAGAAGACGAAAGACACATCAGAGATTCTACTTGGTTTCAATGAAAAAATGAAAGAAAGAAGAGTCGATGAATGGGTTGAAGGTCTCCTAATATCTCATAAGTAAAGGTATATTCCATTTTGTTCGCATGTGAGAAGACAAAAGACATATCATAGACGCTACCTCGTTTCAGTGGGAAAAATGAAAGAATGGTCGATGGATGGGTTGAACGTCTCCTGCTAACAGTTCATAAGTAATGGACTATTCCGTTTTGTTCGCGTAAGAGAAGACGAAAGCCATAAATGATGCTACTTGGTTTCAGTGAGTAAATGAAAGAAAGAAGGATGGATCGATTGGTTGAAGATCTGCTGCTAATAGCTCATAAGTCATGGACTATTCCGTTTTGTTCGCATGTAAGAAGACGAAAGGCACATTAAAGATGCTACTTGGTTTCACTTAAAAAATGAAAGAAAGAAGAGATGACAGAAAGTCTTTAACGTCTCCTTGTTTAGTAACTGAAGTATTAATCTTCTTCAAAATTTGAAATTTCACGTTAAAGAAACTAGTCAATAAATTTAGTAAGCACTTTGTTTAAAGAAAAAACGTGTGTTATTTTCTAACCCCACAAGAACTCTGTTTTAAATAGAATCTTCCAGAATTGAAATAAAATGCTTAAATATCTCTAAGCAGCAAAAAACAAGAGGAAAAACATCGTGCGTAACATGTAATTAAGTTATTAAACACTCCCGTTAAAAAATGGTTCATAAATGGTGGATTAACGTTAATAAAGTGTGTTTAAAAATCTAAATAAGTATCTAACTGCAAGACTTATTTTTCTATTTTCTTTCATTTTTTTTTTATTCCGTGAATAATAATAATAATAATAAAGGGTTAAGACCAAATCTTTACGTTGAAAACGCATCGGTTCTCGAAAGTACGATCAACGAAAAAAAAAAATCAAACACGTTCATGAGTGAAATATTAATAACAAATAATGGGGAATTTACGCTTGATCTCATATTGCGAATATTGGGTGAAAACTTTTGACAACACTGTCGTCATTTAATGTGTTGATATTCATTATTTGAAATAAATAAATAAATCTCTTTATTCAGTTGGAAAATTTCCCGTACGATGTCGAGCCTCGTTGATATTAAAACGGTCAATGGGTGACCGCTTTATTTAATACCAAAAAATAATTATTTTTGAAGACAAAATTCCCAGTTATTTCATTTTCAAGAAAAGAATACCAAGTAGAATCTATGATGTATCTTTATATATTTTTTTTTATTATTAACAAAACGGAATAGTCCATTACTTATAAGAAATTATTTTTTTTTAAATTATCATTCCCAAAAAACATCGACAACTTCTTTAGTCGTTTACTCTGATTTTTTCCAATGAAAACAGGATCATTTTTTTGTCACATTGAAGATAGAGAAAACAATTTTCTCAATAAAACAAATATACAATAGACTTTTTATTTCTATTAGAAGGAGACGTATTATTCCATCCATTGACCCTTTTTTTTTTCATTTTCTCACTGAAATCAAAAATATATCTTTGATGTGTCTTCTTCTCTCAGGGGAACAAATAGAATAGTTCATTACTTATGAGCCATTTAGGAGACCTTCAACCCATCCATCGACCCTTTTTTCTTTCATTTTCTCACTGAAACCAAGGCATCTTTGAACTGGTTTTTGTCTACTCACACACGAACAAAACGGAATAGTCCATTACCTATGAGCTATTAGCAGGAGACCTTCACCTATCCATCGACCCTTTTTTCTTTCATTTTTCTCTATGAAACCAAATAACATCTTTTTGGAATTGTCTTTTTCTAAACACGCGAACAAAAACGGAATAGTCCATTACATATGAGTTTTTACCAGGAGACGTTAAACCCATCCAGTGACCCCTCTTTCTTTCATTTTCCCACTGAAACCAATAGGCGTCTTTTTTCTGATTTTTTTTCTTCTTCTGAGAACAAAATGGAATAGTCCCTCTACTTAGTCCTATTGTTTGGCAGTCCTTCAACCCTTCCATCGACCCTTCTTTCATTTTCTCACTGTAACCAATAGGCGCCATTGATATGGATTTTGTCTTCTCATACGCGAACGAAACGCAATAGTTTATCATTTATGAGATATTAGCAGGAGACGTTATCGTCTCTCCATTCTCTTATTTTCTCACTGAAACTAAGTAACATCCTTGATATGTCTTGTCACACGCGAACAAAACGGAATAGCCCATAAAGGTTTTAGCAGGAGACGTTCAATTGTAATTAATTTTTAAAAATCTTTTAAAAATGGCTGATTTTAGCCACATTTGAAAATCTGTCGGCACAATGTAATTCTCCTTATTAAAAAAATCTTTCAAAAATAGAATAAACTTTTCTGAAGCTTTATTTTGCTAAGATTAGCTAACTTTAGTTTTTATTATCCGCGCTTTTCCAATCAACAGAACTGATTTAAAATTTTTTTATTAAACTTAAATATCTGTAAATGTTTACAAATATGAAATGAGCATGGTTTTTTGTATAATTTTTTAACTACCCAGTAATCTTAAAAATTTAGAAAAATTTTAACTTATAATAACAGAAATAATTCCCTATCCAATGCAATTCATAATTTATTTCGCACTTTTTCTTTAAAAAAACAAAAAAAAAAATTTTTTTATTTCCAGTTTACAAATTCTCGTTGATAACAGATGTTGGTTTCTTTAAAAAAGAAAATTTCTTTACTTATCTAAAAATAATGCTTGCTCCGAATGTGAAATCAATCAATCTAAGGGAGATAATTCAGTATTTGGTATTTCAGATGCTAAACAGAAAGTTACTCTTTTTATTGAAGAAATTTCGTTTTTAATTTTATTTCTCTGTCGATTGGATATTCAAGTAGCTTTGAAAGTAGAATAAGTTGAACGAATTATTTTGTTTCCGAAAAACAAATGGCAGATAGTCTAAAATATTGGCGAGTTGACAAAACGTAAACTAGGTTCCTGGAATTGTTCTGATGAAAAAAAAGTTGATTTTCAAATTTTTGGATTTGTTTCTTAACTGTTTTTCTCTCTGACTAACTTCCTGTCGGTCATTTTGTCAAAAAAGACTTCAAAATTGAATGAAAACAATGACTTTTCTCCACTTTAAATAACAAAAATATGGTTTTCAAAAGTCAGTGCTAAAAAAAAAAAAAAACAGCTTTGAATAAATTCTGAATATTCAACATTTTGCTTTAAAAAAAACATGTACATAAATAAACCTGCTGCAAAAAAGCAATTCTTTTTTTATTATTTTGAATTTTAAATTAAAAATTTTTCAAATTCTCTACAGCTTAATTTATTATCCTTTTTAAATACCTTTTCTTTATTATCTGTGGATTGCCAGACTTCTTGGGAGGATTAAATTGGTTTCCTAAAATAATTGCCTTTTGCAAGTTTGAATTCAGAGTTGTCCTTTTCACAGATTCCTTTTTTTATTATCTGTGAATTGCCATGACTTCTTGGGAAAGATAGGGAGTGGTTTCCTTATTGCCTATCTACCAACATGAAATTAGAACTAAAATTATCTGTGAATTGCCATGACTTTTGGGAAAGATTTAGAAAAGGTTTCTTCATTTTTAGTTTGGAATTCATTTCCTTCTCACAGATTCCTTTTCTTTATTATCATGTGAATTGCCATGACTTCTTGGGAAAGATAGGGGAGTGGTTTCCCATTGCCTTTCCACAGTTTGGAATTCAGAGTTGTCCTTCTCACAGATTCCTTTTCTTTATTATCTGTGAATTGCCATGACTTCTTGGGAAAGATAGGGGTGGGTTTCCCATTGCCTTCTCAACAGTTTGGAATTCAGAGTTGTCCTTCTCACAGATTCATTTTTTTTTATCTGTGAATTTATGACTTCTTGGGAAAGATAGGGGAATTGCCTTAAAACAGTTTGAATTCAGAGTTGTCCTTCTCACAGATTCCGTTTCTTTATTATCTGTGAATTGCCATGACTTCCCGAGGGAAAGATAGGGAAATGGTTTCCCATTGATCCTATTTCCACAGTTTGAATTCAGAGTTGTCCTTCTCACAGAAAACTTTTCTTTATTATCTGTGAATTGCCATGACTTCTTGGGAAAGATAAACAGTGGTTTCCCATTGCCTACTCAACAGTTTGGAATTCAGAGTTGTCCTTCACAGATTCCTTTTCTTTATTATCTGTGAATTGCCATGACTTCTTGGGAAAGATAACAGTTGTTTTATGTTGCCTATCAACAGTTTGAATTCAAAACTGTCCTTCTCACAGATTCCTTTTCCTTTTCTTATTATGTGAATTGCCATGACTTTTTGGGAAAAGATAGGGGAGTGGTTTCCCATTGCCTTCTCAACAGTTTGGAATTCAGAACAGATTTCTCACAGATTCCTTTTCTTTATTATCCTGTGAATTGCCATGACTTGCAAAAAGATAGGGGATGGTTCCTTGCCCATGCAACAGTTTGGAATTCCCAAAGCCTTTCTCTCTTTTTCAACAGTTTGTTGAATTTTTTTTTAAATGATAATTGTTTCCTTCTTCTTCAGAACGTATTCAGATTGTCCTTTTCAAAGATTTTTTCTTTATTATCTGTGAATTGCCATGAATTCTTGGGAAAGATAGGGAGTGGTTTCCCATTGCCTATCTCCAGTTTGGAATTCAGAGTTGTCCTTCTCACAGATTCCTTTTCTTTATTATCTGTGAATTGCCATGACTTCTTGGGAAAGATAGGGAGTGGTTTCCCATTGCCTTCTCAACAGTTTGGAATTCAGAGTTGTCCTTCTCACAGATTCCTTTTCTTTATTATCTGTGAATTGCCATGATTCTTGGGAAAGATAGGGGAATGGTTTCCCATTGCCTTCTCCACAGTTTGGAATTCAGAGTTGTCCTTCTTTTCCTTTTTTCTTTATTATCTGTGAATTGCCATGACTTCTTGGGAAAGATAGGGGAATGGTTTCCCATTGCCTTCTCAACAGTTTGGAATTCAGAGTTGTCCTTCTCACAGATTCCTTTTCTTTATTATCTTCCTTTTGCCATGACCAGAGATTCTTTTTTTTAAAGATCTGGGAATGGTTTCCCATTGCCTTCTCCAAAGTTTGGAATTTTCAGAGTTGTCCTTCTCACAGATTCCTTTTCTTTATTATCTGTGAATTGCCATGACTTCTTTGGAAAGATAGGGAGTGGTTTCCCATTGCCTTCTCAACAGTTTGGAATTCATTATTGTCCTTCTCACAGATTCCTTTTCTTTATTATCTGTGAATTGCCATGACTTCTTGGGAAAGATAGGGGAGTGGTTTCCCATTGCCTTCTCCACAGTTTGGAATTCAGAGTTGTCCTTCTCACAGATTCCTTTTCTTTTATTATCTGTGAATTGCCATGACTTCTTGGGAAAGATAGGGGAGTGGTTTCCCATTGCCTTCTCCAACAGTTTGGAATTCAGAGTTGTCCTTCTCACAGATTCCTTTTCTTTATTATCTGTGAATTGCCATGACTTCTTGGGAAAGATAGGGAATGGTTTCCCATTGCCTTCTCCACAGTTTGGAATTCAAATGTCCTTCTCACAGATTCCTTTTCTTTATTATCTGTGAATTGCCATTACTTCTTGGGAAAGATGGGGAGTGGTTTCCCATTGCCTTCTCCACAGTTTGGAATTCAGAGTTGTCCTTCTCACAGATTCCTTTTCTTTATTATCTGTGAATTGCCATGACTTCTTGGGAAAGATAGGGAGTGGTTTCCCATTGCCTTCTCCACAGTTTGGAATTCAGAGTTGTCCTTCTCACAGATTCCTTTTCTTTATTATCTGTGAATTGCCATGACTTCTTGGGAAAGATATGAGTTGGATGGTTCCCATTGCCTTCTCCACAGTTTGGAATTCAGAGTTGTCCTTCTCACAGATTCCTTTTCTTTATTATCTGTGAATTGCCATGACTTCTTGGGAAAGATAGATAGGGAGTTGCCTTCTTTTTATCAACAGTTTGGAATTCAGAGTTGTCCTTTTCTTTCTTTATTATCTGGAATTTCTTGGGAAAGATAGAGTGGTTTCCCATTTTCCATTGCATTTTTATTATCTGTGAATTGCCAAGAAGATAGAAAGATAGAGTTTCCATTGCCTTCTCAGTTTGGAATTCAGATTCCTTTTCTTTTCTTTATCTGTGAATTGCCATGACTTCTTGGGAAAGATAGGGGAGTGGTTTCCATTGCCTTTTCCACAGTTTGGAATTCAGAGTTGTCCTTCTCACAGATTCCTTTTCTTTTTATTATCTGTGAATTGCCATGACTTCTTGGGAAAGATAGGGGAATGGTTTCCCATTGCCTTTCTCCACAGTTTGGAATTCAGAGTTGTCCTTCTCACAGATTCCTTTTCTTTATTATCTGTGAATTGCCATGACTTCTTGGGAAAGATAGGGGATGGTTTCCCATTGCCTTCTCCACAGTTTGGAATTCAGAGTTGTCCTTCTCACAGATTCCTTTTTTTATTATCTGTGAATTGCCATGACTTCTTGGGAAAGATAGGGGAATGGTTTCCCATTGCCTTCTCAACAGTTTGGAATTCAGAGTTGTCCTTCTCATTATCTGTGAATTGCCATGACTTCTTGGGAAAGATAGGGAAATGGTTTCCCATTGCCTTCTCAACAGTTTGGAATTCAGAGTTGTCCTTCTCACAGATTCCTTTTTCTTTATTATCTGAATTGCCATGACTTCTTTAAAGATAGGGGAGTGGTTTCCCATTGCCTTCTCCACAGTTTGAATTCAGAGTTGTCCTTCTCACAGATTCCTTTTCTTTTTATTATCTGTGAATTGCCATGACTTCTTTTCTTTATAGGAAAGATAGGGAATTTTCCCATTGCCTTCTCCACAGTTTGGAATTCAGAGTTGTCCTTCTCACAGATTCCTTTTCTTTATTATCTGTGAATTGCCATGACTTCTTGGGAAAGATAGGGGAGTGGTTTCCCATTGCCTTCTCCACAGTTTGGAATTCAGAGTTGTCCTTCTCACAGATTCCTTTTCTTTATTATCTGTGAATTGCCATGACTTCTTGGGAAAGATAGGGGAGTGGTTTCCCATTGCCTTCTCCACAGTTTGGAATTCAGAGTTGTCCTTCTCACAGATTCCTTTTTCTTTATTATCTGTGAATTATTTCTGCCATGACTTCTTGGGAAAGATAGGGGAGTGGTTTCCCATTGCCTTCTCAACAGTTTGGAATTCAGAGTTGTCCTTCTCACAGATTCCTTTTCTTTATTATCTGTGAATTGCCATGACTTCTTGGGAAAGATAGGGGAGTGGTTTCCCATTGCCTACTCAACAGTTTGGAATTCAGAGTTGTCCTTCTCACAGATTCCTTTTCTTTATTATCTGTGAATTGCCATGACTTTTTCGGAAAGATAGGGGATTTGGTTTCCCATTGCCTTCTCCACAGTTTGGAATTCAGAGTTGTCCTTCTCACAGATTCCTTTTCTTTATTATCTGTGAATTGCCATGACTTCTTGGGAAAGATAGGGGAGTGGTTTCCATTGCCTTCTCCACAGTTTGGAATTCAGAGTTGTCCTTCTCACAGATTCCTTTTTCTTTATTATCTGTGAATTGCCATGACTTCTTGGGAAAGATAGGGATGGCTGGTTTTTCATTGCCTTCTCAACAGTTTGGAATTCAGAGTTGTCCTTCTCACAGATTCCTTTTCTTTATTATCTGTGAATTGCCATGACTTCTTGGGAAAGATAGGGAGTGGTTTCCCCATTGCCTTCTCAACAGTTTTGAATTCAGAGTTGTCCTTCTCTCCACAGATTCCTTTTCTTTATTATCTGTGAATTGCCATGACTTCTTGGGAAAGATAGGGGAGTGGTTTCCCATTGCCTACTCAACAGTTTGGAATTCAGAGTTGTCCTTCTCACAGATTCCTTTTCTTTATTATCTGTGAATTGCCATGACTTCTTGGGAAAGATAGGGGAGTGGTTTCCCATTGCCTTCTCCAACAGTTTGGAATTCAGAGTTGTCCTTCTCACAGATTCCTTTTCTTTTTCTTATCTGTGAATTGCCATGACTTCTTGGGAAAGATAGGGAGTGGTTTCCCATTGCCTTCTCAACAGTTTGGAATTCAGAGTTGTCCTTCTCACAGATTCCTTTCTTTTTATTATCTGTGAATTGCCATGACTTCTTGGAAAGATAGGGAGTGGTTTCCATTGCCTTCTCCACAGTTTGGAATTCAGAGTTGTCCTTCTCTCACAGATTCCTTTTCTTTATTATCTGTGAATTGCCATGACTTCTTGGGAAAGATAGGGGGAGTGGTTTCCATTGCCTTCTCCACAGTTTGGAATTCAGAGTTGTCCTTCTCACAGATTCCTTTTCTTTATTATCTGTGAATTGCCATGACTTCTTTTTATTGAAAGATAGGGAGTGGTTTCCCATTGCCTTCTCCACAGTTTGGAATTCAGAGTTGTCCTTCTCACAGATTCCTTTTCTTTATTATCTGTGAATTGCCATGACTTCTTGGGAAAGATAGGGGAGTGGTTTCCCATTGCCTTCTCCCACAGTTTGGAATTCAGAGTTGTCCTTCTCACAGATTCCTTTTCTTTATTATCTGTGAATTGCCATGACTTCTTGGGAAAGATAGGGGAGTGGTTTCCATTGCCTTTGACTCCTTCCTTTGCAAAGTTTGGAATTCAGAGTTGTCCTTCTCACAGATTCCTTTTCTTTATTATCTGTGAATTGCCATGACTTCTTGGGAAAGATAGGGAGTGGTTTTCCCATTGCCTTCTCCACAGTTTGGAATTCAGAGTTGTCCTTCTCACAGATTCCTTTTCTTTATTATCTGTGAATTGCCATGATTTCTTGGGAAAAATAGGGGAATGGTTTCCCATTGCCTTCTCCACAGTTTAGAATTCAGAGTTGTCCTTCTCACAGATTCCTTTTCTTTATTATCTGTGAATTGCCATGACTTCTTGGGAAAGATAGGGAGTGGTTTCCATTGCCTTCTCCACAGTTTGGAATTCAGAGTTGTCCTTCTCACAGATTCCTTTTCTTTATTATCTGTGAATTGCCATGACTTCTTGGGAAAGATAGGGGAGTGGTTTCCCATTGCCTTCTCCACAGTTTGGAATTCAGAGTTGTCCTTCTCACAGATTCCTTTTCTTTATTATCTGTGAATTGCCATGACTTCTTGGGAAAGATAGGGAGTGGTTTCCCATTGCCTTCTCCACAGTTTGGAATTCAGAGTTGTCCTTCTCACAGATTCCTTTTCTTTATTATCTGTGAATTGCCATGACTTCTTGGGAAAGATAGGGAGTGGTTTCCATTGCCTTCTCTCACAGTTTTGAATTCAGAGTTGTCCTTCTCACAGATTCCTTTTCTTTTTGGAATCAAGTTATCTGTGAATTGCCATGACTTCTTGGGAAAGATAGGGAGTGGTTTCCCATTGCCTTCTCCACAGTTTGGAATTCAGAGTTGTCCTTCTCACAGATTCCTTTTCTTTATTATCTGTGAATTGCCATGACTTCTTGGGAAAGATAGGGAGTGGTTTCCCATTGCCTTCTCCACAGTTTGGAATTCAGAGTTGTCCTTCTCACAGATTCCTTTTCTTTATTATCTGTGAATTGCCATGACTTCTTGGGAAAGATAGGGAGTGGTTTCCCATTGCCTTCTCCACAGTTTGGAATTCAGAGTTGTCCTTCTCACAGATTCCTTTTCTTTTATTATCTGTGAATTGCCATGACTTCTTGGGAAAGATAGGGAGTGGTTTCCATTTCCATCCTTCTCAGATTCCTTTTTGTCCTTCTCACAGATTCCTTTTCTTTATTATCTGTGAATTGCCATGACTTCTTGGGAAAGATAGGGAATGGTTTCCATTGCCTTCTCCACAGTTTTTCCATTGAATTCAGAGTTGTCCTTCTCACAGATTCCTTTTCTTTATTATCTGTGAATTTTCCATGACTTCTTGGGAAAGATAGGGAGTGGTTTCCCATTGCCTTCTCCACAGTTTGGAATTCAGAGTTGTCCTTCTCACAGATTCCTTTTCTTTATTATCTGTTCTTGAATTGCCATGACTTCTTGGGAAAGATAGGGAGTGGTTTCCCATTGCCTTCTCAACAGTTTGGAATTCAGAGTTGTCCTTCTCACAGATTCCTTTTCTTTATTATCTGTGAATTGCCATGACTTCTTGGGAAAGATAGGGGGAGTGGTTTCCCATTGCCTTTCCTTGCACAGTTTGGAATTCAGAGTTGTCCTTCTCACAGATTCCTTTTTCTTTATTATCTGTGAATTGCCATGACTTCTTGGGAAAGATAGGGGAGTGGTTTCCATTGCCTTCTCAACAGTTTGGAATTCAGAGTTGTCCTTCTCACAGATTCCTTTTCTTTATTATCTGTGAATTGCCATGACTTCTTGGGAAAGATAGGGAGTGGTTTCCATTGCCTTCTCCACAGTTTGGAATTCAGAGTTGTCCTTCTCACAGATTCCTTTTTCTTTATTATCCTTTTTGGGAAAGATAGGGGAGTTTTTCCCATTGCCTATCTTTGAATTCAGAGTTGTCCTTCTCACAGATTCCTTTTAGAAAGATTCTTTTCCCAGGGGAGTGGTTTCCCATTGCCTTTTCCACAGTTTGGAATTCAGAGTTGTCCTTCTCACAGATTCCTTTTCTTTATTATCTGTGAATTGCCATGACTTCTTGGGAAAGATAGGGAGTGGTTTCCCATTGCCTTCTCCACAGTTTGGAATTCAGAGTTGTCCTTCTCACAGATTCCTTTTCTTTTTATTATCTGAATTGCCATGACTTTTTGGGAAAGATAGGGAGTGGTTTCCCATTGCCTTCTCCACAGTTTGGAATTCAGAGTTGTCCTTCTCACAGATTCCTTTTCTTTATTATCTGTGAATTGCCATGACTTCTTGGGAAAGATAGGGAGTGGTTTCCATTGCCTTCTCCACAGTTTGGAATTCAGAGTTGTCCTTCTCACAGATTCCTTTTTCTTTATTATCTGTGAATTGCCATGACTTCTTGGGAAAGATAGGGGAGTGGTTTCCCATTGCCTTCTCCACAGTTTGAATTCAGAGTTGTCCTTCTCACAGATTCCTTTTCTTTATTATCTGTGAATTGCCATGACTTCTTGGGAAAGATAGGGGAGTGGTTTCCATTGCCTTCTCAACAGTTTGGAATTCAGAGTTGTCCTTCTCACAGATTCCTTTTCTTTATTATCTGTGAATTGCCATGACTTCTTGGGAAAGATAGGGGAGTGGTTTCCCATTGCCTTCTCCACAGTTTGAATTCAGAGTTGTCCTTCTCACAGATTCCTTTTCTTTATTATCTGTGAATTGCCATGACTTCTTGGGAAAGATAGGGGAGTGGTTTCCCATTGCCTTCCCACAGTTTGGAATTCAGAGTTGTCCTTCTCACAGATTCCTTTTCTTTATTATCTGTGAATTGCCATGACTTCTTGGGAAAGATAGGGAGTGGTTTCCATTGCCTTCTCCACAGTTTGGAATTCAGAGTTGTCCTTCTCACAGATTCCTTTTCTTTATTATCTGTGAATTGCCATGACTTCTTGGGAAAGATAGGGGAGTGGTTTCCCATTGCCTTTCCACAGTTTGGAATTCAGAGTTGTCCTTCTCACAGATTCCTTTTCTTTATTATCTGTGAATTGCCATGACTTCTTGGGAAAGATAGGGGAGTGGTTTCCATTGCCTTCTCCAACAGTTTGGAATTCAGAGTTGTCCTTCTCACAGATTCCTTTTCTTTATTATCTGTGAATTGCCATGACTTCTTGGGAAAGATAGGGAGTGGTTTCCCATTGCCTTTACTCCACCCACAGTTTGAATTCAGAGTTGTCCTTCTCACAGATTCCTTTTCTTTATTATCTGTGAATTGCCATGACTTCTTGGGAAAGATAGGGGAGGTTTCCCATTGCCTTTCTCCACAGTTTGAATTCAGAGTTGTCCTTCTCACAGATTCCTTTTCTTTATTATCTGTGAATTGCCATGACTTCTTGGGAAAGATAGGGAGTGGTTTCCATTGCCTTCTCCACAGTTTGAATTCAGAAAGTTGTCCTTCTCACAGATTCCTTTTCTTTATTATCTGTGAATTGCCATGACTTCTTGGGAAAGATAGGGGAGTGGTTTCCCATTGCCTTCTCCACAGTTTGGAATTCAGAGTTGTCCTTCTCACAGATTCCTTTTCTTTATTATCTGTGAATTGCCATGACTTCTTGGGAAAGATAGGGGAGTGGTTTCCCATTGCCTTCTCCACAGTTTGAATTCAGAGTTGTCCTTCTCACAGATTCCTTTTCTTTATTATCTGTGAATTGCTATGACTTCTTGGGAAAGATAGGGGAGTGGTTTCCTTGCTCTCAACAGTTTGGAATTCAGAGTTGTCCTTTCACAGATTCCTTTTCTTTTATTATCTGTGAATTGCCATGACTTCTTGGGAAAGATAGGGAGTGGTTTCCCATTGCCTACTCCACAGTTTGGAATTCAGAGTTGTCCTTCTCACAGATTCCTTTTCTTTATTATCTGTGAATTGCCATGACTTCTTGGGAAAGATAGGGGAGTGGTTTCCACATTGCCTTCTCCACAGTTTGGAATTCAGAGTTGTCCTTCTCACAGATTCCTTTTCTTTATTATCTGTGAATTGCCATGACTTCTTGGGAAAGATAGGGAAGGTTTCCCATTGCCTTCCACAGTTTGGAATTCAGAGTTGTCCTTCTCACAGATTCCTTTCTTTATTATCTGTGAATTGTTTTGACTTCTTGGGAAAGATAGGGAGTGGTTTCCATTGCCTTCTCAACAGTTTGGAATTCAGAGTTGTCCTTCTCACAGATTCCTTTTCTTTATTATCTGTGAATTGCCATGACTTCTTGGGAAAGATAGGGAGTGGTTTCCCATTGCCTTCTCCACAGTTTTTGAATTCCTTTTCTTTATTGTCCTTCATAGGGAGATTCCACTTTTCTTTTATTATCTGTGAATTGCCATGACTTCTTGGGAAAGATAGGGAATGGTTTCCCATTGCCTTCTCCACAGTTTTGGAATTCAGAGTTGTCCTTCTCACAGATTCCTTTTCTTTATTATCTGTGAATTGCCATGACTTCTTGGGAAAGATAGGGGAGTGGTTTCCATTGCCTTCTCCACAGTTTGGAATTCAGAGTTGTCCTTCTCACAGATTCCTTTTCTTTATTATCTGTGAATTGCCATGACTTCTTGGGAAAGATAGGGAGTGGTTTCCCATTGCCTTCTCCACAGTTTGGAATTCAGAGTTGTCCTTCTCACAGATTCCTTTTCTTTATTATCTGTGAATTGCCATGACTTCTTGGGAAAGATAGGGAGTTGGTTTTTCCTCCCATTGCCTTCTCCACAGTTTGGAATTCAGAGTTGTCCTTCTCACAGATTCCTTTTCTTTATTATCTGTGAATTGCCATGACTTCTTGGGAAAGATAGGGGAGTGGTTTCCCATTGCCTTCTCCACAGTTTGGAATTCAGAGTTGTCCTTCTCACAGATTCCTTTTCTTTATTATCTGTGAATTGCCATGACTTCTTGGGAAAGATAGGGAGTGGTTTCCCATTGCCTTCTCCACAGTTTGGAATTCAGAGTTGTCCTTCTCACAGATTCCTTTTCTTTATTATCTGTGAATTGCCATGACTTCTTGGGAAAGATAGGGAGTGGTTTCCATTGCCTTCTCCACAGTTTGGAATTCAGAGTTGTCCTTTTCTTTATTATCTGTGAATTGCCATGACTTTTGAAAGATAGGGAGTGGTTTCCATTGTTTTCCACAGTTTGGAATTCAGTTGTCCTTCTCACAGATTCCTTTTCTTTATTATCTGTGAATTGCCATGACTTCTTGGGAAAGATAGGGGAGTGGTTTCCCTTCTCCATTTTGCCTTCTTCCACAGTTTGAATTCAGAGTTGTCCTTGCCTCACAGATTCCTTTTCTTTATTATCTGTGAATTGCCATGACTTCTTGGGAAAGATAGGGAGTGGTTTCCCATTGCCTTCTCCACAGTTTGAATTCAGAGTTGTCCTTCTCACAGATTCCTTTTTTTATTATCTGTGAATTGCCATGACTTCTTGGGAAAGATAGGGAGTGGTTTCCCATTGCCTTCTCCACAGTTTGAATTCAGAGTTGTCCTTCACAGATTCCTTTTCTTTATTATCTGTGAATTGCCATGACTTCTTGGGAAAGATAGGGAGTGGTTTCCCATTGCCTTCCACCACAGATTTTTTTCTTTATTATCTGAATTTCAGGGAAAGATGTCCTTGCCTTCTCACAGATTCCTTTTCCTTATTATCTGTTATCTGTGAATTGCCATGACTTCTTGGGAAAGATAGGGAGTGGTTTCCATTGCCTTCTCCACAGTTTGAATTCAGAGTTGTCCTTCTCACAGATTCCTTTTCTTTATTATCTGTGAATTGCCATGACTTCTTGGGAAAGATAGGGGAGTGGTTTCCATTGCCTTCTCCACAGTTTGGAATTCAGAGTTGTCCTTCTCACAGATTCCTTTTCTTTATTATCTGTGAATTGCCATGACTTCTTGGGAAAGATAGGGAGTGGTTTCCATTGCCTTCTCCACAGTTTGGAATTCAGAGTTGTCCTTCTCACAGATTCCTTTTCTTTATTATCTGTGAATTGCCATGACTTCTTGGGAAAGATAGGGAATGTTTCCCATTGCCTTCTCCACAGTTTGGAATTCAGAGTTGTCCTTCTCACAGATTCCTTTTCTTTTATTATCTGTGAATTGCCATGACTTCTTGGGAAAGATAGGGGGAGTGGTTTCCCATTGCCTTCTCCACAGTTTGGAATTCAGAGTTGTCCTTCTCACAGATTCCTTTTCTTTATTATCTGTGAATTGCCATGACTTCTTGGGAAAGATAGGGGAGTGGTTTCCCATTGCCTTCTCCACAGTTTGGAATTCAGAGTTGTCCTTCTCACAGATTCCTTTTCTTTATTATCTGTGAATTGCCATGACTTCTTGGGAAAGATAGGGAGTGGTTTCCCATTGCCTTCTCCACAGTTTGGAATTCAGAGTTGTCCTTCTCACAGATTCCTTTTCTTTATTATCTGTGAATTGCCATGACTTCTTGGGAAAGATAGGGGAGTGGTTTCCCATTGCCTTCTCCACAGTTTGGAATTCAGAGTTGTCCTTCTCACAGATTCCTTTTCTTTATTATCTGTGAATTGCCATGACTTCTTGGGAAAGATAGGGGAGTGGTTTCCCATTGCCTTTCTCCACAGTTTGGAATTCAGAGTTGTCCTTCTCACAGATTCCTTTTTTTATTATCTGTGAATTGCCATGACTTCTTGGGAAAGATAGGGGAGTGGTTTCCCATTGCCTTCTCCACAGTTTGGAATTCAGAGTTGTCCTTCTCACAGATTCCTTTTCTTTATTATCTGTGAATTGCCATGACTTCTTGGGAAAGATAGGGAGTGGTTTCCCATTGCCTTCTCCACAGTTTGGAATTCAGAGTTGTCCTTCTCACAGATTCCTTTTCTTTATTATCTGTGAATTGCCATGACTTCTTGGGAAAGATAGGGGAGTGGTTTCCCATTGCCTTCTCCACAGTTTGGAATTCAGAGTTGTCCTTCTCACAGATTCCTTTTCTTTATTATCTGTGAATTGCCATGACTTCTTGGGAAAGATAGGGAGTGGTTTCCCATTGCCTTCTCCACAGTTTGGAATTCAGAGTTGTCCTTCTCACAGATTCCTTTTTATTTATTATCTGTGAATTGCCATGACTTCTTGGGAAAGATAGGGGAGTGGTTTCCCATTGCCTTCTCCACAGTTTGGAATTCAGAGTTGTCCTTCTCACAGATTCCTTTTCTTTTATTATCTGTGAATTGCCATGACTTCTTGGGAAAGATAGGGGAGTGGTTTCCCATTGCCTTCTCCACAGTTTGGAATTCAGAGTTGTCCTTCTCACAGATTCCTTTTCTTTATTATCTGTTTGCCATGACTTCTTGGGAAAGATATTGCTGTGAACAGTTTTGAATTCAGAGTTGTCCCTCACAGATTCTTTTCTTTATTATCTGGAATTGCCATGACTTCTTGGGAAAGATAGGGAGTGGTTTCCCATTGCCTTCTCCACAGTTTGGAATTCAGAGTTGTCCTTCTCACAGATTCTTTTTCTTTATTATCTGTGAATTGCCATGACTTCTTGGGAAAGATAGGGAGTGGTTTCCATTGCCTTCTCCACAGTTTGGAATTCAGAGTTGTCCTTCTCACAGATTCCTTTTCTTTATTATCTGTGAATTGCCATGACTTCTTGGGAAAGATAGGGGAGTGGTTTCCCATTGCCTTCTCCACAGTTTGGAATTCAGAGTTGTCCTTCTCACAGATTCCTTTTCTTTTTATTATCTGTGAATTGCCATGACTTCTTGGGAAAGATAGGGAGTGGTTTCCATTGCCTTCTCCACAGTTTGGAATTCAGAGTTGTCCTTCTCACAGATTCCTTTTCTTTTTATTATCTGTGAATTGCCATGACTTCTTGGGAAAGATAGGGAGTGGTTTCCATTGCCTTCTCCACAGTTTGGAATTCAGAGTTGTCCTTCTCACAGATTCCTTTTTTTATTATCTGTGAATTGCCATGACTTCTTGGGAAAGATAGGGGTTTCCCAAGTGGTTTCCCATTGCCTTCTCCACAGTTTGGAATTCAGAGTTGTCCTTCTCACAGATTCCTTTTCTTTATTATCTGTGAATTGCCATGACTTCTTGGGAAAGATAGGGAGTGGTTTCCCATTGCCTTCTCCACAGTTTGGAATTCAGAGTTGTCCTTCTCACAGATTCCTTTTCTTTTATTATCTGTGAATTGCCATGACTTCTTGGGAAAGATAGGGAGTGGTTTCCCATTGCCTTCTCCACAGTTTGGAATTCAGAGTTGTCCTTCTCACAGATTCCTTTTCTTTTATTATCTGTGAATTGCCATGACTTCTTGGGAAAGATAGGGGAGTGGTTTCCCATTGCCTTCTCCACAGTTTGGAATTCAGAGTTGTCCTTCTCACAGATTCCTTTTCTTTATTATCTGTGAATTGCCATGACTTCTTTTATAAAGATAGGGGAGTGGTTTCCCATTGCCTTCTCCACAGTTTGAATTCAGAGTTGTCCTTCTCACAGATTCCTTTTTTATTATCTGTGAATTGCCATGACTTCTTGGGAAAGATAGGGAGTGGTTTCCATTGCCTTCTCCACAGTTTGGAATTCAGAGTTGTCCTTCTCACAGATTCCTTTTCTTTATTATCTGTGAATTGCCATGACTTCTTGGGAAAGATAGGGAGTGGTTTCCATTGCCTTCTCCACAGTTTGAATTCAGAGTTGTCCTTCTCACAGATTCCTTTTCTTTATTATCTGTGAATTGCCATGACTTCTTGGGAAAGATAGGGGAGTGGTTTCCATTGCCTTCTCCACAGTTTGGAATTCAGAGTTGTCCTTCTCACAGATTCCTTTTCTTTATTATTTTCTGTGAATTGCCATGACTTCTTGGGAAAGATAGGGAGTGGTTTCCATTGCCTTCTCCACAGTTTGGAATTCAGAGTTGTCCTTCTCACAGATTCCTTTTCTTTATTATTATCTGTGAATTGCCATGACTTCTTGGGAAAGATAGGGGATTCCTTTTCTTTATTATCTGGTTTCCCATTGCCTTCTCCACAGTTTGGAATTCAGAGTTGTCCTTCTCACAGATTCCTTTTCTTTCCTTTTCTTTTATCTGTGAATTGCCATGACTTCTTGGGAAAGATAGGGAGTGGTTTCCCATTGCCTTCTCCACAGTTTGGAATTCAGAGTTGTCCTTCTCACAGATTCCTTTTCTTTATTATCTGTGAATTGCCATGACTTCTTGGGAAAGATAGGGAGTGGTTTCCCATTGCCTTCTCCACAGTTTGGAATTCAGAGTTGTCCTTCTCACAGATTCCTTTTCTTTATTATCTGTGAATTGCCATGACTTCTTGGGAAAGATAGGGAGTGGTTTCCATTGCCTTCTCCACAGTTTGGAATTCAGAGTTGTCCTTCTCACAGATTCCTTTTTATTTATTATCTGTGAAAGATGCCATTGACTTCTTGGGAAAGATAGGGTTTGGTTTCCCATTGCCTTCTCCAAAGTTTGGAATTCAGAGTTGTCCTTCTTTGGACAGATTCCTTTTCTTTATTATCTGTATTATTGCCATGACTTCTTGGGAAAGATAGGGAGTGGTTTCCATTGCCTTCTCAACAGTTTGGAATTCAGAGTTGTCCTTCTCACAGATTCCTTTTTTTATTATCTGTGAGAGACTTGTCCTTCAGATAGGGATTGGTTTCCCATTGCCTTCTCCACAGTTTGGAATTAGAGTTGTCCTTCTCCATGATTCCTTTTCTTTATTATCTGGAATTGCCATGACTTGGAAAGATAGGGAATGGTTTCCCATTGCCTTCTCCACAGTTTGGAATTCAGAGTTGTCCTTCTCACAGATTCCTTTTCTTTATTATCTGAATTGCCATGACTTCTTGGGAAAGATAGGGAGTGGTTTCCCATTGCCTTCTCCACAGTTTGGAATTCAGAGTTGTCCTTCTCACAGATTCCTTTTCTTTATTATCTGTGAATTGCCATGACTTCTTGGGAAAGATAGGGGAGTGGTTTCCCATTGCCTTCTCCACAGTTTGGAATTCAGAGTTGTCCTTCTCACAGATTCCTTTTTCTTTATTATCTGTGAATTGCCATGACTTCTTGGGAAAGATAGGGAGTGGTTTCCCATTGCCTTCTCCACAGTTTGGAATTCAGAGTTGTCCTTCTCACAGATTCCTTTTCTTTATTATCTGTGAATTGCCATGACTTCTTGGGAAAGATAGGGAGTGGTTTCCATTGCCTTCTCCACAGTTTGGAATTCAGAGTTGTCCTTCTCACAGATTCCTTTTCTTTTATTATCTGTGAATTGCCATGACTTCTTGGGAAAGATAGATAGAGAGTGGTTTTATCCCATTGCCTTCTCCACAGTTTGAAATTCAGAGTTGTCCTTCTCACAGATTCCTTTTCTTTTTATTATCTGTGAATTGCCATGACTTCTTGGGAAAGATAGGGAGTGGTTTCCCATTGCCTTCTCCACAGTTTGGAATTCAGAGTTGTCCTTCTCACAGATTCCTTTTCTTTTTCATTATTTTTGCCATGACTTCTTGGGAAAGATAGGGAAGTGGTTTCCATTTCCTTTCCACAGTTTGGAATTCAGAGTTGTCCTTCTTTGGACAGATTCCTTTTCTTTATTATCTGTGAATTGCCATGACTTCTTGGGAAAGATAGGGGAGTGGTTTTTCATTGCCTTCTCCACAGTTTGGAATTCAGAGTTGTCCTTCTCACAGATTCCTTTTCTTTATTATCTGTGAATTGCCATGACTTCTTGGGAAAGATAGGGGAGTGGTTTCCCATTGCCTTCTCCACAGTTTGGAATTCAGAGTTGTCCTTCTCACAGATTCCTTTTCACTTTATTATCTGAAAGAATTGCCATGACTTCTTTGGGAAAGATCTCATTTATTCCTTTTTATTTATTATCTTGAAGTGGTTTTTTATTGCCTTCTCAACAGTTTGGAATTCAGAGTTGTCCTTCTCACAGATTCCTTTTCTTTTATTATCTGTGAATTGCCATGACTTCTTGGGAAAGATAGGGGAGTGGTTTCCCATTGCCTTCTCCACAGTTTGGAATTCAGAGTTGTCCTTCTCACAGATTCCTTTTCTTTATTATCTGTGAATTGCCATGACTTCTTGGGAAAGATAGGGGAGTGGTTTCCCATTGCCTTCTCCACAGTTTGGAATTCAGAGTTGTCCTTCTCACAGATTCCTTTTCTTTATTATCTGTGAATTGCCATGACTTCTTGGGAAAGATAGGGGAGTGGTTTTTATTTGCCTTCTCCACAGTTTGGAATTCAGAGTTGTCCTTCTCACAGATTCCTTTTCTTTATTATCTGTGAATTGCCATGACTTCTTGGGAAAGATAGGGAGTGGTTTCCCATTGCCTTCTCCACAGTTTGGAATTCAGAGTTGTCCTTCTCACAGATTCCTTTTCTTTATTATCTATTCAAAATTGCCATGACTTCTTGGGAAAGATAGGGGAGTGGTTTCCCATTGCCTTCTCCACAGTTTGGAATTCAGAGTTGTCCTTTTCACAGATTCCTTTTCTTTATTATCTTTGTGAATTGCCATGACTTCTTGGGAAAGATAGGGAGTGGTTTCCCATTGCCTTCTCCACAGTTTGGAATTCAGAGTTGTCCTTCTCACAGATTCAGATTCCTTTCTTTATTATCTGTGAATTGCCATGACTTCTTGGGAAAGATAGGGGAGTGGTTTCCCATTGCCTTCTCCACAGTTTGGAATTCAGAGTTGTCCTTCTCACAGATTCCTTTTCTTTATTATCTGTGAATTGCCATGACTTCTTGGGAAAGATAGGGAAGTGGTTTCCATTGCCTTTCTCCACAGTTTGGAATTCAGAGTTGTCCTTCTCACAGATTCCTTTTCTTTATTATCTGTGAATTGCCATGACTTCTTGGGAAAGATAGGGGAGTGGTTTCCCATTGCCTTCTCCACAGTTTGGAATTCAGAGTTGTCCTTCTCACAGATTCCTTTTCTTTATTATCTGTGAATTGCCATGACTTCTTGGGAAAGATAGGGGAGTTTTTCCTCATTGCCTTCTCCACAGTTTTGGAATTCAGAGTTGTCCTTCTCACAGATTCCTTTTTTATTATTATCTCAGATGCCATGACTTCTTGGGAAAGATAGGGGAGTGGTTTCCCATTGCCTTCTCCACAGTTTGGAATTCAGAGTTGTCCTTCTCACAGATTCCTTTTCTTTATTATCTGTGAATTGCCATGACTTCTTGGGAAAGATAGGGGAGTGGTTTCCCATTGCCTTCTCAACAGTTTGGAATTCAGAGTTGTCCTTCTCACAGATTCCTTTTCTTTATTATCTGTGAATTGTCATGACTTCTTGGGAAAGATAGGGATTCCAAATTTCCATTGCCTTCTCAGATTCCTTTGAATTCAGAGTTGTCCTTCTCACAGATTTTTTCTTTTATTATCTGTGAATTGCCATGACTTCTTTCAAAGATAGGGGAGTGGTTTCCCATTGCCTTTCTCCACAGTTTGAATTCAGAGTTGTCCTTCTCACAGATTCCTTTTCTTTATTATCTGTGAATTGCCATGACTTCTTGGGAAAGATAGGGAGTGGTTTCCCATTGCCTTCTCCACAGTTTTTTATTCAGAGTTGTCCTTCTCACAGATTCCTTTTCTTTATTATTTGTGAATTGCCATGACTTCTTGGGAAAGATAGGGGAATTTATTTCCCTCATTGCCTTCTCCACAGTTTGGAATTCAGAGTTGTCCTTCTCACAGATTCCTTTTCCCTATCTGTGAATTGCCATGACTTTTTTTGAAAGATAGGGGAGTGGTTTCCCATTGCCTTCTCAACAGTTTTGAATTCAGAGTTGTCCTTCTCCACAGATTCCTTTTCTTTATTATCTGTGAATTGCCATGACTTCTTGGGAAAGATAGGGGAATTGGTTTTATTTTGCCTTCTCCACAGTTTGGAATTCAGAATTGTCCTTCTCACAGATTCCTTTTCTTTTTATTTGTGAATTGCCATGACTTCTTGGGAAAGATATTCAGAATGGTTTTTATTTTGCAGATTCCTTCTCACAGATTCCTTTTTATTTTATTTTAATGACTTCTTGGGAAAGATATTCAAATTGGTTTTTATTTTGCCTTCTCCACTTTTGGAATTCCTTCTTCTCAGATTCCTTTTAGATTCCTTTTCTTTATTATCTTTTAATTTCCATGACTTCTTGGGAAAGATAGGGGAATGGTTTTATTTTATTTCCACAGTTTGGAATTCAGAGTTGTCCTTCTCAGAGATTCCTTTTATTTATTATCTGTGAATTGCCATGACTTCTTGGGAAAGATAGGGGATTTTATTTCTCAGATTCCTTCTCCAAACTTTTTTGAATTTATTTTATTGTCCTTCTCAGAGATTCCTTTTCTTTATATTCAGAATTGAATTTATTTGACTTCTTGGAAAAGATTTTGGGAAACTATTTCCCAATTTATTTTCCACAGTTTGGAATTCAGAGTTGTCCTTCTCAGAATTCCTTTTCTTTATTTCTGTGATTCCATGACTTCTTGGGAAACTATTCAGAATTTATTTTATTTTATTCCCAGATTTCTTTTCTGGAAACTATTCAGGAATTTATTTTATTGTCCTTTCAACAGATTCCTTTTGGGTCCTATTCAGAATTTATTTTCTTTTATTTCTCCATGATTTGACTTTTGGGAAACTATTCAGAATTTATTTTATTTTTGCCTTCTCCACATTTGGAATTCAGAACTGTCCTTCTCAGAATTCCTTTTATTTTATTATCTCAGAATTCCTTTTGACTTCTTGGGAAAGATAGGGGATTTTATTTCCATTGCCTTCTCAACAGTTTGGAATTCAGAGTTTTCCTTCTCACAGATTCCTTTTCTTTATTATTCAGAATTTATTTTCTTTTATTTCTCAGATTCCCTTCTCCACAGTTTGGACTTGTTTCTCTGCAGATTCCTTTTATTTTATTATCTCAGATTCCATTTCTTGGGAAGATTCAGAATTTATTTTTATTTTATTTCCACAGTTTGAATTTTGAAACCTTCTTCACAGATTCCTTTTCTTTTTATCTGTGAATTGCCATTTTGAAACTCTTCAGAATTTATTTTATTTGGTTTCTCAGATTCTCCACAGTTTGGAAACCTTTCAGAATTTATTTTCTTTTATTTCTGTGATTCCATTTGACTATTCAAAGATAGTGGAATATTTTATTTTATTTCTCAGTTTCCTTTTGAGTTGTCCTTCTCAGAATTCCTTTTCTTTATTATCTGTGAATTGCCATGACTTCTTGGGAAAGATAGGGGAGAATTTTTTTATTTTATTTCTCCACAGTTTTGGAATTTCAGAATTGTCCTTCTCACAGATTCCTTTTTTTATTTTTGTTTATTGCCATGACTTCTTGGGAAACTATTCAGGAATTTATTTTTATTTTTATTCTCCACAGTTTCCTTTTTAGAAACTCCTTCTCAAATTCCTTTTATTTTATTATCTCAGATTCCATTTCTTGGGAAACTATTCAGTGGATTTTATTTTTTTCTCATTGCCTTCTGGGAAAACTATTTTGAATTTAGAATTGTCCTTCTTTCACAGATTCCTTTTGGGAAACTTTATTTATTTGTTTTATTTCTCATGACTTTTGGGAAACTATTCAGATTTATTTTATTTTTTTTCTCCATTCCTTTTGGGAATTTCAGAATTTATTCTCCAAGATTCCTTTTCTTTATTATTTTAAAATTTCCATTTCTTTTATTTTAGTGGAATGGTCTCAGATTCCTTCTTTGGGAAACTATTTCAGATTCCTTTTATTTTATTTCTGTGAATTGCCATGACTTCTTGGGAAAGATATTTTATTTTATTTCTCAGATTCTTCTCCACAGTTTTGGATTCAAACTATTCTCACAGATTCCTTTTCCTTTATTTCTGTGAATTTCTCATTCCTTCTTGGGAAACTATTCAGAATTTATTTTATTTTATTCTCCACAGTTTTGAATTTTTATTTGTCCTTCTCAGAATTTCTTTTATTTTATTATCTGTCAGATTCTCATGACTTCTTGGGAAACTATTCAGAATTTATTTTATTTTTCTTTCTCAGATTCTTTTGGGAAACTATTCAGAATTTATTTTATTTATTTCTCAGAATTGCCATTTCTTGGGAAACTATTCAGAATTTATTTTATTTTATTTCTCCCTCAGGGAAACTATTCAGAATTTATCCTTTTTATTTCTCAGATTCCTTTTCTTTTTCATTTATTTGTTTATTTCATCAGATTCCTTCTTGGGAAACTATTCAGAATTTATTTTATTTTATTCTCCAGAGTTTGAATTCATTTGTCCTTCTCAATTTATTTTATTTTTTATTTCTCAGATTCCATTTCTTGGGAAAAATAGGGAATTTTTTTTATTTTTTTCAGATTCCAACAGTTGGGAAACTAATTATTTTATTTCTCTTCCTTTGGAGATTCATTTTATTTTATTTTTATTTCCTCAGATTCCTTTTTGGGAAACTATTTGGATTTATCTTTCTCAGATTCTCAAGATTGGGAAACTATTCAGAATTTATTTTTATTTTAATTGCCATGACTTCTTTTTTGAAAGATAGGAATTTATTTTATTTTATTTCTCCATTCCTTTTGGGAAACTGTCCTTCAGAATTCCTTTTCTTTATTATTTATTTGCCATGATTTCTTTTGGGAAACTATTCAGAATTTATTTTATTTTATTCTCCACTGTTTGAATTTTGGAAACTCCTTCTCCATTTATTTTATTTTTTATTATCTGTGAATTGCCATTCCTTCTTGGGAAACTATTCAGAATTTATTTTATTTTATTTCTCCATTCCCTGGAATTCAGGAAACTATTCTCAAGATTCCTTTTTTTATTTTATGTGAATTGCCATTCCTTCTTGGGAAACTATTCAGAATGGTTTTTCATTTTCTCCACATTTTTTGAATTTTCAGAATTTTCTGTCCTTCTCAGATTCCTTTTCTTTTTTATTATCTCAGATTTCCATGACTTCTTGGGAAACTATTCAGGATTTTATTTTATTTCCTTTTCCACTGTTTTATTTCAGAATTTATTTTATCTTATTTCAGATTCCTTTTCCTTATTCAGAATTTATTTTATTTTATTTCTCATTCTTCTTTTTTGAATCCGAACTATTCAGAATTTATTTTATTTTTATTTCTCCAAAGTTTTGAATTTCAGAATTTTTATTTTTTTCTCAGATTCCTTTTCTTTATTAAACTATTCAGAATTTATTTTATTTCTTGGGAAAGATTTTGGGAAACTATTCCCATTTATTTCTCCACTGTTTGAATTTTGAAAACTCCTTCTCAATTTATTTTTTTTATTTCTCAGAATTGCCATGACTTTTGGGAAACTATTCAGAATTTATTTTATTTTATTTCTCAGATTCCACATATTTGGGAATTCATTCAGTCCTTTCCTTTTTTTTTATTTCTGTGCCATGATTCTTTTTTATTTTGGAATTTTTCCATTTCCTTTTCCATTTTGTTTTGAATTTATTTTTCTCATTTCTCCTTTTCTTTTGGGAAATCTGGAAACTTTATTTTATTTCTCAGATTCCTGGAAGGATATTTTTTCCTTTTTATTTCTCCACCTTTTTGGGAAAGATATTCAGAATTTATCCTTTTTATTTCTCAGATTCCTTTTATTCAGAATTTATTTTCTGTTTTATTGCCATGACTTCTTGGGAAACTATTCAGAATTTATTTTATTTTATTTCTCCACTTTTTGGAATTGATATTGTCCTTCTCAGAGATTTTTTCTTTTTATTTTAATTCTCATGATTTCTTTTGAAAAGATTCAGAATTATTTTATTTTATTTCTCCACAGATTTGGAATTGAATTGTCCTTCTCAGAATTTATTTTCTTTTATTTCTCAGATTCCTTTGCCAAACTTCTTGGGAAAGATATTTTAATTTTATTTCTCAGATTCCCTTCTCCACTATTCAGAATTTAGAATATTTTATTTCTCAGATTCCTTTTCTTATTCAGAATTTATTTGTTAATTTCCATGACTTCTTGGGAAAGATATTCAGAATTTATTTTATTTTACCTTCTCCACCTTTTTTGAATTCAGAATTTATTTTATCCTTCTCTCAGATTCCTTTTCTTTATTATTTGTTTTATTTCTCAGATTTCTTGGGAAAGATTCAGGGGAATTTATTTTATTTTATTTCTCCAGTTTCCTTTTGAATTGTCCTTTCCAAATTCCTTTTTTTTATTTTCTGTGATTTGCCATGACTTCTTGGGAAACTATTGGAAATTTTTTTATTTTATTTCTCAGATTCCTTTTTTAATTTCTATTCAAATTTATTTTATTTTCCTTCTCCTTTTTGGAAATCCTTTCAGAATTTTTTTATTTGTTTGCCATGACTTCTTGGGAAAGATAGTGGAATTTATTTTATTTTATTTCCACAGTTTTCATTTTCAGAATTGTCCTTCTTCAGAATTTTTTTTTTTTATCTCAGATTTCCTTGACTTCTTGGGAAACTATTCAGAATTTATTTTCCCATTTTATTCTCCACAGATTCCTTTCTCCAAGATTTTCTTTCTGTTTTATTTTAAGGATATTGGTTTCTCCTTTTCCAAAACTTTCAGAATTTATTTTATTTTATTTCTCAGATTCCTTTTTCTTTATTATTGTGAATTTATTTGACTTTTGGGAAAGATAGTGGAATGGTTTTTAGAATTTATTTTCTTTTATTTCTCAATTCAGAATTGTCCTTCTCAGAATTCCTTTTCTTTTTATCTCTCAATTCCATGACTTCTTGGGAAAGATATTCAGAATGGTTTTATTTTTATTCTCCACAGTTTTGAATTCAGAAACTCCTTCTCAAATTTATTTTATTTTATTATCTCAGATTTTTGTGACTTCTTGGGAAACTATTCAGAATTTAATTTATTTTACCTTCTCCAAAGTTTTGAATCCAGAATTGTCCTTCTCAAGAATTTATTTTATTTATTATCTGTGAATTGCCATGACTTCTTGGGAAACTATTCAGGAATTTATTTTATTTTACCTTCTCCACTGTTTTTTTAATTTAGAAAGTCCTTCTCAAGATTCCTTTTTTTTATTTCTGTGAATTGCCATGACTTCTTGGGAAACTATTCAGGAATGGTTTTTTTACCTTCTCCACTGTTTTGAATCCAGAATAGTCCTTCTCAATTTTATTTCTTTTATTATCTGTGAATTGCCATGAAACTTGGGAAAGATAGTGGAATGGTTTTTTTACCTTCTCACTGTTTTGAATTCAGAATACTCCTTCTCAAGATTCCTTTTTTTTTATTTTATGTTATTTCCATGACTTCTTTTGGAAACTATTCAGAATTTATTTTATTTTATCTCCATTCCTTTTTGAAAACAGAATATTCCTTCTTTATTTTTCCTTTTTATTATCTGTCAATTCCATGACTTCTTGGGAAACTATTCAAATTTTTTTTTTTTATTTCCACAGATTTGAATTCCAACTATTCAGAATTTATTTTTATTTTATTTCTCAGATTCCTTTTCCTTATTTCATCTTTTATTTTATTTCTCAGATTCCTTTTGGGAAACTATATTCAGAATTTATTTTATTTTTTTTTCTCCAGATTTGGATTCAGAAACTCCTTCTCCAAGATTCCTTTTATTTTATTTCTGTGAATTGCCATGACTTCTTGGGAAACTATTCAGAATTTATTTTATTTTATTCTCCACCTTTTTGAAACTATTCAGAATTTATTTTATTTTATTCTCAGATTCCTTTTATCTGTGAATTGCCAACTTCTTCAAGATAGTATTTTTTTTTATTCCACAGTTTCCTTTTGGGAAACTCCAAGAATTTATTTTATTTTTATTTCTCAGATTCCCATTTTTGGGAAACTATTCAGAATTTATTTTATTTTATTTCTCCAGATTCCTTTTTTGGAAACCAGAATTTATTTTATCCAAGATTCCAGATTCTTTTTATCTGTTCAGAATTTATTTTATTTCTTTTCAGGATAGTGGAATGGTATTCAGAATTTATTTTATTTTATTTTTCCTTTTTGGAAACTATTTGAATTTTTTTCCTTCTCCAAGATTCCTTTTCCTTATTTTGAATTGCCAAGACTTCTTGGGAAACTATTGGAATGGTTTTATTTTACCTTCTCCACTGTTTTTGAATTTTTTAACTATTCAAGATTTATTTTATTTTATTTCTCAGATTCCCATGACTTCTTGGGAAACTATTCAGAATTTATTTTATTTTATTTCTCCACTGTTTTGAATTGGGAATTCTATCTCATTTTATTTTATTTCTCAGATTCTATTATTTGGGAAACTATTCAGAATTTATTTTAAGGATAGTGGAATTCCTTTTTGTTACCTATTCCAATTTTTTTATTTTAATTCAGAATTTGTCCTTCTCAAACTATTCCTTTATTTTTTTTATTTGTTTATTGCCATGACTTCTTGGGAAACTATATTCAGAATTTATTTTATTTTATTTCTTCTCCACTGTTTGGAATTCAGAATTTAGTCCTTCTCCAAGATTCCTTTTCTTTATTATTTGTTATTTTATTTTATGACTTCTTATTTTAACTATTCAGAATGGTTTTTTTACCTTCTCCACTTTTTCTTTTATAGTCCTTCTATTTGGGAAACTATTTTTCCTTTTTATTTTATTTGTGAATTGCCATGACTTCTTGGGAAACTATTCAATGGTTTATTTTATTTTATTTCTCAGATTCCTTTTCAGAAACTATTTCTCCAAGATTCCTTTTCTTTTATTTCTCAGATTCCTGACTTCTTGGGAAGGATAATTTATTTTATTTTTATTCTCTTCTCCACTGTTTTTGAATTGGGAAAGTCCTTCTCAAGAATTTATTTTTTCCCATTATTTCTGTGAATTGCCATGACTTCTTGGGAAACTATTCAGAATTTAATTTTTTTTATTTCTCCTTCTCCACTGTTTTGAATTTATTTTATTTTCCTTCTCAAGATTCCTTTTTCTTTTGGGAAACTATTCAGAATTTATTTTATTTTATTTGACTTCTTTTGGGAAACTATTGGAATTTATTTTATTTTATTTCCAGATTCTTTTTTGAAAACTATTCAGAATTTATTTTATTTTATTCAAGATTCCTTCAGAATTTATTTTATTTATTTTATTGCCATTCCTTTTGGGAAACTATTCAGAATTTATTTTATTTTCTTTCACAGATTTGAATCCAGAAAGTCCTTCTCAATTTATTTTATTTTATTTCTCAATTTTCATTCCTTCTTGGGAAACTATTCAGAATTTATTTTTACCTTCTCATTTTGAATCCAGAATTCCTTCTCTTGCAAACTATTTTTTTTATTTTCTGTTAATTCTCATGATTTCTCCTTCTTTGGGAAACTATTCAGAATTTATTTTGTTTTATTTCTCCATTCCTTTTTTGGGAAACTATTCAGAATTTCCAAGATTTTTTTTCTCAGATTCCTATCTTTGGGAAACTATTCATGATTTATTTTATTTTATTTCTCAATTCTTTTGGGAAACTTTTCAGAATTTATTTTCCATTTTGAATTCAGAATTCCTTCTCCAAACTATTCAGAATTTATTTTATTTTATTTCTCAGATTTCTTGGGAAACTATTCAGAATTTATTTTATTTTATTCTCCACTGTTTTGAATCCAGAATTTCCTTCTCCAAGATTTTTTTATTTTTATTATCTCAGAATTGCCATGACTTCTTGGGAAACTATTCAGAATTTATTTTATTTTATTTTCTCCCCTGTTTTGGGAAACTATTCAGAATTTATTTTTCTTATTTCTCAGATTCCTTTTCTTTATTTTGTTTTGAAACTATTCTGAATTTATTTTATTTTATTTCTCAGATTCCCTTTTGGGAAACTATTCAGAATTTATTTTATTTTATTTCTCAGATTTGAATTGGGAATTGTCCTTCTCAATTCCTTTTATTTATTATTTGTCAATTTCCAAGACTTCTTGGGAAACTATTCAGAATGGTTTTATTTTACCTTCTCCACTGTTTTTTTGGGAATAGTCCTTCTCAAGATATTTTTCTTTTATTATCTCTCAATTCCATGACTTTTGGGAAACTATTCAGAATGGTTTTATTTTACCTTCTCCACTTTTTTTGAATATTCAGAATTTATCCTTCTCACAGATTCCTTTTCCTTATTCTCAATTTTATTTCATTTCTTGGGAAAGTGGATTGGTTTTCTATTTTCTCCTTTTTTGAATCTCAGATTCCTTCTCCACTATTCAGAATTTATTTTATTTTATTTCTTCTTGATTCCCTTAGTTGGAAAACTTTTCAGAATTTCTCCATTTTTTTTCTCATTCAGAATAGTCCTTCTCCAAAGATTCCTTTTTTTTTATTTTTTTTTATTTTATTTCCAGATTTCTTTATTTGGGAAACTATTCAGAATTTTTTTTATTTTTATTCTCCACAGTTTGAATTCAGGAAACCTTCTCAGAATTTATTTTCTTTATTATCTCAGATTGCCATGACTTCTTGGGAAACTATTCAGGATTGGTTTTATTTTATTTCTCCACTCCTTTTATCTCTATTCAGAATTTATCCTTCTCATTTCAGATTCCTTTTTTTTCTTTATTCAGAATTTATTTTATTTTATTTCCATGATTCTTGGGAAGGATAGTGGAAACTATTCAGAATTTATTTCTCCACTGTTTTGAATCCCCATATTTGTCCTTCTCACAGATTCCTTTTCTTTTTATTATCTGTGAATTGCCATGACTTCTTGGGAAACTATTCAGAATGGTTTTTATTTTTATTTCTCCACTGTTTTTCTTCAGAATTGTCCTTCTATTCCTTTTTTTATTTTATTTTATTTCCATGATTCTTTATTTGGGAAAATATTCAGAATTTATTTTATTTTATTCTCCACAGTTTGGAATTCAAAAACTCCTTCTCACAGATTCCTTTTTTTTTATTTCTGTGAGATTGCCATGGGAAACTATTCAGAATTCTTTTTTAAGAGATTCCTTTTTTATTTCTGTGAAACTATTCTTGGAAAGATATTTTATTTTATTTCTCCACTGTTTTGAATTCAGATTTGTCCTTCTCCAAGATTCCTTTTATTTTATTATCTGATTCCCATGACTTTTGGGAAACTATTCAGGATTTGGTTTTTTTTTTATTCTCACTGTTTTTTTGGGAAACTATTTGTCCTTCTTATTTATTTCTCATTCCTTTTCTTTTATTATCTGTGAATTGCCATGACTTCTTGGGAAAGATAGTGGAATGGTTTCCCATTACCTTCTCCACTGTTTCCTTTTGGGAATGTCCTTCTCACAGATTCCTTTTATTTTATTATCTGTGAATTGCCATGACTTCTTGGGAAAGATATTGGAATTTATTTTATTTTTTTCTTCTCCACTGTTTTGAATTCAGAATTTATCCTTCTCACAGATTCCTTTTCTTTTATCTGTGAATTGCCATGAATTCTTTTTTATTTTAGTTCTCAGTTTCCATTGCCTTCTCCATTCAGTTTATTTTATTTTATTTCAGAGATGTCCTTCTCAAAGATTCCTTTTCTTTTATTTTGTTTCTTGCCATGACTTCTTGGGAAAGATAGTGGATTTATTTTTTTTGTTTTCTCAGATTCTCCATTTTTGAAACTATTCAGAATTTATTTTATTTATTATCTGTGAATTGCCATGACTTCTTGGGAAACTATTCAGAATTTATTTTCCCATTCTCAGATGTTTTTGAAAACTATTCTCACATGATTCTTTTATTTTATTTCTCAGATTCCATGACTTTTTAGGAAACTATAGTGGAATGGTTTTATTTTATTCTCCACTGTTTTTATATTCAGAAACTCCTTCTCACATTTATTTTTTTTTATTATCTGTGGTGCCATGACTTCTTGGGAAAGATTTCAGAATTTATTTTATTGCCTTCTCCACAGTTTGAATTTCAGAATTGTCCTTCTCTATTCAGATTCCTTTTCTTTTATTATCTGTGAATTGCCATGACTTCTTGGGAAAGATTCAGAATTTATTTTATTTTATTTCCACATTTTTTTTCAGAAACTTCTCAGAATTCCTTTTATTTTATCTTCTCAATTGCCATGACTTTTGGGAAAGATATTCAGAATTTATTTTATTTTTCATTTCCTTCTCCAAACTTTTCAGAATTTATTTTTTTTATTCTCAGAGATTCCTTTTCTTTATTATCTGTGAATTTATTTTACTTCTTTCTCAGAAAGATAGGGAAACTATTCAGAATTTATTTTATTTTATTCTCCACAGTTTGGGAATTTCAGAATTGTCCTTCTCACAGATTCCTTTTCTTTATTATTTTATGAATTGCCATGACTTCTTGGGAAACTATAGTGGAATTTCATTTTCCCTGTTTTGAATTTTGGGAAACTATTCTCCATTTATTTTATTTTATTTTGGGAAACTATTCAGAATTTATTTTATTTTATTCTCTCAGATTCCAGATTCCTTTTCTTTATTATCTGTGAATTGCCATGACTTCTTGGGAAAGATAGTGGAATGGTTTTTTTGTTACCTTCTCCACTGTTTTGAATTCAGAATTGTCCTTCTCTCAGATTCCTTTTCTTTATTATCTGTGAATTGCCATGACTTCTTGGGAAAGATAGTGGAATGGTTTTTTATTTTATTTCTCCACTGTTTTGAATTCAGAGTTGTCCTTCTCACAGATTCCTTTTCTTTATTATCTGTGAATTGCCATGACTTCTTGGGAAGGATAGTGGAATGGTTTCCATTGCCTTCTCCACAGTTTGGAATTCAGAATTGTATTCTCCACATTTTATTCCTTTTCTTTATTATCTGTGTGGCCATGACTTCTTGGGAAAGATAGTGGAATGGTTTTTTTGCCTTCTCCACAGTTTGGAATTCATTGTCCTTCTCAGAGATTCCTTTTCTTTATTATCTGTGAATTGCCATGACTTCTTGGGAAAGATAGGGAATGGTTTCCCATTGCCTTCTCCACTGTTTGGAATTCAGAAACTCCTTCTCTTTTCCTTTTCTTTATTATCTGAATTGCCATGACTTCTTGGGAAAGATAGTTGAATGGTTTTTGTTACCTTCTCCACTGTTTGGAATTCAGAATTGTCCTTCTCACAGATTCCTTTTTCTTTATTATCTGTGAATTGCCATGACTTCTTGGGAAACTAGAAATGGTTTCCCATTGCCTTCTCCACAGATTTTGAATTTTCTTTATTTTCTCACAGATTCCTTTTCTTTATTATCTCTTGCCATGACTTCTTGGGAAAGATAGGGGAATTTATTTCCCATTGCCTTCTCCACAGTTTGGAATTCAGAGTTGTCCTTCTCACAGATTCCTTTTCTTTTATTATCTGTGAATTGCCATGACTTCTTAGGAAAGATAGGGAATGGTTTCCATTTTACCTTCTCCACAGTTTTGAATTCAGAATTGTCCTTCTCACAGATTCCTTTTCTTTTATTATCTGTGAAGCCATGACTTCTTGGGAAAGATAGGGGAGTGGTTTCCCATTGCCTTCTCCACAGTTTTGAATTCAGAATTGTCCTTCTCTAAGATTCCTTTTCTTTATTATCTGTGAATTGCCATGACTTCTTGGGAAGGATAGGGAATGGTTTTATTTGCCTTCTCCACAGTTTCCTTTCAGAATTGTCCTTCTCACAGATTCCTTTTCTTTATTATCTGTGAATTGCCATGACTTCTTGGGAAAGATAGGGGAATGGTTTCCCATTGCCTTCTCCACAGTTTGGAATTCAGAGTTGTCCTTCTCCAGATTCCTTTTTTTTCTTTATTATTCCTTTTTTTTTTTCTTGGGAAAGATAGATTTTTTTACAGATTCCTACCTTCTTCCACTGGGAAATTTATTCAGAATGGTCCTTCTCCACAGATTCAGGGATTGTTTATTGCCATGACTTCTTTCCCACTTCTATAGGGATGGTTTTATTACCCTTCTCCACAGTTTGGAATTCAGAGTTGTCCTTCTCACAGATTCCTTTTTCTTTATTATCTGTGAAATGCCATGACTTCTTGGGAAAGATAGGGGAATGGTTTCCCATTGCCTTCTCCACAGTTTGGAATTCAGAGTTGTCCTTCTCACAGATTCCTCTTCTTTATTATCTGTGAATTGCCATGACTTCTTGGGAAAGATAGGGGAATTTCCATTTTTTTGCCTTCTCCACAGTTTGGAATTCAGAGTTGTCCTTCTCAAAGATTCCTTTTTCTTTATTATCTGTGAATTGCCATGACTTCTTGGGAAAGATAGGGGAGTGGTTTCCCATTGCCTTCTCCACAGTTTGGAATTCAGAGTTGTCCTTCTCACAGATTCCTTTTCTTTATTATCTGTGAATTGCCATGACTTCTTGGGAAAGATAGGGAATGGTTTCCCATTGCCTTCTCCACAGTTTGGAATTCAGAGTTGTCCTTCTCAAAATTCCTTTTCTTTATTATCTGTGAATTGCCATGACTTCTTGGGAAAGATAGGGGATGGTAATTCCCATTGCCTTCTCCACAGTTTTGAATTCAGAGTTGTCCTTCTCACAGATTCCTTTTCTTTATTATCTGTGAATTGCCATGACTTCTTGGGAAAGATAGGGGAGTGGTTTCCCATTGCCTTCTCCACAGTTTGGAATTCAGAGTTGTCCTTCTCACAGATTCCTTTTCTTTATTATCTGAATTGCCATGACTTCTTGGGAAAGATAGGGGAGTGGTTTCCCATTGCCTTCTCCAACAGTTTGGAATTCAGAGTTGTCCTTCTCACAGATTCCTTTTCTTTATTATCTGTGAATTGCCATGACTTCTTGGGAAAGATAGGGGAATGGTTTTCCCATTGCCTTCTCCACAGTTTGGAATTCAGAGTTGTCCTTCTCATTATCTCTGATTCCTTTTCTTTATTATCTTTGGAATTCATTGCCATGACTTCTTGGGAAAGATAGGGGAATGGTTTCCCATTGCCTTCTCCACAGTTTGTGAATTCAGGGAAAGTTGTCCTTCTCACAGATTCCTTTTCTTTATTATCTGTGAATTGCCATGACTTCTTGGGAAAGATAGGGAGTGGTTTCCCATTGCCTTCTCAACAGTTTTGGAATTCAGAGTTGTCCTTCTCACAGATTCCTTTTCTTTATTATCTGTGAATTGCCATGACTTCTTGGGAAAGATAGGGAATGGTTTCCCATTGCCTTCTCCACATTGTCCTTTTGGAATTGAAAGTTGTCCTTCTCACAGATTCCTTTTTCTTTATTATCTGTGAATTGCCATGACTTCTTGGGAAAGATAGAAAGTGGTTTCCCATTGCCTTCTCCACAGTTTGGAATTCAGAGTTGTCCTTCTCACAGATTATCTCTCCTTTTCTTTTGGGAAAATAGGGGAATGGTTTCATTGCCTTCTTGGGAAAATTCAGAGTTGTCCTTCTCATCAAGATTCCTTTTCTTTTATCTGTGAAATGCCATGACTTCTTGGGAAAGATTTTTGGAATTCAGAGTTGTCCTTCTCACAGATTCCTTTTCTTTATTATCTGTGAATTGCCATGACTTCTTGGGAAAGATAGGGAATGGTTTCCCATTGCCTTCTCCACAGTTTGGAATTCAGAGTTGTCCTTCTCACAGATTCCTTTTCTTTATTATCTCTGAATTGCCATGACTTCTTTGGGAAAGATAGGGAGTGGTTTCCCATTGCCTTCTCCACAGTTTGAATTCAGAGTTGTCCTTCTCACAGATTCCTTTTCTTTATTATCTGTGAATTGCCATGACTTCTTGGGAAAGATAGGGAGTGGTTTCCATTGCCTTCTCCACAGTTTGGAATTCAGAGTTGTCCTTCTCACAGATTCCTTTTTTATTATCTGTGAATTGCCATGACTTCTTGGGAAAGATAGGGGAATGGTTTCCCATTGCCTTCTCCACAGTTTGGAATTCAGAGTTGTCCTTCTCAGATTTATCTTTATTATCTGTGAATTGCCATGACTTCTTGGGAAAGATAGGGAGTGGTTTCCCATTGCCTTCTCCACAGTTTGGAATTCAGAGTTGTCCTTCTCACAGATTCCTTTTCTTTATTATCTGTGAATTGCCATGATTTCTTGGGAAAGATAGGGGAATGGTTTCCCATTGCCTTCTCCACAGTTTGGAATTCAGAAAGTCCTTCTCACAGATTCCTTTTCTTTATTATCTGTGAATTGCCATGACTTCTTGGGAAAGATAGGGGAGTGGTTTCCCATTGCCTTCTCCACAGTTTGGAATTCAGAGTTGTCCTTCTCACAGATTCCTTTTCTTTATTATCTGTGAATTGCCATGACTTCTTGGGAAAGATAGGGGAGTGGTTTCCCATTGCCTTCTCCACAGTTTGGAATTCAGAGTTGTCCTTCTCACAGATTCCTTTTCTTTATTATCTGTGAATTGCCATGACTTCTTGGGAAAGATAGGGGAATGGTTTCCATTTGCCTTCTCCACAGTTTGGAATTCAGAGTTGTCCTTCTCACAGATTCCTTTTTTCTTTATTATCTGTGAATTGCCATGACTTCTTGGGAAAGATAGGGAGTGGTTTCCCATTGCCTTCTCCACAGTTTGGAATTCAGAGTTGTCCTTCTCACAGATTCCTTTTTTTTTATTATTTGTGAATTGCCATGACTTCTTGGGAAAGATAGGGGAGTGGTTTCATTGTTCTCCACAGTTTGAATTCAGAGTTGTCCTTCTCACAGATTCCTTTTCTTTATTATCTGTGAATTGCCATGACTTCTTGGGAAAGATAGGGAGTGGTTTCCCATTGCCTTCTCCACAGTTTTGAATTCAGAGTTGTCCTTCTCACAGATTCCTTTTCTTTATTATCTGTGAATTGCCATGACTTCTTGGGAAAGATAGGGGAGTGGTTTCCCATTGCCTTCTCCACAGTTTGGAATTCAGAGTTGTCCTTCTCACAGATTCCTTTTCTTTATTATCTGTGAATTGCCATGACTTCTTGGGAAAATAGGGAGTGGTTTCCATTGCCTTCTCCACAGTTTGGTTTCCCATGATGACTTCTTGGGAAAGATTCTTCTCTCCACAGTTTGGAATTCAGAGTTGTCCTTCTCACAGATTCCTTTTCTTTATTATCTGTGAATTGCCATGACTTCTTGGGAAAGATAGGGAGTGGTTTCCCATTGCCTTCTCCACAGTTTGGAATTCAGAGTTGTCCTTCTCACAGATTCCTTTTCTTTATTATCTGTGAATTGCCATGACTTCTTGGGAAAGATAGGGGAGTGGTTTCCCATTGCCTTCTCCACAGTTTGAATTCAGAGTTGTCCTTCTCACAGATTCCTTTTCTTTATTATCTGTGAATTGCCATGACTTCTTGGGAAAGATAGGGGAGTGGTTTCCCATTTCTCCCACAGTTTGGAATTCAGAGTTGTCCTCCACAGTTTTTCTTTATTATCTGTGAATTGCCATGACTTCTTGGGAAAGTTAGGGGAGTCCTTTCTTGCCTTCTCCACAGATTCAGAGTTTTTCTTTTTTTATTATGTGAATTGCCATGACTTCTTGGGAAAGATAGGGAGTGGTTTCCCATTGCCTTCTCCACAGTTTGGAATTCAGAGTTGTCCTTCTCACAGATTCCTTTTCTTTTTAATATCTGTGAATTGCCATGACTTCTTGGGAAAGATAGGGAGTGGTTTCCCATTGCCTTCTCCACAGATTTGGAATTCAGAGTTGTCCTTCTCACAGATTCCTTTTTCTTTATTATCTGTGAATTGCCATGACTTCTTGGGAAAGATAGGGAGTGGTTTCCCATTGCCTTCTCCACAGTTTGGAATTCAGAGTTGTCCTTCTCACAAGATTGGTTTCCCATTGCCTTCTCCACAGTTTGGAATTCAGGTTGTCCTTCTTTCCTTTTCTTTATTATCTGTGAATTGCCATGACTTCTTGGGAAAAGATAGGGGAGTGGTTTCCATTGCCTTCTCCACAGTTTGGAATTCAGAGTTGTCCTTCTCACAGATTCCTTTTCTTTATTATCTGTGAATTGCCATGACTTCTTGGGAAAGATAGGGGAGTGGTTTCCCATTGCCTTCTCCACAGTTTGGAATTCAGAGTTGTCCTTCTCACAGATTCCTTTTTCTTTATTATCTGTGAATTGCCATGACTTCTTGGGAAAGATAGTTTCCATTGCCTTTGGAATGGTTCCCTTTCTTATTATCATTGCCTCTCCACAGTTTGAATTCAGAGTTGTCCTTCTCACAGATTCCTTTTCTTTATTATCTGTGAATTGCCATGACTTCTTGGGAAAGATAGGGAGTGGTTTCCATTGCCTTCTCCACAGTTTGGAATTTGTTGTCCTTCTCACAGATTCCTTTTCTTTATTATCTGTGAATTGCCATGACTTCTTGGGAAAGATAGGGGAGTGGTTTCCCATTGCCTTCTCCAACAGTTTGGAATTCAGAGTTGTCCTTCTCACAGATTCCTTTTCTTTATTATCTGTGAATTGCCATGACTTCTTGGGAAAGATAGGGGTGGTTTCCCATTGCCTTCTCCACAGTTTGAATTCAGAGTTGTCCTTCTCACAGATTCCTTTTCTTTATTATCTGTGAATTGCCATGACTTCTTGGGAAAGATAGGGAGTGGTTTCCCATTGCCTTCTCCACAGTTTGGAATTCAGAGTTGTCCTTCTCACAGATTCCTTTTCTTTTATTATCTGTGAATTGCCATGACTTCTTGGGAAAGATAGGGAGTGGTTTCCCCATTGCCTTCTCCACAGTTTGAAATTCAGAGTTGTCCTTCTCACAGATTCCTTTTCTTTATTATCTGTGAATTGCCATGACTTCTTGGGAAAGATAGGGGAGTGGTTTCCCCATTGCCTTCTCAACAGTTTGGAATTCAGAGTTGTCCTTCTCACAGATTACTTTTCTTTATTATCTGTGAATTGCCATGACTTCTTGGGAAAGATAGGGGAGTGGTTTCCCATTGCCTTCTCCACACAGTTTTTTCTTTTTTTAATTCAGATAGGGGAGTGGTTGTCCTTTGGAATTGCCTTCACAGATTCCTTTTCTTTATTATCTGTGAATTGCCATGACTTCTTGGGAAAGATAGGGAGTGGTTTCCATTGCCTTCTCACAGTTTGGAATTCAGAGTTGTCCTTCTCACAGATTCCTTTTCTTATCTATTATCTGGACTTCTTATCTGTGATTGCCATGACCACAGTTTGGAATTCAGAGTTGTCCTTCTTTGCCTTCTTTATTATCTGTGAATTGCCATTTCTTGGGAAAGATAGGGGGTCCTTCTCCACAGTTTGGAATTCAGATCCTTCACAGATTCCTTTTCTTTATTATCTGAATTGCCATGACTTCTTGGGAAAGATAGGGGAGGGTTTCCCATTGCCTTCTCCACAGTTTGGAATTCAGAGTTGTCCTTCTCACAGATTCCTTTTCTTTATTATCTGTGAATTGCCATGACTTCTTGGGAAAGATAGGGAGTGGTTTCCCATTGCCTTCTCCACAGTTTGGAATTCAGAGTTGTCCTTCTCACAGATTCCTTTTTTTTTATTATCTGTGAATTGCCATGACTTCTTGGGAAAGATTCTGGGAGGGGAGTGGTTTCCCATTGCCTTCTCCACAGTTTGGAATTCAGAGTTGTCCTTCTCACAGATTCCTTTTCTTTATTATCTGTGAATTGCCATGACTTCTTGGGAAAGATAGGGGAGTGGTTTCCCATTGCCTTCTCCACAGTTTGGAATTCAGAGTTGTCCTTCTCACAGATTCCTTTTTCTTTATTATCTGTGAATTGCCATGACTTCTTGGGAAAGATAGGGGAGTGGTTTCCCGTTGCCTTCTCCACAGTTTGAATTCAGAGTTGTCCTTCTCACAGATTCCTTTTCTTTTATTATCTCTGAATTGCCATGACTTCTTTGGAAAGATAGGGGGTGGTTTCCCATTGCCTTCTCCACAGTTTGGAATTCAGAGTTGTCCTTCTCACAGATTCCTTTTTTTATTATCTGTGAATTGCCATGACTTCTTGGGAAAGATAGGGAGTGGTTTCCCATTGCCTTCTCCACAGTTTGGAATTCAGAGTTGTCCTTCTCACAGATTCCTTTTTCTTTATTATCTGTGAATTGCCATGACTTCTTGGGAAAGATAGGGAGTGGTTTCCCATTGCCTTCTCCACAGTTTGGAATTCAGAGTTGTCCTTCTCACAGATTCCTTTTCTTTATTATCTGTGAATTGCCATGACTTCTTCTCATTTTCCTCTTCTTATCTGGAAAGATAGGGAGTGGTTTCCCATTGCCTTCTCCACAGTTTGGAATTCAGAGTTGTCCTTCTCACAGATTCCTTTTCTTTATTATCTGTGAATTGCCATGACTTCTTGGGAAAGATAGGGGAGTGGTTTCCCATTGCCTTCTCCACAGTTTGGAATTCAGAGTTGTCCTTCTCACAGATTCCTTTTCTTTTCTTTATTATCTGTGAATTGCCATGACTTCTTGGGAAAGATAGGGGAGTGGTTTCCCATTGCCTTCTCCACAGTTTGGAATTCAGAGTTGTCCTTCTCACAGATTCCTTTTCTTTATTATCTGTGAATTGCCATGACTTCTTGGGAAAGATAGGGGGTTTCCATTGGTTTCCACAGTTTGGAATTCAGAGTTGTCCTTCTCACAGATTTTTCTTTATTATCTGTGAATCCATGACTTCTTGGGAAAGTTGTCCTTGCCTCTCACAGATTCCTTTTCTTTATTATCTGTGAATTGCCATGACTTCTTGGGAAAGATAGGGGAGTGGTTTCCCATTGCCTTCTCCACAGTTTGGAATTCAGAGTTGTCCTTCTCACAGATTCCTTTTCTTTATTATCTGTGAATTGCCATGACTTCTTGGGAAAGATAGGGGAGTGGTTTCCCATTGCCTTCTCCACAGTTTGGAATTCAGAGTTGTCCTTCTCACAGATTCCTTTTCTTTATTATCTGTGAATTGCCATGACTTCTTGGGAAAGATAGGGAGTGGTTTCCCATTGCCTTCTCCACAGTTTGGAATTCAGAGTTGTCCTTCTCACAGATTCCTTTTCTTTATTATCTGTGAATTGCCATGACTTCTTGGGAAAGATAGGGGAGTGGTTTCCCATTGCCTTCTCAACAGTTTGGAATTCAGGAACAGATTCCTTTTCTTTATTATCTCTGAATTGCCATGTTTCTTGGGAAAGATCCTTCTCCACAGTTTGGAATTCAGAGTTGTCCTTCTCACAGATTCCTTTTCTTTATTATCTGTGAATTGCCATGACTTCTTGGGAAAGATAGGGAGTGGTTTCCCATTGCCTTCTCCACAGTTTGGAATTCAGAGTTGTCCTTCTCACAGATTCCTTTTCTTTATTATCTGTGAATTGCCATGACTTCTTGGGAAAGATAGGGAGTGGTTTCCCATTGCCTTCTCCACAGTTTGGAATTCAGAGTTGTCCTTCTCACAGATTCCTTTTCTTTATTATCTGAATTGCCATGACTTCTTGGGAAAGATAGGGAGTGGTTTCCCATTGCCTTCTCCACAGTTTGAATTCAGAGTTGTCCTTGATTCTTCTTTATTATCTGGGAAATGATTCTTGGGAAAGATAGGGAGTGGTTTCCCATTGCCTTCTCCACAGTTTGGAATTCAGAGTTGTCCTTCTCACAGATTCCTTTTCTTTATTATCTGTGAATTGCCATGACTTCTTGGGAAAGATAGGGGAGTGGTTTCCCATTGCCTTCTCCACAGTTTGGAATTCAGAGTTGTCCTTCTCACAGATTCCTTTTCTTTATTATCTGTGAATTGCCATGACTTCTTGGGAAAGATAGGGGAGTGGTTTCCCATTGCCTTCTCCACAGTTTGAATTCAGAGTTGTCCTTCTCACAGATTCCTTTTCTTTATTATCTGTGAATTGCCATGACTTCTTGGGAAAGATAGGGGTGGTTTCCCATTGCCTTCTCCACAGTTTGGTTTCCTTTTCTTTATTATCTGTGAATTGCCATGACTTCTTGGGAAAGATAGGGGAGTGGTTTCCCATTGCCTTTCAACAGTTTTGAATTCAGAGTTGTCCTTCTCACAGATTCCTTTTTCTTTATTCCATGACTTTTTTTCTTTATTATCTGTTTGAATTCAGACTTGCCTTCTCACAGACCTTTTCTTGGGAAAGATAGGGAGTGGTTTCCCATTGCCTTCTCCACAGTTTGGAATTCAGAGTTGTCCTTCTCACAGATTCCTTTTCTTTATTATCTGTGAATTGCCATGACTTCTTGGGAAAGATAGGGGAGTGGTTTCCCATTGCCTTCTCCACAGTTTGGAATTCAGAGTTGTCCTTCTCACAGATTCCTTTTCTTTATTATCTGTGAATTGCCATGACTTCTTGGGAAAGATAGGGAGTGGTTTCCCATTGCCTTCTCCACAGTTTGGAATTCAGAGTTGTCCTTCTCACAGATTCCTTTTCTTTATTATCTGTGAATTGCCATGACTTCTTGGGAAAGATAGGGAGTGGTTTCCCATTGCCTTTTCAATTAGTTTGGAATTCAGAGTTGTCCTTCTCACAGATTCCTTTTCTTTATTATCTGTGAATTGCCATGACTTCTTGGGAAAGATAGGGAGTGGTTTCCCATTGCCTCTCCAACAGTTTGGAATTCTTGTCCTTCTCACAGATTCCTTTTCTTTATTATCTGTGAATTGCCATGACTTCTTGGGAAAGATAGGGAGTGGTTTCCCATTGCCTTCTCCACAGTTTGGAATTCAGAGATGTCCTTCTCACAGATTCCTTTTCTTTATTATCTGTGAATTGCCATGACTTCTTGGGAAAGATAGGGAGTGGTTTCCCATTGCCTTCTCCACAGTTTGGAATTCAGAGTTGTCCTTCTCACAGATTCCTTTTCTTTATTATCTGTGAATTGCCATGACTTCTTGGGAAAGATAGGGAATGGTTGTCCTTCCACATTCCCTTTATTATCTGTGAATTGCCATGACTTCTTGGGAAAGATTTTTCCCATTGCCTTCTCAACATTTAGAATTCAGTTGTCCTTCTCACAGATTCCTTTTTCTTTATTATCTGTGAATTGCCATGACTTCTTGGGAAAGATAGGGAGTGGTTTCCCATTGCCTTCTCCACAGTTTGGAATTCAGAGTTGTCCTTCTCACAGATTCCTTTTCTTTATTATCTGTGAATTGCCATGACTTCTTGGGAAAGATAGGGGAGTGGTTTCCCATTGCCTTCTCCACAGTTTGGAATTCAGAGTTGTCCTTCTCACAGATTCCTTTTCTTTATTATCTGTGAATTGCCATGACTTCTTGGGAAAGATAGGGAGTGGTTTCCCATTGCCTTCTCCACAGTTTGGAATTCAGAGTTGTCCTTCTCACAGATTCCTTTTCTTTTATTATCTGTGAATTGCCATGACTTCTTGGGAAAGATAGGGGAGTGGTTTCCCATTGCCTTCTCCACAGTTTGGAATTCAGAGTTGTCCTTCTCACAGATTCCTTTTCTTTTTATTATCTGTGAATTGCCATGACTTCTTGGGAAAGATAGGGGAGTGGTTTCCATTGCCTTCTCCACAGTTTGGAATTCAGAGTTGTCCTTCTCTCCACAGATTCCTTTTCTTTTTATTATCTGTGAATTGCCATGACTTCTTGGGAAAGATAGGGGAGTGGTTTCCCATTGCCTTCTCCACAGTTTGGAATTCAGAGTTGTCCTTCTCACAGATTCCTTTTCTTTATTATCTGTGAATTGCCATGACTTCTTGGGAAAGATAGGGAGTGGTTTCCCATTGCCTTCTCCACAGTTTGGAATTCAGGTTGTCCTTCTCACAGATTCCTTTTTCTTTTTATTATCTGTGAATTGCCATGACTTCTTGGGAAAGATAGGGAGTGGTTTCCCATTGCCTTCTCCACAGTTTGGAATTCAGAGTTGTCCTTCTCACAGATTCCTTTTTCTTTATTATCTGTGAATTGCCATGACTTCTTGGGAAAGATAGGGAGTGGTTTCCCATTGCCTTCTCCACAGTTTGGAATTCAGAGTTGTCCTTCTCACAGATTCCTTTTCTTTATTATCTGTGAATTGCCATGACTTCTTGGGAAAGATAGGGAGTGGTTTCCCATTGCCTTCTCAACAGTTTTCTTTTATTATCTCTGAATTCCATGAGGGAAAGATTGTCCTTCTCTCAGATTCCTTTTCTTTATTATCTGTGAATTGCCATGACTTCTTGGGAAAGATAGGGAGTGGTTTCCCATTGCCTTCTCCACAGTTTGGAATTCAGAGTTGTCCTTCTCACAGATTCCTTTTCTTTATTATCTGTGAATTGCCATGACTTCTTGGGAAAGATAGGGGAGTGGTTTCCCATTGTTCTCCACAGTTTGGAATTCAGAGTTGTCCTTCTCACAGATTCCTTTTCTTTATTATCTGTGAATTGCCATGACTTCTTGGGAAAGATAGAGTGGTTTCCCATTGCCTACTCCACAGTTTGGAATTCAGAGTTGTCCTTCTCACAGATTCCTTTTTTATTTATTATCTGTGAATTGCCATGACTTCTTGGGAAAGATAGGGGAGTGGTTTCCCATTGCCTTCTCCACAGTTTGGAATTCAGAGTCCTTCTCACAGATTCCTTTTCTTTTATTATCTGTGATTGCCATGACTTCTTGGGAAAGATAGGGGAGTGGTTTCCATTGCCTTCTCAACAGTTTGGAATTCAGAGTTGTCCTTCTCACAGATTCCTTTTCTTTATTATCTGTGAATTGCCATGACTTCTTGGGAAAGATAGGGGAGTGGTTTCCCATTGCCTTCTCCACAGTTTGGAATTCAGAGTTGTCCTTCTCACAGATTCCTTTTCTTTTATTATCTGTGAAATTGCCATGACTTCTTGGGAAAGATAGGGGAGTGGTTTCCATTGCCTTCTCCACAGTTTGGAATTCAGAGTTGTCCTTCTCACAGATTCCTTTTCTTTATTATCTGTGAATTGCCATGACTTCTTGGGAAAGATAGGGGAGTGGTTTCCCATTGCCTTCTCCAACAGTTTGGAATTCAGAGTTGTCCTTCTCACAGATTCCTTTTCTTTATTATCTGTGAATTGCCATGACTTCTTGGGAAAGATAGGGGAGTGGTTTCCCATTGCCTTCTCCACAGTTTGGAATTCAGAGTTGTCCTTCTCACAGATTCCTTTTCTTTATTATCTGGAATTGCCATGACTTCTTGGGAAAGATAGGGAGTGGTTTCCCATTGCCTTCTCCACAGTTTGGAATTCAGACTTGTCCTTCTCACAGATTCCTTTTCTTTATTATCTGTGAATTGCCATGACTTCTTGGGAAAAGATAGGGAGTGGTTTCCCATTGCCTTCTCCACAGTTTGGAATTCAGAGTTGTCCTTCTCACAGATTCCTTTTCTTTATTATCTGTGAATTGCCATGACTTCTTGGGAAAGATAGGGGAGTGGTTTCCCATTGCCTTCTCCACAGTTTGGAATTCAGAGTTGTCCTTCTCTTTTCCTTTTCTTTATTATCTGTGAATTGCCATGACTTCTTGGGAAAGATAGGGGTGGTTTCCCATTGCCTTCTCAACAGTTTGAATTCAGAGTTGTCCTTCTCACAGATTCCTTTTCTTTATTATCTGTGAATTGCCATGGACTTCTTGGGAAAGATAGGGGAGGGAAAGATGGTTTCCCATTGCCTTCTCCACAGTTTGGAATTCAGAGTTGTCCTTCTCACAGATTCCTTTTCTTTATTATCTGTGAATTGCCATGACTTCTTGGGAAAGATAGGGAGTGGTTTCCCATTGCCTTCTCCACAGTTTGGAATTCAGAGTTGTCCTTCTCACAGATTCCTTTTCTTTATTATCTGTGAATTGCCATGACTTCTTGGGAAAGATAGGGGAGTGGTTCCCATCCCATTGCCTTCTCCACAGTTTGGAATTTCAGAGTTGTCCTTCTCACATGATTCTTGGGAAAGATAGGGAGGAAATTAGTTCTGTGGTTCCATGACTTCTTTTAAAAAGATAGGGGAAAGATAGAAAATTCCATTGCCTTCTCAACAGTTTGGAATTCAGAGTTGTCCTTCTCACAGATTCCTTTTCTTTATTATCTGTGAATTGCCATGACTTCTTGGGAAAGATAGGGAGTGGTTTCCCATTGCCTTCTCCACAGTTTGGAATTCAGATTTGTCCTTCTCACAGATTCCTTTTCTTTATTATCTGTGAATTGCCATGACTTCTTGGGAAAGATAGGGGAGTGGTTTCCCATTGCCTTCTCCACAGTTTGGAATTCAGATTCCTTTTCCTTCTGCCATGACTTCTTGGGAAAATTCCCTTTTTTGGAATTTTGTCCTTCTCACAGATTCCTTTTCTTTATTATCTGTGCCATGACTTCTTGGGAAAGATAGGGGGGTGGTTTCCCATTGCCTTCTCCACAGTTTGGAATTCAGAGTTGTCCTTCTCACAGATTCCTTTTCTTTATTATCTGTGAATTGCCATGACTTCTTGGGAAAGATAGGGGAGTGGTTTCCCATTGCCTTCTCAACAGTTTGGAATTCAGAGTTGTCCTTCTCACAGATTCCTTTTCTTTATTATCTGTGAATTGCCATGACTTCTTGGGAAAGATAGGGAGTGGTTTCCCATTGCCTTCTCCATTTTTGAATTTTGAATTTGTCCTGTCCTTCACAGATTCCTTTTTTTTAATATTATCTGTGAATTGCCATGACTTCTTGGGAAAGATAGGGATGGTTTCCATTGCCTTCTCCACAGTTTCTAATTCAGAGTTGTCCTTCTCATAGATTCCTTTTCTTTATTATCTGTGAAAATGCCATGACTTCTTGGGAAAGATAGGGGAATGGTTTCCCATTGCCTTCTCCACAGTTTGGAATTCAGAGTTGTCCTTCTCATAGATTCCACTTCTTTTTTATCTGTGAATTGCCATGACTTCTTGGGAAAGATAGGGAGTTGTTTCCCATTGCCTAAAATGTCTTTGAATTCAGAGTTGTCCTTCTCACAATTCCTCTTCTTTATTATCTGTGAATTGCCATGACTTCTTGGGAAAGATATAAAAGTTTCCCATTGCCTACTCAACAGTTTGGAATTCAGAGTTGTCCTTCTCACAGATTCCTCTTTATTTATTGTCTGTGAATTGCCATGACTTCTTGGGAAAGATAGGGGAGTGGTTTTTATTGCCTACTCAACAGTTTGGAATTCAGAGTTGTCCTTCTCAACAGTTTGGAAGATTCATTTCTCTTTATTATCTCCAAAATTGCCATTTCTCTTCTTGGGAAGATAGGGGACGTCTCTGGTTTCCCATTCCTTCTCCAACAGTTTGGTTTCCATTCAGAGTTGTTTCTCACAGATTCCTTTTCTTTTTATCTGGTAGAATTGCCATGACTTCTTGGGAAAGATTTAGAGGGCCGGTTTCCATTGCCTTCTCCACAGTTTGTTTTCCATTCAGAGTTGTCCTTCTCTGTTCCCTTCCTTTTCTTTATTATCTGTGGCTGAGAATGACTTCTTGGGAAAGATAGGGGGGAGTGGTTTTTTGTAAAAATTTTTGCCTACTCAACAGTTTTTTTAAGAGAGTTGTCCTTCTCAATTATTCCTTTTCTTTTATTATTTGTGGAATTGCCATGACTTTTTGGGAAAGATAGGGGAGTGGTTTCCCATTGCCTAAACAACAGTTTGGAATTCAGAGTTGTCCTTCTCACAGATTCCTTTTCTTTTTTTATCTGTGAATTGCCATGACTTCTTGGGAAAGATAGGGAGTGGTTTCCATTGCCTATTCAACATTTTTGGAATTCAGAATGTCCTTCTCTGAGATTCCTTTTCTTTATTATCTGTGAAAAAATGACTTCTTGGGAAAGATAGGGAGTGGTTTCCCATTGCCTTCTCCACAGTTTGGAATTCAGAGTTGTCCTTCTCACAGATTCCTTTTCTTTTATTATCTGTGAATTGCCATGACTTCTTGGGAAAGGTAGGGGAGTGGTTTCCATTGCCTTCTCCACAGTTTGGAATTCAGAGTTGTCCTTCTCACAGATTCCTTTTCCTTTATATATCTGTGAATTGCCATGACTTCTTGGGAAAGATAGGGAGTGGTTTCCCATTGCCTACTCCACATTTGGAATTCAGAGTTGTCCTTCTCATAGATTCCTTTTCTTTATTATCTGTGAATTGCCATGACTTCTTGGGAAAGATAGGGAGTGGTTTCCCATTGCCTTCTCCAATAGTTTGGAATTCAGGTTGTCCTTCTCACAGATTCCTTTTCTTTATTATCTCCTTTTCAAATGCCATGACTTCTTGGGAAAGATAGGTTAGTGGTTTCCCATTGCCTTCTCCACGGTTTGGAATTCAGAGTTGTCCTGGTAGATTCCTTTCCTTTATTGTCTGTGAATTGCTATGATAACTTGGGAAAAATAGGGAAATAGTTTCATATTGCCTTCTGTACTGTCTGGATTTCAAAGTTTTCCTGCTGTTAAAATGGTTGCGAATGAAGACTAGAGAGCCCAGTCTACCCAACTATTCAACAATGTTTATTAATATTTGATAAAAATGTTTCTATTAGACAAAAACAAGGATGATAGCCTAAGAAACATCTTGTGCCATTCCCTTTAGGTAGTCATGGCTCTCCACACGTTCTTTTTTTATTCTATGTGAATTGCCACAACTTCCTCAGAAAGATAATAGGGTGATTTCCTGTCTTTATTAGCACTCATGATGATAATAGATAAAAAGTAAAACTGAAAAACGGACTAGCTAACAGGTTTCACACCTCACTCAACAGAGCTAAATTGAGGTTAATAAACTGAATTATCACTAAAAAATGGACAATATGTATTGGAAAAAAGAAAATAAAGAAGGAAAAAAAAGGTATTGTTTAGATGGAAATTAGTTAGAGGCCTTATACGAAGTCCTTCTGTTTACACAGAAAGGGCTTCAATGATAAAATATAAATTATATATTGCAAAATTACAATATTACTCAATTCAAAATCTAAGACGCTGTTAATTCGCGTTACTTGGGAGGTTAAGGTTTGATATAAATCTAAATGTCTAAACAATCTACGAAGAATTTAATTTGAAGTTCGTTGGAGTTTGGGGTATTTTCTATGAAATAGTCGATTGGAAAAACTCATAGAGAGTACATTGAAAAAGTAATCCATTTTATATTTAGTAATCTTTTTTATTTTTCTAAACTCGTATCTTGTTGATTGTTAAGTTGACATCTATTCGTTTGATTTTTGTTCATTAATTAAATAAACTCGAACCTCCCAAATATGCCCTTTAAAGTAATGCGAATTAACAGCGTCTAAGATTTTGAATGAAACCTGCCCTCGTGAAATGTAATTTATTAGGGTTGTTGTAGCTTCTTCCTTTAATGTCGGTCCTCTCCCCCCACCCCTTACCCACCTATATCTAGAGACAATACGCATTAGGCGACACACAGTGGGGTTAAGAATAAGGAATTGAAATGGTACATCTAACCCACTCATATCTTATCTTCTCTCCCACCTCACTTCCTCACTTCGTTAATTTTACATATGCGGTCCGTCAAAAACGTGTGAATTTCTTTTCATTTTTCATTTCAACCTTTGGAAGTAAAGTCTGATGATCCAGAGCCCTGTTAAAGGGTGTGGTTTAATAACTTTACATGGAACCTTAAAGTTATCTGTTTTTATTAAATATATATATATATATATATATATATATATATATATATATATAGATAGATAGATAGATAGATAGATAATAATAATATTGTTGTCAATATATATATATATATATATATATATATAAAATAAATTCATAGATATATAGAATCCAGGTAGAACTCAATGTCCAGGACAAAGTAAGAATACATATATTGCATATATATAATATATATATATATATATATATATATATATATATATATATATTTTACACACACATATATATATATATATATATATATATATATATATATATATATATATATAATATAAAATTATCAAACACTAATATTCCGTGGTTATTATAATTTATTATATTGGAATCATAATCACAATCCAAATGTCTGATGATTTGTTTAGTGATTACGATTTCAATGTAATAAATTATAACCATGGAATATTAGTGTTTGAGCTTTTTATATTATATTCTTACTCTGTCCCGGACATTGAGTTCTACCTGGATTCTATCCTCTTGGGAATTTATATATATATATATATATATATATATATATATATATATATATTTATATATATATATTGAGCACTAATGTTATCTGTTTATCTATCTATCTATCTATCTATATAAAACTATATCTATATCTATATATATCTATATCTATATATATATATATATATATATATATATATATATATATATATATATATATTTATTTAAATAAAAGGTTTCCTCTGTTACATGCTGCCCTTGGTGAATAGGGTGGAATGTGGAAGACCTTATATCAGGTAACAGGACTCTGCACCATGCCACACAAGCAGGTGAACCCAGTCATGGCTGTCAGGCAGTTTCTGCAACCACATCACCCATTACATCTGGCCACCTAACTCCCCAAACTGCAACCCCCTTGATTATTAGGTGTGAGGAGCAGTTGAATAATAGACCAATAAAACTCCTTGTAACCACAAAGATGAACTGAAGGCAAGGATTATAGCAGCATTGACCAACTTAAATGAGGAGACCATAGGGAAGAGTTGCAGGAGATTCCCAAGTTGTCTGGAGGTTGTGATTGAAGCCAATGCAGAAATTTACACTTTCGTATTTGAAGATATTTTTGTGCCATTTTGGTAAATATATCTGTTAAAATGAGATGCCAGTGTTATTTTCCTTTTTGCATCATTTAGATGACAATTTATTCATCGCACCCTGTGTATATATTTCAAATATTACACGACAATTTATCCATCGCACCCTGTATATGTTTCAAATATTAGACTTCAATTTATCCATCGCACCATGCATATGTTTCAGCTATTAGACGACAATTTATCCATCGCACCCTATATGTTTCAGATATTAGACGACAATTTATTCATCGCACCCTGTATATATTTCAGCTATTATATGACAATTTATTCATCGCACCCTGTATATATTTCAGATATTAGACGACAATTTATCCCTCGCACCCTGTATAAACATACACACACATTTTTAGATGCTTCATTATATATATATATATATATATATATATATATATATATATATATGGGCACATGTCCAAGTGGTTTGCTTTCTGACCATGAGACCCAGGTTTGAATACCACCATGATTGATTTGTGAGGAAGATGACTTCTTTTTGTTATCAATCTGAAGGAGGTGATCCCAGTGTGTGACACTTTTGGAAAGTGCCTGAAAACCATGCCAACTGGGTTTACCCAAGCCTTATAAGTGAAATTGGGTAGACAGAACCCTTGGGAGCCATCAGTTGTTGTGCTAACATGAAGTCACAAGTCATCGTGACCGAGGGTTTGAGTGGGCTAGATAACATGCACTCTCTGCCAGAAACTGTAACTAACATCCGTTCAACATAGCTGCAGTATAAGCCACAGGTAGGTTCTGTGGGTGTGGAACAATGTAAAAATGTGCCTGAGAAGGCGTCTGCAACAGGGATTAGTGAGCTGCCCTAGTAGATGGGCATCTTTGGATATGAGTGACTGTGCCATTTACATATATATATATATATATATATATATATATATATATATATATATATACAGGATGAGGCAAAAATCATGCACTGTAAGAGTTAATTAATTAATCATGTTTGAAATGTCTAATTTGTTTTGATATTTACTTATTTTGTAGAAACAATTTTGACAAACTAAAATGGCTGATGTTGTTCTGTGGAGGCCATTTGAAATCAGTTGGTTATCAGAAGTGCCCAAGAAATATTGACGAACTGAAAGAAAGAATTAAATATGAATGCAGTAAAATGACAGAGGAAACTCTCCGATGTGTTAATGAATCAGGCAGACATAGAATTGAAATATTTTGTAAAAGAAGGGTGACATTTTGAAAATCACATATAACAATTAAAAAACTAGGAAATAAAATTTTCATGTGTAATTATAATTTCAATAAATTAGCCCTATGGTGCCGACTTTTGATCATCTTATATATATATATATATATATATATATATATATATATATATATATATATATATATATATATATATTTTAGATGCTCCATTTATACTGTAATGATAGTTTTACCCCCAATCTTCAAACAGAGCTAGAAATGAAAAACAAATAAAAAATACATCCTTACATAATACAATAAATCTCAATATTCTTAACGGAGTTACGTCCCCTACATTAGTAATTCCTATGTCCTTTTCAGAGTGAGCAAGTAAGTGCTCAACAGGGCAGGTTGATTTTTCACTATTTTTACAAAATCAATATTGCACTCGGTGTGAAAGATGGGGTTTCGTGTGCTTAGTAATGACACCAAAAATGAGAGGTATAGCTTTTACCAATTTTTAAGTATTTAGTTTTTAAAATTCTGAGATAACTAATTTCCTCAGGTTTTTGCATATAAAATAACTTCAAAATTTTACTATTTAAAGAATGGAATTACTATTTAAAAATTTTTACTATTTAAAGAATAAAATTTGGATTTAATAAAGTTGATATCTTATGTATTAGATAAATTGAATGGAAAATATATTGAAACAATAATTTTAATTATGAATCACCACAAGCAATTTTTACTGTATTTGATAAGTGAAAACCGTAAAAATTGTAAAAGATTACAAAAAATGCTCATCAATGAATAAGATTTTTTAGATCATAATTAATAAAAACAAAAATAGATAAAACTGTATATAACACCATAATACCGCTGAGCACAAATTATTAGACAAAATGTTTTAAATTTGCATTTATTGAAAATCACGGCAAAACTATTGCACTGTATAACATATTACATCATAATACAGCTAAATTGTTCGTTAAAGTTTCCCTTTGAAGCAAATGTAAGTCTTATTCACAATGATTTATTAATAATGTGCTTGTGTCTTGCTTCTTCTTCATGTGCAATTTGTAAAGCTCTAACTGCTTTTTTTTCACTTTACGAATGTCCAGGTAAATTCAGCAACTCCAACGTCAATCTATTCAATAGAACCTCTTGCAGTTCATTATTTGAAAAACCTTCGGCAAGTGCATGTTCACAACCTCCATTTTATGAATCAAATTCAATGAGTCTGTCACTTCAGAGTTGATGAATGTAATGTTTTAAATCTCTGCTTTGGCATCTTCTTACTTCTGAAACAAAAAAATATTTTTACTGGAAAATTTACCAAGACTTGGTCATATTTTTGTGATGAAATTTGAATGAAATTTTAAAATTAGTCTTGGAAATTGACATAACTAATTGTTATATTGTGTGCTAATAGGAATATATACTTGAAAAACAAGGTGGATAAAATAAGTAAACGTTTATTGTAAAAAAGCAGTATGATAGTAATAAAGGTAACAGTTATGCACAAGGTCATTGCAAGTCAATCCAGTAGTGAGTACTACTATTGGAAGGTCGGTAGTTATTGCATAAGTCTGAGTCATACTCAACAGATCCCAGCTAGTAATATTTACCAACCTCCTCACGGGGTAGGATGTGGCACAAGGCCAAATTTAATGTGGGGCAATCCAATAGACTTGGCCAAAAATTCCCTGTAAACCCTGCATAAACGGGTTCAGGTCTGTCTACCTCCCCAGACAAGATTCTGCCCTTCAGCATAGCCTTGTCTGGGTTCCTCTCAGCTAGAAGGATGAGAGTTCAACAACAGTTAAGAGCTAACAGATCCCAGCTGGTATATTTACTAACCTCCCCATGTGATCAGATGTGGCACAGGTCCGAGTTTAATGTGGGGTATCTGAGCCCATAGGCTCAGCCAAAAATTGACCAATAAAAAAACGGGGTTGAATAACTGTTTCCTGAGATGAGAATCCACCCTTCAACATAGCCTCATCTGGGGATCCTCTCTGCTCAGAGGCAGAGAGTCTGACCAGCACAGTTGGAAACAGATCACAGCTAGCATCTGTAGTCCATTGACTTACAGATACTTATAGGTAATTACTACCTATAGTGTATTCACTCATGGGGGTGACAGGTTATTCTATTACATCACTAATTAAGTATGAATAAATGTTTACTTATCTAATGGACAAATTTTTTATAGTCTCTTTCCTCACTCATTCAACTGACAAGGTGAAAGAATTTTGCCGTAAATTTTTAATGCAACATTTTGTATTTCTGTCGACCGTTGCTTTATTCTTCGGATCATGTTGAAGATGTACGCTTGTTGGTTAAGGAATTTATTATCCTTTTAATTTCAAACCAACTAACTGCATATATTTCAATTGTAAATTTTATAAGGTTCTGCTATAAGGCTTTTACTGATCACTGGAATGAAATACCAACACTCCACTTTTGAACCTAAATTTAATCTTGAAATTCATTTCCTCAAAAACTGGTACTGATTTGAAAGAAAATATTTTGTGACATTATTTATCATGTCAAACCCAACTTTCAAATTGAGTGCAATACCAAGGCTCCAAAACTGACCTTCCCTAACGGTCAATTGGTTTAAATGTTAGCGTTCCAACTATAAAACTGGGGTTGGATGGTTGATTTGTCAAGGAGGAGACTTAGAGATGAACCCAGTGTTTGGCATTGTCGAAAAGTGACTTAAAACCTCACCACAGTTTGATCCAAGCTTTGTATATGAAACTGGGTAGATGGAAAAGTTTGAAGGTTGTGATAAGCCCAAAGTCACAAGTCATCGTGACCGAGGGTTTGAGCATTATGTCCTTGTTCAAGTGAGCATTATGTGCTCTCTCTCAGAAAGCATAGTAGCAATATAAACCAGAGATCGGTGCTGTGGGTGATGCAAATGTGTCTGAACAGACATCTGTAACAGGGATTAACTAGCCAACCTAGCAGATAGTTTTACTTAAGTACGAGCAGCCAGTTATACATGTCCTTTTAGACGTGGGCGATTATTACTCTCCACAACTTTCTTTTTGTTCTGCCATTCACAGGCACTATTTAAGTAGACAAGTTGAATCATAAAAAATAGGAACAATTGATTGGTAAACACAAACTTACCTGCCTGCATTTAGATGGAATGTTAAAAGGGGAGATTTTACCCATAATACCACTTTTTTAACTACCTTCACTCCTTGGCAATGTTAATGATGTATATAGATAATAATCTGTTGGTATATAATCCAAGTGAATCCTATTAATACAATATAAATTTAAATAATTTTATTTCTATTTACAAGGGGATAATGATCATCACCTAATGTAATCTAAATTCCTATTGTATGAAATGTGTGTGTGTGTGTGTGTATATATATATATAGAGAGAGAGAGAGAGAGAGAATTAATACAAGTAAAAGGTTTGTCACTTAGTTGAATGATGTTAACTTTAGCATGCTGACTCCAGAGTTTTGTAGACAGACCCTCTGGGGATCACTCCATCTGCTCGTCATGGGCTATCAGTAATTGACTGCTTATACTTCTTGATCTTTATTTTTTATATGCACTTTTCTGTGGTGCAAGTTTTTTTGTTTTTTTTTCATCGTGTGTGTGTGTGTGTGTGTGTGTGTGTGTGTGTGTGTGTGTGTGTGTGTGTGTGTTTGTGTGTGTGTGTGTGTCTGCATTCTTGTGCCTGTGTCCATCTGTGCATATGTGTGAGTATGTGTAGAATATCATGTTTGTCCTTTTTTTCCCTTTACACCCACTCCTTATTGTTTTGCCCATGAGAGAAGACACTTCAAATATGACCTTTAAACTAATAAAAATATGCCACACTAAGAAATAATTTAAGTGTATTCCGTTTTATATTTATTTCTTGTTTCTTTTATTAATGCTAAAATGATGCTAAAGTAAATGTATTTATTAAACCTTTTCTGAATAGAAAAATCAGTTGTCTCCCTTTCATCATGCCATAAAATATTTTCGTGTTTTTAAATTTTTTAAATCTTTTGATTTTTATTGCAATATCTATAGTTGTCATTCTTTTGCCTGATTGATTTGGTTTATTTTGTTTTACGGCATATCAACCTCAATGGGTTACTTAATGCCGACAACATTTTTAGGATAGATTCATATGAATAGAATATGTATTCTTTCGTTTAGATTGGTTTGGTTTATTTTGTTTTACAGCATATCAACCTCAATGGCTTATTTAATACTGACAAAATTTTCATTGTTGGTAATATTTTTTTCCAAAAATCTATTTCTGGTCAGTTGGTTGGTTGGTTGTTTTGCTTTATGGCACATCAACCTCGATGGGTTATTTAATGCAAAGAAAATTTTTGTTGCTGATAATATTTTTTTCCTTCATAAATCTATTTTTGATAATACTTTTCTCTTCAAAAATGCATCACTGGCAATATAACCCCTCCAAAAAAGTACCTCTGGCATTAAAATCTACCTTTACACCTCCATAGTGTTTTGACCACAGTTTGGGGTTAACTATTTGCTCATAGCTGGGACCCTAAAAGGTGCTACCACCCCAGGTCAGGGTGGACCTGGGAACACCAGCAATTAAGAGGTGGTTCCATGCTCCTCAAAACCTCCTGATAAGAGGACTTCCTGCTGGACATAGTTTATCGTCTTACCCAGGACAAGGATGTAGTCTATCATCATACCCAGGATGACCTTTTGCCTGAAGAAGGGATCGAGAATAATAATAATAATAATAATAATAATAGTAGAAAATATGACTGGCAGTCCGATTGTATCAATACAAATTTATAGTTTGGAATATTGAGCATGTGGCTGAGGGGTTAGAATGTTCACTTTCTGACCATGAAACCTGGGCATTGTCAATTTGTCAGGAAGGGGATTTTGATGTTATTGGTCTCATCAAAGTGTTTAAAAACCATACCACATGGTGACCCAAGTCTTGTGAGTGAAACTAAGTAGATGGAGCTGTTTGAAGACCATAGATGGGTGTGCTGGCATGAACTTACAAATCATTGTGACTGAGGATTTTAAGCATACTGACGTTGTTCAAGCTGATGGTCATGATGGATTATATACTGAAACTGTAACTAAGGTCTGCTCAGCATAGTTGCAGTATAAACCATAGGTGAGCTCTGTGGGTGTTGAACAAACACAAATACTAAAATATGTGAACCGACTATAAGAAAATCCTTATTATTTACCATTTTATAAAGTTCAAATCAATTGACAATTAGCCGATGTTTTGCCAACCATTCCAATGAATAATATGATAAATAAATAATGTAAATAAACAATCTAATAAACAAATAAATATTGTTTAATATTTTTGTTCTAAATTCACAAGAACAAAAAAAATGTATAAATTAACTTTCATCATATGTTTAGGTTTTATTACTATTATAAACATTGCTTTTTAAAACAATAAATATTACTGAGAATGGAAGGTAGTTAAAATAATAGTGGTGTCAAGGGAAAAACTTTCCTTTTGACACTCTTTTTTTTTCAGTGGCGAGGTACAATAATGTTCACTCTGTACAAGGCTCAAGAGCAACTCAAGGTGGAAGGTTAAAGAGTAAGAAAAAGGAGGCACATTTTATAGGGATATGTTCGGAAGATACTGGTTAATCCTAGACTTGAACAGGTTGTAGTGATCAGGAAAGCATTCTCTTGGGAGTTGGTTTCCCAAAGTAGTGATTCATGCTAAGAAATTGTACAAGTGGCATGTATATCTTACAAATGGAATACAAAGGAAATGTAGGTGGTTTGCTACAATGTGCATGTTATGGCAAGTCTTTGCCATGAAGGTCTGAACTGGTGAAACTAAGACATGTAGCTCATCTGAACATTTGCCATGGAAATAGTGATAGAGTAGAGAGAGGCTTAGCTGTAAAGGCCTGAACTAGTGTTGGGGCGCACCCACCTTCTAACTAGTAATGGACTGGTCCCTCTTATATAAGTCAGCTCTGGGGAGAGAGTCAGCGTTAAAGCCCAGATACTTTCTGAGCGACTGCTTTAGTTTCAACTCTCTTCCCTACGGGCGAGAGGAACCCGAAGGAGGCTACGCCGAAGGGCGGAGTCTCCTTCGGGAGGTTAAATTTTTTATGAACCCGTTTATACGGGTTCAAATGGGTTATTTTTGGCCGAGCCTAATGGCTCAAAATGCCCACACAAAAAAAGGCCTTGTGCCGCATGACGCCCTCGTGGGGGTTATAGCTAAATATCTTAGCAGTCCAGATAAAATCTACCCGGTACATACCGTTGGACTATAGACTTGGATATTGTTTCGTACTAACCAACCTTCGTTCTACTAATCACTCTATTGTTAATTGCTTTTATGAATATACCAGTATTTTCCTCTACAACTGTGTTTGTCTTGATTCATACACCGACACGCGGGAAACTCACAACATCTCAACAACTAGTGGAACTAATGAATGTAGCTCTTCTGAACATTTGCCATGGAAATAGCGATAGAGTAGAGACAGGCTTAGCTGTGAAGGCCTGAACTAATAGAACTAAGGAATGTAGCTCATCTGAACATTTGCTATGGAAATAGCTATAATGTAGGGAGATGATTGCAGCCTTTCTGTTGTTGGGCAAGATGTTTTAGGGTGGAAAATAATTCATCACCGACAAGACTTTTTGTCTCTATGAAGATATTTTTCATCGTCATGTGGCTCTTGTAAAGGTAGAGGATAGTAGAACGAGTCAGGAACCAACCATTTTTCCAGCATCTTTGACAATGCTTCATAAAATAAAAATAAAATATAATGGTGCTCATGTTACTATTTGGCAAAAACAAAAATGGCTGATAAAGAAGTTAAATTAAAGTGGTATGTTTTATAGATTTTCTACAGAAATGTAATTCACCATGAAATAATTATTTATTCAAAAATTATTTACGATAAGCCACCCTGACAATGAATATGAAAAACATATATGGTGTAGGGTTCAGTTTGTTATTTGGTTGTAAATTGATGCCCCTCCCCATGAAAATAAAGGTGAGTAAAAAAAGTCCATATATCACAGCTGTTTTGAAAGTATTTGAAATGTTATATGCATGCATTATTTTAACACAACACAGGGAAAAGTTAAGAATATGCTTTCTAAATAATAAAAATTCAATATTAACCTTTTCTTTAATTTTAACTGAAAATTATATATGAATGCTTAATCTGATCATGTGACATGACCATATTTTTTCATAATAAAGTCACAAGAAAAAGTCACAATTTTGGCTAGGAAAAAGTCACAATTTATGGTGGCTGATAATAAAATCATCTATATCTGTTAGGTACTTAATGAGTTTTATTGGTCAGCTTCATTTGTAACAGAAATACATATTGTAAGTCAAGTTTAATTTAATCAATCTAATCTCTAAAACATGTTTTATAACTGTGCAACAATCACATATTCGATGTATGTCGTAGTTAGGGAATCCTAATATTCCATAAGAAGACTCAACAAATTTATGCCAAGAAAGCCTTAAAAAGTTATGAAGGGTGTTTTTTAAAGTTTGCCTCAAACAAAAGATAAATAAACCACGGAGATCATATACAAAAATAAGTTGTAAAAAAAACGTTTTCTAAAAATGCTATGATCACATACTCAATATTTTTCATAGATAGGGAGTCCTAGTATTCCATAAGACCTGACTTTATGTGAAGAAAATCTCAATTTGACATTAAAATTTGAATGAAAAGTTCCTTGAATTTTCTTTTTATTTATTGTGGCAAGAGACTTAGGGGTTAAAACCCCACCCAGATTAATGGAAGATGATAATGACGAGGAAACACAGGCAAGTTTAACAAAACAGAAGAAGGAATTTATTTACGAATTTACATGCATGAAGTTGTGTCAGTAGCTCGTTTCAGGAAAATAAATTAGAAATTTTTAAAGTCCGCAGTTTCAACAAATTATCATGATGAGGAAATGTTCTCAAGAGAGTGACACAAAATAAGAATAAAAAAATGTTTAAAACAAAAGAAAATTCATTGCTCATCAAAGGGATATATGGTTGCACACTTTCAAAATTAGAGGAAGAGAGATAGATTGAATTATTTAGCTTTCTTGGATTGTTGAGAGAAAATTCTTTGAAGTACCGTGTGCTTGGTTAAAAGGTCGATAATATAATTAGCGAGTTTTTGGACTCTGGTGAAAACTTCAACACTGGACACGGTGAACAGAAATGAAAACTTTCACATGACTTCAAACGTACTTCTCTCATTAACTTAATTTTTCTCCTCATTTTATATCAAAAAGAATTTCACGTGCACTCATTACTTTCTTTTCTTTCCTCTTCATGGCTCAACAGCTACTTTCTGTGATATGAAGACAAGGTTTTCATTTGTCCAAAAGTAATTTCACATAAGCTCACAAATTTATTTCTGTCTTTTTCTCAGCTTGCTGGTAATCTCTGTAAAAGCAAGGTTTTCATTGTTCCAAAGAAAATTTCACATAGTTTTGCAAATTCCTTTCCGTCTTTTTTCTCAGTTCTCCGAATTTGAAGGGAGTCAATATATATTTATGAGACTGGGATTTTGTCCACTCTTGGGATAAGAGGCTGAGATTTTGTCAGCTGGGTTTTTGCCCACTGTCTGCTAACCTTGTCCTGTTTCTTTTTTTCCTATGACTTTTACTGTGACTTTTTTTGCTGTGACATTTTTTTTATCTGGAATTGTTTTTTTGGTTTGCATAGGGGATCAATTTATAATAAATTTTAATAGCAAACCAAACCCCTTTTACATTTTTTTAGAAAATTAAAAAAATATCCACTATCTGGAATGCTTATCTATATCTATAATTCTCAAAATGTGTGTATGTATGTTTGTGTGTGATTGGATGTTGTTTATGCATTTTCACAATTTTCATCTGATTTCAAGGAAATTTTTTTTTGTTTGATTGGTAATTCTTCAGTGCTGGTTTTGAGTCCAAATTGGCTGGAAAAATTACAACCTTGATGGTGAAAAATTGAAAAAACTAATTTTTTAGACTGCGCAAAAATCAAAGGCAAAATTTAATGTCTGTAAAAAACAGTATACAATCAATTTAGAGAGTTGAAATCTACCACAAAAGATTATTAGAATTATAAAAAAAAAATTAAATTATAAATAAAATTTATCGTATTTATGATGGTCCATGGAAGAGGTTCCTTCCTTCCAAGACTGACAACGCCAAAACAGCCCTTTTCAGGGTCACCACCCATTCAAATTGTTAACCCCGCCCCCCATTTGGGGGATGTGCCTCAGTTGCAACCAATTGTTGTTACTATTATTTATTTTTGGGTAGGCTGATTTTAAACTTAAACGTTCCAATTGAACAACAAAAATTCCCAGTAATGAAACACTCGGATGAAGATGAGTTATACTGCTAGTTTGACAATAATGTGAAAAAAAAAAAGATTATTTTTGGGGATGTTCATTTCCATAGAAAAATCATCAGATTTTATCGTCAGAATTGAAAACTGCTATTGCTGGATATATGCTGTTGTGTCGTAAATAGGAAAGGGTGACACACACATACAGAAAATAAGAAGTAGTTTATTCTGGAGAATAATAAGGTACATAATTGAGAACACAGACTAATGCAATAAACTCCTCCCTCTCTCTCTCTCTCTCTCTCTCTCTCTCAGTAAGAGAGAGTGCTGTTTAAATAGTCTTGGACCAGTCCATCAGCTACTCCACAACACATATGAATAAAGAAAACTTAAGTGTATCAACATTTTATGCATAAGTTAATAATATTGTCTTGTGGCATATGTGTGTTCATTTTTGTAGCATATATGTGTTCATATAACTTTGCACAATTTTGAGATGAGAAAATTTCAGTATCTATCTATCTATCTATCTATCTGCCAGTATGGATAGATGGTAGGATAATATTTTATCAAAAACTTTAGGAATAAAATAAACTGACTCAAGGGTTAAAATAAATAATATATTTTTATTTATTTTCTTTAAAGTGACGAGTTAGTCCTTTGTTATTCAGCAAATCAAAAAGTTCATTAATCAGGCAGATATTGATAGTGGTCTGGAGAAATGCCCGTTAGTGGTTGTTTAGAAATAAGACCATGACGGGGGTAGCAGTAATGTGAGAAATTAGGTCAGTGTCAATCTATTGTGTTTTTTTCAGCCCAGGAACAGAGCAGAAATGTAAATAGCCGATGAGCTCTAAACTGCTTTGTCACATGTCATGTTTGCTGCATTCTTTTGTTCCATCCTCTCCTGGTGTTGTTCTGTTCTCATCTCTGCTTCTGGCTGTAGAAGTGTCAGGTTTTTACCCTTTTGAATAGGCTCTCAAGAATTTGTCAGGAACTTTGATTTCAGCTAATCATCAAAAGTCTTTTTGTGTCAATTTTTTTGATTGTCCAAATTATTTTATTTTCTGGCATTCATTTATTTTCCTTTTTTTTTTATAACAGAAAGCTTCCATTGTTTTTTGACTGGGTTCAGTCTTTTCGTCTTCTTCCTCTTTTTATTTGAGGGTTGCCTTCTTGTAGGTTGAGAGAGAAGTATAGAAAGAGAAGTTTAGAGAAAAAGAGAAAGAAAGAGACAAGGGTTTTAAAAGAAAGCACAAATGCCTTATTTTAATTTGAAAGCTTTTTATTTTTGTTTATATATTTTATTTTCATCAGGACCCACTACAGTTTGATTAAAAAATGAAATAAACTAAAAATCCCTTTTTGTCAATTCAACTAAATTTGCTTACGGCAATTTGATAAACATTTAAACCAGAGTTGTACACAGCAGTGAAAAGATTATCCACATGCTGGCACAAACAAAACATTTGACATTTTCATTTTAATCATTTATACACTTTTGGAATAGAAACATCTGTGAAAATGTAACAGCTTGAGTCAAGTAACTTTGAATTTATTCTTTTGGGAATATTATTATTATTATTATTATTATTATTAATAACAGTAGTCGTAGCAACGATCTGCAGTTAAATTGAAAAATCCAAATGCATGGCTTGCATGAGAAATGTTTAGGTTGAATCAAACTTTACACTTACAGGTATTTTGTGTTAAGAAATGACACATCAACCCTTACTTGGTCATTTAAATGTCAAATAAGTCCTCTAGGGTAAAAATTGAATGAATGAATGGAAAATTAGACAGAGGTCCAGTTTTATGAAAGCACCTATAGGATATAAACTCCTATATTTTACAACCAATAAGTGAAGCACAAACAAGTAAGAGACACCTGCAAATAAATCTTACTAAATTCAGTTGGTACAAAAACCTTTTTTACAATTCTGTACAAATACAGCTCCAAATTTAATAAATGGTTTCTGGAACCTGATGGGGTTGGACAAGTCATGTGATATGCTTTCTATGATGTCTGCACAGCTGAACTCCAAATAACCTGGAAATAGGTCAAGGCTTGGGTTACTGAGTACATTCCTGTGCAAAACTCAGATAAGAAACAGAAGAGAAAGCTTCTCATTCTAATCTCTTTTGGGACAGTATCATTTAGATAGCAACAACTTGAAATAAATATGATATGAGAACTGCTAATAAAGAAAAAAGACAAATGATAGCAAGTCTTCAACTGCAGTAGAATGAGAACGGTTTAAACCCCATAAAATGTTCAGTTCAAACTTCCCTGTAGATTACCAGATTGATATACACCTGATGAAGGCCAGAGGGCCCAATGGCTGAAACATTGTGATAATAACAAAAAAGATGAAGACAATAGTCTGAATGTAAATAGTGTAAGTAATGATAACTCCTCGTCTCAGGAATTAACAGTAACTTCTTGATAGCATTTAAACAAACAAATATGAAAATTGTAACAATTTACATTCATTTTTTTTTTACATACTTATTTATGCAAACAAATTTGTATTACAAAAAAATTATAATACATGGAACTTTAGTCATAAAAAGCAGATCATTTTTAATTCATGTTAAATAATATGTTTCAAACCGAGTGATTTGATAACAATGACTATTTGACAACATCTGTGACTAATAAATCGCTGCCTATTATATATATATATATATATATATATATGATTGATTAAGAAAACACCTTAAAAATCCATATCAGTTATAATTTACTTCATGAATATTGTTATGTTCATCTCTTCAAACTGAATATTTTTATGAAATAGAATTGATCCAAATCCCTACCAATTACAAATTAGTAATATATATATATATATATATATATATATATATATATATATATATATATATATATATATATATATATACTTATTCTTAATATAAATCTTATAAGTATAAGAAACTATACTCACTCGGAAAACCTTCAGTATATTGATTTGCAAATAAACAAGCCAATACCAAAGGGAAAAAAAAGGTATAAAAAATAAAGAACCAAGTACATTTACGTTAACCAACAATAATCGTCCAGTATACGAGTTCAAGGCCCAAAGAAAAAAAACCCCAATGCGAGTATCCAAAACAACTAAATGAAGTGCTCAATACAATGAGTAGAGCAGACCTAGTTAAACCTAGAGAGCCAAACAAACCTACCAAGGTTTCACCTAAGCGAATCGTCAGGGAACCAGCCTTCCCTGATGATCCGCTTAGGTGAAACCTTGGTAGGTTTGTTTAACTCTAGGTTTAACAATATATATATATATATATATATATATATATAAGATTAATACAAATATAAAATTTGTCACTGAGCTGATTGATATTATTTTCAGAATCTCAAATCCAGTGTTTTGTAGACGGACCCACCAGTAATCGCTCCGCCCTCCCGCAATTGACTGTTTATTTTCTAATTTTTCATTACTCATTACTTATTATATTAAGGTAAAAAATAATTTATGCACTTTTCATTGATGTAAGGTTGATGTTTTTTTTCTTCTTCTTTCATTGTGTGCACAAGCACATGTGCATGGGTGTGTGCATGCATGTATGTGTTTGCATGCTGAATACAGGGCTGGTATGGGTGCCTCATTAATCTACTGCATCTCATTTTTTATAAAGTAGCCTTCATATAAAATACAAATTTTATTTTAACCTACTTATGTACAATAATGGATCATATACAATATCAGTGAACAATTCAACAAGAAAAATTGAAAATAAATACAATGTATCTAAATACAAATTAGGGACATGTCAAAATGGATCATTTCCATCTTAAATAAATCAACAATGTTTTGTGGCAGTTTTTAACATGATCTTGAGATTTTCCTTGTTAAAAAGTTGAAGAATTTTAACACCTTCAACATTATGGAGAAAATATTTTCAAAACTTATGAGCAAAACAAATTCACAGATTTGGTTGAAAAAAAAGGACCCAGAATAACATTAAAATCTGCAAAAATTTTTCATCCTTTAATAAAAGTCAGTTGTGCATAGTTTAATTTGTAATGTATATAAATGTAGGTAGAAAAAAGTAGATGTTGATGAGATAATGATAGTCACAAAGCACTGAACGAGGCCCCCAATCAGGTTTGACCCTGGTCGGAAGGGTTCAAAGGTAGTACACACAGGCCCTGATTATTTGGCAGGGATATCCCTCTCTATAAAGATTTCAGGTAAGTCTTTTTCTGGAGTTATTTCCTTTCTCTGTCTCTTTGTGTTACTAGAACCTACTTGTAACCGAATGGATCCCTCTCTTACTAAAAACCCGTCCAGAGATTTTAATTTTTGTCTCGGCTTTAAAATTTGTCTGAGATATGGCAAGACATTATGACTCAGGTAGGGTTTGGGGACATTTTTCAACAAAACTTCGCATCTCATTCCATTTTGAACAAAATCATTGAAGAATGCACATGCACATCCCCCAATCTTCCTCTTTCCCCTGAAGATATTTCTTCAGCTACCATTTGTTGCTGTTCCAGCTGAAGGTCTTGGAGTTTTTCAGTGGTCAGATCTTCCTTGTGGTCCTTCACCAACTCTTTCATATCCTGCCCCAGTGGCATGCTGAGGTTAGGTGATGCCTGGGGACACCTCCATGATTGCGCGCCCTTAAGACTCAAGTAGAGATAGGAGTTCATATAGAGCCTAGTACTGAGAAATGTGTGAAAGGAACCTGTAGGATACTTGAAGAACAAAATTAACAGAAACAATTTCAAATTTCAAAAACTAAATTTTTATTTCATTTTTTGATTGGATGCCCTCCTGATAAGGATGCCTGGGGTTGTTGCACCCTCTGACCAACTCTTTCTGCATGCTAATGTCCTGCTCACTCTCAGCCAAGCCCAATGACTTCCCCAAAGACACACTTAGAACTTTCTTTGGACCCATGGTGGTTTATTTAATAGTAAGGCTAAATAAAAAAAAAGTACAAACAATATTTAAAAGAAATTTTTCAGTTTAATTTCAATGGTAGGGGAGATGCTCTCTTATCGAGAGACAAAGGCAAACTGAGTCATGCACACATGTGATGCTTTGTGTGGAAGCTTGGCTTGGGGAAATCATACAGCACAATTTCTGAGATATTTTTGCTGAAAAAAATGAATGATAACAGAATTGTATGATAGCAGAGGTGCTTGATAACCAAGGTTCCACTTTATAAATGGCTAGATTTCTTGTTAAGAAAACAAAATAAGATAAAAATTGAGCTTAAGATGAAAGGATTATTATTAAAATGCTGCTACTGGGATGAATTGATTCCAAGTAACCAGGTACCTTACTATTTTCTGTTCATGCCAGACTATCATGATGCATTTATAACCTTAAACATATATAAAAATTATAGCTGAGTTAAGGGCAAATAATTAATGATACAGCACAATTCTTTCTTGCATGTGACAATATGGCTGACATCATTTTGATGTGTTCTAACAAACACATGGTTGCAAAGGAAAGAACAAACAGCGATTCAAATTTCAACAGCGTATATTGATCAATTTTCAGAAAATATACATAGTTGGGTGGAAAGGTGACACAATTGTTGATATGTGGTTCTTTAGTTGCCATTGGTAAGGGAAGTGATTAGGTGTAAGGGAACTGTTGGTAAAACTGGGGGTTTACAGATTTTTGGGTTGGTTGACTGAGGTCACAATTGGTGTCAGGAGAGATGCCTGGAGTGGATTAGTGAAGCTGCACGGTAGCACAAGTAGAGCATCATTGGTGGGGTTGATCCATCTATCTTCAGAGTTGAAATCAACACTGATGAGGTTTGTGGATGGGTTGGCAGTTGCATGACAAGGTTGATGTATTAGCTAAACTGCCTGTTGTCAGTAAGGCAGGCATTTTTTATATCAGTAGTTAACAGGTACAGGATCCCAGGCTCATCCTTTTTTTTTTTTTTTTTTTTGGCAGCATCATTTGTGATTGGTTATTGTATTTAAGATTTTTCTGGTGATTTTTGTTTTGAATGTGCTGCACATAAGATAATTGTTTATTTAGAAGAATAATTTTATATTTACAATATTCTAAAAACTAATACAATTAAGACAAATATCCAACATTGCAAAAATTACATTATACTTAGAATATTTTGAAATATTGTTCTCATAATTGCTGATGTAAATGTTAGACATGTTTCAAACAAGTACTTTCTGGTCATCATCAGGTGTCTATTGATTGGCTTGATAAACACTATTTATTTATTAAATTGTTTACTTACAAGAATAATTTTATATTCATAGCATTATAAAAATTAATACAATTAAAACTGATGCAATATTTATCATTTATCAATTTATAAAGAAATAAATATGAAAACAATTTTTTATTCATAAATTTATAAACATTTGCTAAATTCTTAAAATGTGAACCAACTATAAGGAAATCCTTATTATTTACCATTTTATAAAGTTTGAATCAATTGGCAATTCTCAAGAACAAAGAAAATGTATAAATTCACTTTCATATATTTAGGCTTTATTACAATTCCAATCATCAATTTTTAAAACAATAAACATTTTCGAAATGTAAAAAAAAAGTGGTACCATCTTTTTGACACTTATTGTGGGCATGTTTATCAATCTTTACTGAAACTTATGTAGACAAATTGTAAAATGATTTCAATATCACAGTCATTTTGAAAAACTAGTTTTTAACTAAATAACATAAAGTAGACACTGAAAAATTGTAATAAATAATTTAAAATTTGTCAAAAATAAATTCTGACAGCTTGGGATGTATTAAATGATTAAAATCCTGAACTAAATACAAATCAGTTGAGTTTCAATCTAGCCACACTGATGAGCTGTAATACAGCGAAACAGTGTGTCTGTAGATGACAATATATACGACCCCGGAAAATTTAATTCTGATCGAGCACTCTTGAGAGAAAGCACAAATTTGCAAACAATGAAAACTACTGCTAATGCTGCAAAGCTCTTCTATGAATTGAGCTCTCTTGGTCATTGGCGTGTTTATTCAAATAATATGTACATAAAAATCCACCTTCCTCTCTACTGGGTGCTGATAGCTCAGGGGTAAAATCTCTGAGTGATGTGAATTCAGTCTGATTTCAATCATGGCTTGAGACAATCGGATGTCTAGCCACACTGATGAGCTGTGATACAGCAAAACAGTCTGTCTATGGATGACAATAAATAATCATATTATAAAATTCCACATTCATTTGTTTTTTTTCTAAGACATCTAAAGTTATCAGTTTTATTCTGGGGAAGAATAAAGAGGTGAAAATTTGTCCTCATAAAAATATTCAGCTTGTCCGTAAAAAAGAAGGAAAGAAAAAGCTAATAGCAGATAAAGTGAAAATACAACATTTTTATTTTATTTTTTTGTATAGTTCAGTTCCTTCATATGAAAACAGTTTTTGTACAACAGGAAATACACTAGATACAGGAAGGTTTAATCCATGTCTTTGGCTTGGACTGTTATGCATGGCTGCTACTTGAACCATCACATGGACTGCTTTGGACACTGACTAACTACTCAATACACTGTCCTTTTAATTATACCTTATGCAATAGCAAAAACCAAATATGTATAAATATTTAACAGAAAAATACTTAATTCAGTGTGTTATTTAAAGACTATCAAATTTCAAATAACTTAATAACTATACATACTTAAAAATAACTAAAACATGTCTTACATATTAATAATGCTTTAAATGAAACATAATTTTTATCTTTCTTCATAAATTATAAATTAATTAAATTTTATTTTAATTTAGTTTCTACTCCGTAGGGATATCATATCTTAACAACTTTCAATAGAAAGATAATTTTATTTATAGTTGACATGTGGATTTAGTCATAGACACATGAATAGGTGTGAATATTTAAATGAACAATGCCTGGCTCTGTTTGAATATGTGTTACTTGAAGAGTATTATTTCTAATAATTTAATAGTAAAGCTCAGGGTGACAGAAAATTCTCACTGCTCCTCCTCCAAATCTTATTAAAAATATAGGTCTAATATACTTTAGCTTAGTTCTACTTACATAATATTGTAGAAGGTTGAGGAGATGAAAATCTGGTCTTGTAAAAATATTCAACTTGTCCACAAATAATAAAAAAAAAGGTAAAAGGAGAAAACTGGTAAAGTGCAAATCCCAAAGTTTTATATTCCAGAAATTGTTGAGGTGAGCCACAAAAACTATTTTCCTGTTATTTTTTTTTTAAAGTCCTGTTCCTTCATATGAAAGAACTTTTTATGCAACAGGAAATAGATTAGACACAGGAAGAATTCTTAATGACTCCTCTTACTACTTTAACTCAGAGTGCTACTCAAACTATTACTCAGACTGACTACTTGATGCATTGTCTTTTATTTATAGATGATATTCAAGCCCAGTTCACAGGAAATAGATTAGACACAGGAAGAATTCTTAATGACTCCTCTTACTACTTTAACTCAGAGTGCTACTCAAACTATTACTCAGACTGACTACTTGATGCATTGTCTTTTATTTATAGATGATATTCAACCCAGTTCAAGGAAATAAATTGGACACAGGAAGAATTCTTAATGACTCCTCTTACTACTTTAACTCAGACTGCTACTCAAACTGTTACTCAGACTGACTACTTGATGCGTTGTCTTTTATTTATAGATGATATTCAAGCCCAGTTCACAGGAAATAGATTAGACACAGGAAGAATTCTTAATGACTCCTCTTACTACTTTAACTCAGAGTGCTACTCAAACTATTACTCAGACTGACTACTTGATGCATTGTCTTTTATTTATAGATGATATTCAAGCCCAGTTCGCAGGAAATAAATTGGACACAGGAAGAATTCTTAATGACTCCTCTTACTACTTTAACTCAGACTGCTACTCAAACTGTTACTCAGACTGACTACTTGATGCGTTGTCTTTTATTTATAGATGATATTCAAGCCCAGTTCACAGGAAATAGATTAGACACAGGAAGAATTCTTAATGACTCCTCTTACTACTTTAACTCAGAGTGCTACTCAAACTATTACTCAGACTGACTACTTGATGCATTGTCTTTTATTTATAGATGATATTCAAGCCCAGTTCGCAGGAAATAAATTGGACACAGGAAGAATTCTTAATGACTCCTCTTACTACTTTAACTCAGACTGCTACTCAAACTGTTACTCAGACTGACTACTTGATGCGTTGTCTTTTATTTATAGATGATATTCAAGCCCAGTTCACAGGAAATAGATTAGACACAGGAAGAATTCTTAATGACTCCTCTTACTACTTTAACTCAGACTGCTACTCAAACTATTACTCAAACTGACTACTTGATGCATTGTCTTTTATTTATAGATGATATTCAAGACCAGTTCACACTCCTCTCAGGTCTTTTGAACAGATGTAGTGATTTATCCCTTCTTTATTTTTTAGGATTTGGTTTCTGGTTTCTTCTAAAATCTTCTCATTCTTTTTCATACTTGGTAACCTCTTGTGTCTTTGTGATATTTATGCCTTGGTTTGGGTGAAATGATTAAAATAAACAAAAAAAAACACAAGAATGCATGTGAATATTTAACAGGAAAACACTCAAGCTTTATCTGAATGTTTGTTACTTGAAGGAAATAAAATTTCTAAATATGAAGACTGTGTAGCGTTTGTGAAGAAAAACTTTAAAAATTTGATATAAATATCTTTTTGAATCCTGTTCTTTTATTGTCCCTTTTCCCCACTAAAGTCTTCTCATTTTCTTTCATTCTCAGTAACCCCTTGCGTCTTAGTGGCATTATCACCTTCTCAATCTAAATCCAGGACTTTCTCACTCCTGTTGTAGGAAACCTATTTGACCATCTCTTCAGGGTTGTAAGCCATACTCACCACGCTTGGCCAATTGTGAGCTTTATTTTAATTTAATATCCACTCAGTGGAGATATATCTTAATAATTTTCAATGAAAAGATATTTTTATCTATATATACACTTAGTCATAGACATATGAATAGACACAAATATTTAACAGAAAAATGCTCAAATCTGTTTGAATGTGTGTTACTTGAGGAGTATAAAACTTCTAATAATTTAATAAATTATACATACTTAAAAGCTTCAACTTTGCAGATTAATAATTTGATATAGACTTTGCCTGGTATTTCGGATTCAGTCACTTTTTCACTACAATAACATAGCTTCCCTGTGCTTTTTCTATAAATACTTTAATGGCAATTGTTCTGATGAACTTTCTTCTGTAGTGCCTAGATCAATAATTACCAACATGGGGCATATGCCACAACAGGGGGAATGGTAATATTTTTGTGGGGCATGTGTAGGATGTGCACCTTTTGGCTTACTATACTAACAGAATAAGAGGGCGATTCGAGAATGAGTTATTAACAGTGAATTGTTTTCTAGCAAGAGTGTTAATGTTAATGTGAGTTAATAAATTCAATGTATATACAGTATGCATACATAAAAAATATTTTGTGTGTATATACATACATGTGTAATTGGCATACATGTAAGAATTAAATATTACAGGGGGGGTACCAGAATTTTAGAAATACCAAAGTGGGGCATAGCCCAAAATTGGTTGGGAACCACTGGCCTAGACTACAAAATTGGTGGGAAGGTCTCATCATTTGACAGTTGAAATGGCCAGAACATAAGTTCTAAGCTAACAGTTTCTTTTCTCACACTTTTCATTTGTCGAACTCTCTTCTGGTTTCTTGAATTCAAGCCAATTTTGATCTTCAAAAATTTAAATGCAATGTCAATCATTATCTTCTGTTTTCTTAATTCTTGTTCTTTTATTGTCCTCTCTCCTTAATAGTAGTTTTTCTTATATTCTCTAACACACAGTAACCCCTTGCATCCTAGTGGCTTTATTGCCTTTCATCTTCAAAACTTTAAATGCAATGTCCATCATTATCTTCTATCTTCTTAATTCTTGTTCTTTTATTGTCTTCTCTCCTTAATAGTAGTTTTTCTTATATTCTCTAACACTCGGTAACCCCTTGCGTCCTAGTGGCTTTATTACCTTTGATCTTCAAAAATTTAAATGCAATGTCAATCTATATCTTCTGTTTTCTTAATTATTGTTCTTTTATTGTCTTCTCTCTTTAATAGTAGTTTTTCTCATATTCTCTAATACTCAGTAACCCATTGCATCTTAGTGGCTTTATTGCCTTTGTTCTTCAAAAATGTAAATACAGCATCAATCATTATCTTCTGTCTTCTTAATTCTTGTTTTTATTTGTCCTCTCTCCTTAATAGTGTTTTTCTTTTTCTCACATACTCTCTAACACATTGGATCTTAGTAGCTTTATTGCCTTACTTGGAGCAAAATGATTAAAAAAAAAAACTTACTAGATCCAAACAAGATTCTCTTTGTCCAAAAACCACATGGCCTCCTTGTTGATTGGGGTGCCAGTCAAATTGCAGGCTGAACCAACCTTGAACAAACTCAAATTTAGTAAGAAACAAAGCAACCTGGGGAATAGTATTCAACTTTTAGTGCTGCTTTGTTTTTCTCATATTCTCTAACATTCAGTAACTCATTGTGTCTTAGTGGCTTTATTGCCTTGCTTGGGGTAAAATGATTAAAAAAAAATTAAAAAATAGACTTTTAAATTTTTTCTTCACAAACACTATAATTCATCCAGAGAAAATGTATTTAATAAAAATAATCACATTAAAATTATTATGTTTATTTTTATTAACTACCTATTTTCTGGATAAAGGAGTGATGTAAGCTATCAACAGGTGCATTATAAATAATTATAATAAAACTTATACTTAAAAAATAACATTTTGCAACAAAAAAACATAAATGAATAAATAAACCCCTTGCATATTGAGGTCAGTCACTTTAGATTTATTGCATAATTTAACTTGACTTATGCAAATCATTTCACAGTATGATATTTTTGCATTTAAACTGTTTTGTCATTAATATGTTGCTGATGATCTACGAGATATATATACTGAGTGTATGAAAACCTTACATAAATCGGAGAATGTAACCAAACTGTTTTCACGTGGAAAGCTCATTGTACCAGTCAGTGAGATTATCTTGCTTAATTTAACAAAGTCAAGATGGTTGTTACTTCAATGTAACATTATCGCCAGAAATATTTGAGGCTTCACTGCTCTTATCTTCTTTGATACATCGCTATAGCACAAGTTCATTCACACATACGATTTAGAATTTAGAAAGATTTTCACTTGACCTAGAATGTTTAAAATGTTCAAGGTGCTCCAAATAATTTGCATAAGTCAAGGTAAATTATGCAATAAATCTAAAGTGACTGACCTCAATATAAAAGGGGTTTATTTATTTTTTTTTTTTTTGATTATAAGTTTTATTATAATTATTTATAATGCAACTGCTGATAGCTTTATTCACTCCTTCATCAAAGGAAAACAGGGTTGGTGCAATGGTCTTGTGACCCCCCCTCCAATCAGTGGTACCACAATCTGTGTTACCCCCCCATATGATATCCCTCTATCAATGATACCCCCAAAACCATATTACCCAACAAAAAAAAACTGCCCCCCCATCTGTGTTACTCCTCATCTATGCCCCCCCCATCTGTGTTACTCCTCATCTATGTCCACCCCCCCATCTATGATATGGAGCTCTCCACTCTACTACATCTCAATTTTCATAAGTTAGTATTCATATAAAATACCAATTTTATTGTAACCCAATTTTGTACAATAATGGATCATATGCAATATAGGTAAATGATTCAACAAGAAAAATTCAAAATATACACTCAGTCAGTCAGTTATGTGCCATGCGTGATACACACTTAGGCGATCATATATCTTTCGATACATGACTCACAAGGCAAATTTGTTTCCTGCAGTAGGTTGTAATTTCTTTCTGCGGCAGACCAGTTGTCATCCAAGGCTATAGAAACTGGTTTGTCCAGATATTTACCCATAGATAGGGGGAGAAGAGGAGGATTCATACCTTTCCCAAGGCGTGTAAGTGAATGTAATGGATTCGAATGGAATTCAAACTTGGCTCTCAGATTCCTCAATCTGAGTCACTATCCATTACTCCACCGTGCCTTCTCAAAATGTATCTAAATACAAATTAGAGACATGTTCTAATAGATCACTCCATCTTAAATAAATCAACAATGTTTTGCTGCAATTTTTAACATGAACTTAAGATTTTTCTTGTTGAAAAGATGAATAATTTTTTTAATATATTCAACTTTACCAATAAAAAATAGTGAATTTTATATAGTGTTTGTTTTTTGGGGACTTAGCATGAGCAAAATAGATTCACGGATTTGGATGAAAAAAGCCCCAGAAAGATGTCAGAATCTGCAAATATTTTTCATCCTTAAATTGTCGGTCATGCTTAGTTTAATTTGTAATGTATATAAATGTTGGTAGAAAAATCAAATGTTGATAAGATAGCAAGGGTGAAAAAACACTGCCTAGGGCACCCAATCAGTCAGGGGCTTCAGCCTTGAAGTAAAGGATTCAATCAGTTGGCTTTATTCTGCTACCCAAGGAGATCTACAACACAACTAAGAAGTCAGGAGTAGAGGTTTATCCTTTGTTTCCTGCTTAGGATTGACTTTCTGGTTCCTTCTAAAGTCTACTTCAACTCTATCCTTCTAATGTCTCTGACTAAACTCTGAAATTTTATTTGTGTATGTGAAAAGAATGTGAAAACCTTTTGGTCCAAAGTATGTGTAATGAGTGAATGTGTGTATGTACATATGTGTGTGTGTGTGTGTGTGTGTGTGTGTGTGTGTGTGTGTGTGTGTGTGTATATATTGTTCATGTGTTTCCGAAAAGGAAGCGTATTCTCTGCAAGAGGTTACATGTTGACGAAAGAGCACATAAGGTAAGAAGAGAATAAGAAAAATATTGCAGAGTATTTATAGTCCTTAGAGCATCCCCTAGGAGCAGTTTTGGAAATTAGGAGGAGGTAACCCAACTGAGTCAGGGTGGACTTGGGAACAACAGTAATTAAATGGTGGTTTCAGACTCTCCCATTCAGAAGCCTTGCTGCCGGGTGTAGTTTATTGTCATACCCAGGACAGTTCAGTGTCTTGTAAATATTGAAGACAGGTAAGGTTGAAGTAACAATTATTAAAAATGTCCATTGTGTTTTCCGGCAACAGCTGTTTGCATTTTTTTTAATTACTTATTTTATTGCAAACACCAACTTTCAAATAAGTGCTGTTAAATGTAACTCAATCAGTTAAACAAGGTTTTGCATGTAGACAAATCTGTTACAACATACATATTCATTTCGAAGAACAATCTTTTAATTTTTTAATGTTACCGGCATTATATATTCTACACATTTTTACAGTTCAAAAATAAAAATGTTTCATCAAGAAATTTAAATGAATAAATGTTTTATTTCATTTTCTGGCAAACATGGATAAACATGCCTGTAAAATTCAGTAACAAGTGGAAGCTTATGAAGCTTTGTTTGACTCAGTCAGCTTTTGTGCTGAAAAACGTTTATTTTATTGTGATGGATGGTTACAAATGAGAGGGGAGATAGGATGTACTTATTTTAATACCACAGTGCCCAAAATAAGACAGAGTGACAAAAGGATGTTTTTTCCCCTGACACCGCTATTATTTTAACTACCTTCACTCCTCAACAATGTTTATTGGTTTAAAAAATGATGATTAGAATTGTAATAAAACTTAAACATATGAAAGTGAATTTATAAATTATTTTGTTCTTGAGACTTGACAACAAAAATAATAAACACTATGTTTATTTACACTGTATATTACAATATTTATTGGAATGGTTGGCAAAACATCAGCTAATTGTCAATTGAGTCAGACTTTATAAAACAGTAAATAATAAGGATTTCTCTAAAGTTGGTTCAATTTTAATAATTTAATAAATGTTTAAAATTTATGAATAAAATTGTTTTCGTATTTATTTCTTTAAAATTGGTATATGATAAATACTGCATTGCATTAGTTTTAATTGTAATAGTTTTTAGAATGTTGTAAATATAAAATTATTCTGAGTCTGTCTATATTTCTGAGATGAGGTATTATGTACATTATTTACATTATTCGGACTATTGTCCTCATCTTTGTTGCCATATTTATTACAACATTTCGGCCTTTCAGTATCTGTCTATATTTCTGAGATGAGGTATTATGTACACTATTTACATTGTTCGGACTATTGTCCTCATCTTTGTTGCCATATCTATCACATTTCGGCCGTTGTACGCTCCGGCCTTCTTCAGGTGGTTGGAATAAATAAATAAGTAAGGCTTCAAGAACACCAGAAAGCTGTAACATGAGGGGAAGTAGAAAAATCAGGCGTGGCTGACCACATATGGAGGGAGAAGGGCGATCACTGCCCTCTGTGGGATCATGTTGAGATCATAGACAAGGAACACCATTGGAAAATTCGTAAACTTAAGGAATCAGCCCATATGCTAGGCCACAAAAATCTCCTGAGCCGACCAAGCATAGAAATAAATACAATATGGGAACCATAAGTACTGGTAAAAATGGTTGCTGAAGACATTAGGTTTATAATACCCATAAATTCATACCCAGATGTCCTCAAGGGCACATGGCACAGTGGATAAAGGTGTTGGTTAGATCCAGTGACAGGGCCCAAAGAGTGTGAGTTCTATACCCGGTTAAGGCAGTGGAGAACTTTCAGAGGGAAATTAGCATAGATAACTGATAACTGACATCCATCAAACATGGCACGTGGAAATAGAACAGTCAACCCCAGTGAGTGAAATAAAGGGTTCAGTTCGAAATTCCAACCACCAGCATACAATGGCCGAAACGTTGTGATAGATATGGTGACAAAGATGAGGACATAGTCTGAATAATGTATAAAATTATTCTTGTAAATAATCTAACAAATAGTGTTTATCAAACTAATCAATAAACACTTGAACAATAGTTTGAATTATTCTAAGTATAATGTAATTTTGGCAATGTTGGTATTTTGTACCCACAAAAGATGGAGTGTCAAAAGAATAGTTTTTACCTTAAAATCACTACATTCACTCTCCAGTATTTTGTTTTTGTTCTTGAGACTTTACAACAAATATATTAAACACTATTTATTTTAACCTTATCAAGAGCATTACTAATTAGTTTTTGTATTGTATCAGTACTTCTTGTTTGAATTTCTTAGATGAAGAATTGTCAAATATAATTCATTTTTGTCTGATATTTATTTTATTTTTTTTTTTTACAGTAAAGTTCACCCTGTTTCACATTAGCTGACATATCACGCCCATCCTGAAAAGAATCAATGAGATGTGCGATTGTTGTTAATTTGGGCCTAAACCTATCTGGCAGAGTTATATTTTGCATCTCTTGCTTCATAATCCTTTCAGTGGACTTGTAGATAACTTGGCGGCACACAACTCCTCTTCACGTCCATGACTGACAGCCAAAACCACTAATATGATGTGGATCACCTTCAACCTGTGCACTTGATCATTGAATCCATTGTCCAGATGTTATCCACTTATGCAGATCATCCACTTAGTAGTGCAATACAAAACACTACCCTTCATGTGATTTATCCCTGATGCTGATGTGGTGCATGGAGTCAACCACGTGAGAGATCTCCACCTTAATAGTTAGTACAAAGCTTGGGGGCCACTCAAGGTAGAGGGTTACAATAAGGGGTAATTTCTATGGATAGGAGGGGAAGATAACGGTTAACTCTAGACTTGAACAGGTTAAGATTGTAGTGATTGGGGAAATATCCTATAGAGTGTCTGTTTCATAGGGCAGTGATTTGCAAGAAGAAGCTCTTAGAGTGGAACTTTCTTCTCACTAATGGAAGAAGGAGGGAATATGGATGGTTTGCTACTATGTAAAATGGCATGGTGGGTCCTAGCTGTGAAGGTCAGACTTGGTGGAATCAGGAGACATAGTTTGTCTGAGCACTTTCCATGGTAGTAGCAATAGAGCATTGAGAGGCTTACCACATCCCATCTGTGAGAGAGAGAGGTTACAGGGTGGAAAGTAATTCTTCTCCCACAAGGACTCAGAGACTCTTCTGATCTCTCTCAAGACTGGAAAGTGAGGTTTGAGCAGCCCCTGCTCAAATATGGTAACAATACTCTATTTTCAGCCTGTTCTGGCTCTTATAGAGCCAGAACAGGCTGAAAATAGAGTATTAGGGATATTAAGGTAGGGGATAGCACGAGGAGTCAGGTACTTACTTTCTTTCATTTTATTTCTCATACTTTTTTCACCTTGTAGTAATATTACTTCAAATTTGTTTGAACTTCTTAGATGAAGAATTGTTAAATATTATTCATTTTTGTTTGATATTTCTTTCATCTTATTTCTCTTGTTTGCTTATATTGAAGTGGATGTGCTCTTAGTGCAATGGTTAATAGCTCAGAATAAGAAATAAGTGAGACAAATTCAGATTCCATTTGAGTTTTTTACATTCATTTATGTAATTCAAAAATACGCTCTTAAGTAGGTGCCCAAGGGGTTCGTCAGTGATGTTATTTGACTTGGTTCATCAGGGAGTTTCAGGTCTTTCAACATCATATTCCCCATCACCAAGTCAACCCAATCAGGGGAGATCAATCGCTGATCCCGCCCCTCTCAATCAAACGCTAACAGCTATTCTGGCCTTTTAATGAACTAGACGAAGAAAGACCATGTTTTCTGCACACCCGATTGGTTGTTTGTAACAACCAATCCGCTGCACGAATTACCTTTTAAATGGTCTACGGTGGGCACTGGCTTCTTTTCTTTTTTCGGTGGTAGTAGTTTCAGTGGATAACCGGGGAGGTAATCTTAATGTTACTAAATTTAACCCTTTTTCCTAAGTATTGTATAGTGTCTTACTCTAAATATTTGCCGTTTTTATTTTATTTGTGCTTTTTTTTTTAGAGGTGGGGAAACTTAAACTCAACCCTATTTTTATTGTTTAGCCTGATTCTTAACATTATTACAGGTCAGTTAACTTTAAATGGATGTATTCGCAAAATGAAAATAATAAATAAATAATGTTTTTTTTTTAATTTGTTAATCCAACACATTTTTACCATTTTAAACACTATTTTTAGTGAATGCCCTTATTTGAGTAGATACTTCATTTATTTTAAACAGAATGCACATCTGTTTTTTATATCATCAGAGGGCATTTTTTTTCTGTAATAAGATTTCTCGAATATTGGCTAGCAGACAAAATAAAATACTGTTTAAAATAAATGGAGCATTGATTCTAATAAGGGTATCCTCTAAAAATAACATTTCAAATGATAAAAATTTACTATCCTTGTGAAATATATTAATCCATCTCCTCCTCACCAGCTATGGGTTAAATAGTAGCACTTGAATCTGGAAAAATCATTGTTATCTCTCAAAAATTTTTAATGCACTGAAAAAATAAAATTATTCTTATAATCAAAAATATGTTCTGGCTTTAACCATTTAGCATTCCACATGCTCATACCCCACCCTGTAAATATCAACCCTCAATGTACAACCTGTTGTAACCTGCCCCATATATATTCTGCCTTAATATATAACAACATCATCACAAATAATGCAGGAAGTCAGACAAACAGTGAAACTTTGAAAGCTGATATTTACGGAGCGGGTTTGAGCATGTTGAATACTAAAAAGTTAAACAAACCACAAATCATACTTATTATAAAACCCGGGTTGTGTGTGTGTGTTAGTTTATATACGGGATCGGATTTCCTACATTTTTCAACTGATTTCAACAAAACTTCACAGGACTATGTAAAATTACCTTGCAGTGGTTCCGACAGCGCCAAAAATTGGAAAAACACAATTGTTTTTGCATGAAATCAATTTGAAAACACAATTAAGAGGTATTAATGAAAGGGGGACAACTCATATCGAGTTATACTTATTAATATCGAGTTATCGAGTTATACTTATTATAAAACCCAGGTTGGTTGTGTGGTGTGTGTGTGTGTGTGTGTGTGTGTGTGTGTGTGTGTGTGTGTGTGTTCGTTTATATATGGGATCGGATTTTCTACATTTTTCAACCGATTTCAACAAAACTTCGCTTTTTTTTTGGCAGGTAGTGTTTCTTATTGTCTTGCACACTTTTTTCTTTATTTTTACATTCAGAATGCTTTAAAAATTCCACTTACAAGACAATTGTTTCTCATAAAATTCTATTCAATCATAACGATTGAAAACAATGTTTTTGTTTGAGTTTGGCTTTGACCAATTCGTAAAAAAAAAAAAAAAATTAAGACAACCTCAAAGAATAATCTTTGTCAATTTTATTTTTCAGTCTTTATGATGGTTGATAGTTGATCTATCTCTTACTGTTACATCCCCGGGCAACGCTGGGCTCTACTGCTAGTGTTTGATAAGTTATTAATAGTGTGAAATTGCTAGTTTTTTTTGTTTTTTTTCAGATGACATTCTATCAATTGTTATTCATTGTTGACTAATATTTCTTCCATCTTAACTTCAATTTAGCTTTACATTGTACCTCTAGGTGTCATATGTGAACACTATTCTTGTCTGCTTCTGGATTGATTAACAGTGGCTGTTTTTCTGAGGTTTTCAACAAATTTTGTCAATTTTTGTCTTGGCTAAAAAAACAAAAAAAAAGCAAGTTGTAGCGAGTCCCGATAAAAATAAAATAAAATATGAAAATAAGTATACATGGTGTATCAAAAATACTTTCACAGACTTTAGGGTGGGTTCCTCACATCAAAACAAGGACAAAAATCCATATAAACCAGTGGTTCCCAACTGATTTGGGGCCATTCCCCACTTTGGTATTTCTAAAATTCTGGTACCCCCCCCCCCCGTAATATTTAATTCTTACATGTATGCCAATTACAAATGTACATACATACATACAAAATATTTTTATGCATGCATACTGTATATGCATTGTATGTAATAACTCATTCTTGAATTGCCCCCCTTATTCTGTTGGTATAGTAAGCCAAAGGGTGCACATCCTATGCATGTCCCACTAAATATTACCATGCTCCTCCAGTGGGGCATGTGCCCATGTCGGGAATCATTGATATAAACATATGTACACAAATTCTTCTCTTTTGAGTTATTAAGTTTAAAGTAGACGCTGTTAAATGTACAATCATACATGAACCACATGCGTCTTTGTATTAGCAGGGGTACATCCTCTAGCAGGTCTGGAAGCGTGTTCAAAATAAAGTCCCTGTAGACAGCTCCTGTAAGACATACTGAGAGAACATATGGACCTTCCAGACACTCACTGTAGTGATATATAAATTAGGTACTATATAAAAAGCAGTATCACCATACCTATGAGGGAGTTATCTATGAGAATGTTAGTCTTATAGGATCCGGGCCCTATATTGTTCTCAAAACTTCAAAAATTAAACAAAAGATAGGCTCCAAATTGAATTACACAACTAACATAATTTGATTGGTTAAAAAATTTCACATGGCATGTCGCTGACTATGTCCGCACTTCTGACATTAATTTGACTCAATCAAAGGTACAGTTGCACCAAAATTTTAAAACATTTTCTGGAGCCTATCATGTGACTTATATTGTTTATATAAACAACAAACAATTAAGAAACAGGAGTGGGGAAAATATCAACTGAAAAAGCTACATGCTATGTGACGACACTCATAAAATAACTTTCAACTGAAGTCCAGACTATAAGTTAAAAATCCTTTTTAACATAACCACAGTCTATTTCCTTCATTCAATGCAAACTAAACTCACATCGGCAAACAACAAAGTGACAGACACTCAAACATCAAATACAATGTAAGTCACACCCACAAACTTTGAACTGTTTATTTTGAATACAAACAATATTACATTGAACTGAATTTTTCCAAATTCACACAAATTATCCTAAAACTTGCAGTCTATCAAACTGTAACATTACTTCACACAAAAATCTAAAAAGACAAGTTTATTTCACAATTTTAAACAACATTCATGTACATTTGTTACATAAAAATCTATTTATTTGTACAATTTCTCTTGTCTGAATTTTCTTGTTTCTTCTTATTATTATTTTGTGGCATTGTGTCTAATATAAATTAGTGAGGGAAATTGACCCCCACAGTCTCTTAACAAGACTACATCTGTCAGAGAGAATACCTATTATAACAATAAGGTTACTTAACCACGACAGAGGATCCTGGCTTAGGTGTTTTACAGCATTGGCAAGAGTTAAAATGTTAAGACAGCAAAGCTAGTGGAGGAGAAAATAAAGTTATGAATTTGTTTTTGGCCTCAGCAGGCCATAAAAAATCTCCGTCATGGTCTATGCTAAAGTGTTGGAAGATTTAGTGTATGAAGAATTTGCTGCCATTGTAAAAGCAAATCTATAACCAAAAAAAGATTGGTTATAGCAGGAAGAACTAAATTTCTCAAAAGTAGATAGAGACCGGATGAAACTATTATGCAATGTGCACAGCAATTGAAAGAAGCATTGCAATATTGTCTGTCTGAAAGAATGGGTTCAGAACAAATGTCTATCAAGCATAAAATTCTAGAGTAGCTTCAAGCTCATAAAATGAATCTGAAAGCATATGTAGAGTTCTTACAACAATTGGAATTGATTAAAAAATATAGTGCCTCTGAAAGCAGCATGGAGACTTACAGTGCTACTATAGTGGATTATCAGTTATAGTATGAGTGTTGAAACAGATTAGTTTGATTTGGCCTTGTTAGTTAGATAGCCTACCATAAGAGGGTTATTAAAAAGAAAATCAAATTGTAAAGTGAAACAACCAATTTATATACATATAAATCAATTTAGGTCTTTACAAATAAAATGAATGTATTTCGGTTGATACAAGGTCGTCAAAATGTTCGTAGTAGTCCTTGCAAGAATGAGTTTATGTGTATGTAGGCAGGAACGTATGTGTGGATGTATGTATGTATGAGCATTATCGTAGGGTAAGAATGTCTTTGAAGTAATCGCTCAGTCTTAAAATGTTCCGTTTGTTTATCAAGTATAAAAGAGGTGAGGGAGAAAGGTAGAGATAATAACGATTGCTTGATGTTTGTCAAGGGATGTGTTAATATGCTCATCTCCTTCTCTCTGGTGACAAGTGAACTTGCTCGTCTTTTATTTTGTTTGTGGGGCTTGAAAAGGTTATTTGGGAATTCACTCCTGGATATGATTCAGGCCTTTCCATTGGACGATGAACAAACTTCACGTCGGCTCGTGAAATGGTCCGTAAAAGAATTTGTTTCTGAGAATTGAAGATTATTTGAATTTTGTTTTTAGATGTTTCCTAGTTTTCTATTGGTCGAAAAACATTTTGCATCAATGTGTGAAATTTCACAAGTTTTGTTGTGGATTTGCTTTTGCGTGTGTGTTAAGCAAAGTTTGTAAATTCGAGTCTTTTTAATTTCTAACAAAATCAATGAGTCAGTGCTTAGCATTTGAATTTTAAATCTAGATCTTGTTTTGTTCACTACACTACTAAAAGCTTTCTTATATACAGATATTGCAATAAGGAATATGAAAAAAGCAAAAATAAGTGTCTGGCCTCTGGGAAATAGTGTTTTAAGTGTAAAAAGAATAATAATTTCCAGACAGTATGCACATATAAAAAGTGAATTGAAAATATAAATCATCCAATTGAAATCATGGTAGTATTTGAGATAAATGCACTGGATAAAAGTAAGGAAATGGTGAAGTTGAATGGAGTAACTTTAATCATGTGGCTGAATACTGGAAGTGGTGTTATGTTGATACTGAGGAATTTTGGGGAAAGAATGGATAGACAAAGGTTAAAGAAAATTAATCTCCAGTTGAAACAGTTTGATGGGTCAATCATCAAAATTTTAGGATGCTTTAAAGGCACGTTTGAGATAAAAAGCAGATTTGAAATTATACCCATTATAGTGGTGGAAAATGTCAAAATCCACAGTCTTTTAGGAATTGATGTATTACGAGTAGATACATCGAAGCTGGTAAATTCCATGAAGTTGGTAGAACCAGATATTGGATTATTACAAGGCCAGTATTTGGCTTAAAGAAAGCCATCAACCCATGTATTTTCAAACCGAAAAAGTTCCTGTTCACATGCTACCCTTGGTGGTTGCTAAGCTGAACAAAATGGTGGAACAAGGAAGATTAGAAAAAGTCAATGAGGATGGTAGCAATTGGGCTCTACCCATTGTGGCAATATGCACGCCCAATGGAGATTTAAGACTTTGTGACAATTATAAGGTGAGTGTGTGTCACCAGATATGTTCAGATTCATTCTCTTTGCCAAATATTAAAACAGTGTAACATGAGTTTCTTGGTATGAAATACTTTGCTAAAGTTGACCTTAAGTCAGCATACAATCAGATAAAAATTGATAGCAAGTTTCAAGAAGTCACCACAATGAATACCCATATTGGATTACTAAGATGGACTCGTCTACCATGTGGTGTAAAAACGTCGAGTCACATTTGCCAAAGTCATGAAAAAAGTTTTAGAGAGGATTAAAAATATAATTGTATATCAGGACGACATTGGCATTGGTGTGTGCAGTAAAGAAGAGCTCAGGAGTAAAACGGAGCAAGTTTTAAAAAATTTAAATCATGCAGGTATGACAATTAAGTGCAATAAATGCTAGTTTCATTGTGAAAACTTTTGTACCTAGGATATCAAATATCCAAAGACAGTATATTGCTAGATAATAAAATCATTAATAAAATATCAGAGATAACTTCACCCAGAAATTAAAAAGAGTTAAAGTCCTTTTTAGGATTAACCAGTTTCTATAACAGATATCTACTACTATATAGTGACCTTGTGGAGCCATTTAATGAAATAAGGAAGAAGAATACTGAGTTTCAATGGACAAAAAGACAGGAGATCATTTTTGAGAAATTAAAAAAGACACTCATAAACAAACCAGTTGTTAAAATCTTCATCCCAGTGAAAGAATTGACTACAGATTCTAGTGACTGTGCTATTGCCACAATATTATTGCAGGAGGATCATCCTGTAATGTACTTATATAGAAAACTAATATCAGCAGAGGTGAATTATTCGAATATTGAGAAAGAGGCATTGGCGATTGTGTAGAACATGGAAAGAGCTAGAAATTTCTTGCTGGGAAATAAATTTCTATTAAAATCTGATCATAAGCCTTTGGAATTGATTTTCAACTCCAGAAGAAAGTTGCTAAAGGTAACATTTGCCAGGATATTAAGATTGGTGATTAAGCTTATGGTGTTCGACTTTGATATCATATATATTAAAGGAAATACTATTCTGCATGTGCATGCATTATCTCGGTTAAATTTTGAGAATACAAATGTTGAAGCAAATGAAAATTGTAAGAATAGGATTTTTTACTGGATAGAAATATATTACCCTTAAATCAGCTTACGTTGTGAACTAGTTAGGACCCAATGTTGAATATAATTATGGGGAGAATAAAGAAAAGTACCCTCTGTGCAATACTATAAGATGACATTCTAGGGCCACTTGACATGAGTTGATACCTGAATCCTGAATCATCTTTGACAGCCCGTAGAATATGTTCTTTATGGCATATGAGCAGATCTTGGTATTACTCAATCCATAGTTTGTGGGGCTACAGATCCTGTCTCAGCAATGCGATGATAAACAGCAGTAAAGGTTGGCTGACTTCAGTCTGGAAATACAATCTGATAGAGCTGTGCAGCCTCATGTCCATTACCATTCGCACGGCCACATGTAAAAAATAATGTCTGCTTGCCTGTTCACAATATGAATATCCTGACATTGGAACACTTCTCAATTAACTCACTACTACACATGTTAAACATTGAAGAAAGACTAGACACAAGTGTACATGAATGACAAACGTAACCTAGTCTACATGGCAACTGTTGTGGCCTTGTTAGTGCTAGAAAAAAAGACACAAGAGAGGAATTGAGTTAAATAAATATATTAACAGAAACAGTAATACAAACATATACAAATGAGAGTGTTACAGCAAGAATGTTTGGGCTGACTGTCAGAGCTGACTGCTGGAAACTTCCCTCTCCAAAAGGCAGTACCTGCTCCTATTTATAGCTGGGAGAGTCCATGTGTGTGTGGGTAAATTACCATAACAGCAATACAGTGCCATTTACTGTAAACTTTCTTTAAACTTAATAACTCAAAAACGAAGGACTTGCAGACATATGCCTATATGAACTTTTGTCCTTGTTTTGGTGTGAAGAACCTGCCCCCAAAATTTGTAAGAGTATTTTTGATACACCCTGTATAAACAAAAATAAAAAGAATTCAAGTTAAAATGAGGTAATTGCTTTTCATTAAAACCTTTTTCTCTTTTCTCTCTCTTTCTCTCTCTCACTTTATCCTTCTCTTTCTATACTTCACTCTTAACTAACAAGAAGGTAACCCTCAGATAAAAAAAGGAAGAAGAAAAGACTTAGCCTGGTTGAAAAACAATGGAAGTTTGCAAGACCAGAACCTATTTATTTATGGCTATATTGTTGAATTTTTTTTGTACCCTGGTGTGCTAGTGAGCTAGCCAAAATGGGCTGACTCATTTTATAGTTCACCAATAGAAGGGTTAACCAATCAGAAGGCTCAAAATATTCAATGCGGCGGATATAAAGGCAGCCATGTTTTTCCCGGATATTCACTGCCAGCCTTTGATATCAAAGACTGAAGAATTACGGAACAGCTGCTGGTGGTATTGGCGATATAGTCAGATTCAGTAGAGTGTCTGACTCGTGAGTATTAATCTTTAACATTGTTTCATTGAACAGATTATGTACTGCTCTGTATTCTATATTCATAGACTATGGTGAACATGGTCAACATATAAATCTACCAAAATAGGACAGGCTCCATGTATAACTTCCACTATATAAAAAAAAAATGGAAAAGAAAGGAACACAGAAAAATAAAATAATTTTGACCAATCAAAAAAAATTACTACAAAAAGACTTTTGATGTTAACTGAAACCAGCGTTTGCACTAGAGTCTGAGAGTCTGGTCAAAAGGATATAAGCTCACAGCTCTGGGCTAGATAGAGAGAAGGGATGGCAAGAGAAACCATGGAACAAGAGAACATGACCACCAGGGAAATCAGCCATGTGTGACACATGAAGAAGTAGATAAGAGCTCATCTGCTAATGATATTTCTGCCCTGCTTAAGGCCAAGAAAAATACAATACCAGAAGTTTATCCTGTCTTATTTTGGCAGATTTATAGTCATAGATAAATAAACTCTGGTTCTGTAAACTACCGTCATTTTTCGTCCAGGGTCAGTCTTTTCTTCTTTTTCTTTTTATGTGAGGGTTGCCTTCTAGGTTTGTGCTAGATTCAAAACAGTAGACATAAATCCAGTTTGCATTAGCGTTGCATAGACCCCTAAAACTGGGAGGTCTTGGTCAATGCACCAATTAATACAATTTTGTATAGCCCTTTTATGAACCAGAATGATGATGATATTTCATTATTCTAAAAATAACCTTGCCATCACTGATGATAGAAAATAAAGATATTTCATCATCCCTAAAATAAAGATAAAAAATTTCATCATCGTAAAAACAACCTTGCCACCATTAATGAAAGAGGGGAAAGATATTACATCATTGTAAAATCTGATTATAAAACAACCCTTCCACCACAAGTGACGACAGTCAGGCAATGGGATCATTAGAGCAAAGAACAGAGTAGGAAGTCAATGTAGCAGTAGTAAAAGGCCCAACACTCACGTATCCTCATCCCTCTTTAAAAATTGAAAACTGATGATCTCAAACATTATCCTCACCAACAAAATACTCGGAATAGGCAAAAAAAAAATTAAAAAAAATTTTTTTTAAAATAAACAAAAAAAAAACATGTAAGCACAAACTTTTAAAGAAACAAAAGAGACAGTAACATTGAGAACATTTTTAACACACAAAGTACCAAATATCTGTAATTCACATGATGAAAAAGAAAAATATACATTCTATTTAATGTCAACATGCATTAAAGTGTTATTTTTGTTATATTGTTGTATGTTTTTATTCATTTCATTTTCAGTATTAAAAAAAGTAAAAAGGATTCCTCTATCAACTACAAATAACAAAGGGGTAATTATTTGATATTTAATATTGGTATTCATCATTTTAAAATCTGATAATAAAAACGATCCTTTCACCACAAACAAGGGCAATTAGGACAGGCAGGAGAGTAGCAGTAGTAAAAAGCCCAACACTTAAATCACTCCTTGAAAATCGAAAACTGACGATTTAAAACATTATCCTCGCCAATGAAATTCTCTGAACAAGCAAAACAAGTAAGCACAAACTTTTAAAGAAACAAAAGAGACAGTAATACTGAGAACATTTTTAATACATATAATACCAATATCTGTAATTCACATGATGAAAAAGAAAAATATATATTCTTGTTATTTAATGTCAACATGTGTCTTAAGTGTTATATTTGTTATATCATTGTACGTTTCATGCATTTTAATTTCTATCATTAACACCAACCCTGTTACAGTCAACAAATAATATCATGTTGAGATTACTACTACATCAACACCAACCAACACCAACTTACCAACCCATTACAGTCCCTTCTTGCTGGGGAGCTCTTGGTTGATGGAGTTGCATTTTTCTTTCACAGACAGTGATCACTAGTTTTTTGGGTTTGGTGATAAAAGACATTGAAAAAGTGAATTTTAATCTTTAATTTATTAACATTGATGTATACATCTTCTAACTAGCCAGTGGGGTCGCTGTCACCCTCCCCTGGGGAGCAAATCCAGACATGAAAGAAACATGTTGATGTTGTTTGATGGTTAAAACTCGACTCCCTGAAAAACCTTTGCCTGCATCTATTGTTCTCATGCTGTCTCAGCCAGTCAATATTGACTTCCTTTGATTTGTCTTGTATCTGACCTCAAAGGTCAATATCAAGAAGTCGAAGCAGTGATACGCTTCTCTAAAAAATAATAGTTTGCTAAATTATTATTTAACATTAGTGTCAAAAAGATAGACATATGTCTAGTTTACATTACAGTAAAAAATGTACAGATTGGTTAGATTCATCATTGAGTTTGCAAGCATCCATTGGGAAGTGGCCCCCACCTGGTTGATCATGCACTTCTCCAGGCTGATCATGCACCTCATTAACATATTCTTGCCCTGCCAACAGGGCATCTATATATTTATCTTGTTTGAAATTTCCTAGATCTATGACAACATTCAGTTGTTAGCAGTCATGTAGTTGCAATCCTGAGCAAAAACATGTCATTTTAACTGAACCTACGAGTATTCTGTTAGGCTGGGATCTGCCAACATGGCTGGCTAATCGATGTATGGGATGCCAACCTCTTGGAGACATGTAGTAATGGTGCAGTCACAAAGAGGATTATTTGTGAAGATGAAGTCTGGATCCTGGTGGCACCACTAAAGACTTATAGTGGTACCAATCTCCCACATAGTGTAGAAATTAGTAGTGCAGAAAGTGACATTCAAGTTCAAGTTTGGTTCAGTCTAGTCCTCTGCATTCATTTTCACATGGACGTTCTTCAGAAAGAGAATCCATTTATTCTCCTTTCACCGATTATGAGTAAATTGTAACTCTGACTGAGTCTTGGTTGGCAACCAGTCTAGAAGAAAGGCAATAGAAAAACACTATGCTATCTTTCCCAAGTACACATAATAGCAATTTACAAATATTTATGGAAATAACACTGGATAGCCATTACTGCCTATATCCTGAATGGACATGTCTTTTGAAAGAAAGATATGATGATTTAGTCTACTGCAGTAATAATCTTTATTGGGCAGACATTTGAATATGGCCAATACCCAAAGATTGCTGGCTATTTGTAATAAGTCAATATAAATGTGGAAATAATTCACTCAGTTTTTTGGAGCTTATTCAACCCATTTGAGCTGAAACAGATGTGAATTATCATTTGCTATTGATGTACAATTTTGAACAATGGAATTTGCTTTTGAGTTATTAGATATTATTGTATGAGTCTTTGTGTAGCAAATTAAGTTATTTGCAGGTTTCTTTTGCAAATGATGATGAACTATATCTGGCAGCAAGGCTTATGATCAAGGGATTAGAGGTTTCGAGGAGCATTGAACCATCTCTTAATTGCAATTGTTCCCAGGTCCACCCTGACCCAGGGTGGTAGCACCTGTTAGGATCCCAGCTATGGTCAAATAGTGAACCCCCCACCAAGCAAAACCAAGACACTATGAAAGTACAAAAATATATTTTCATAGTAAAAATTCCACTATTTACATTATTTAGACTATTGTCCTCATCTTTGTCACCATATTTATTACAATGTTTTGACCATTGTATGCTCCAACCTTCTTCAGGTGGTTGGAATGTCGAACTGAGCCCTTTATTTCACCGAAACATTGTAATAAATATGGCGACTGTTGGGGCGCACCCACCTTCTAACTAGTAATGAACTGGTCCCTCTTATATAAGTCAGCTCTGGAGAGCGTCAGAGAGAGAGTCAGCGTGAGCAGTCCAGATAAGCTTACCCGGTACATACCGTTGGACTTTGGATAATGTTTCGTACTAACCAACCTTCGTTCTACTAATCACTCTATTGTTAATTGCTTTTATGAATATACCAGTATTTTCCTCTACAACTGTGTTTGTCTTGATTCATACACCGACACACGGGAAACTCACAACATCTCAGCGACAAAAATGGGGACAATAGTCCGAATAATGTAAATAGTGTACATAATTCCTCATTCAGAAATATAGACAGATACTGTAAAAATTCCAGCAATACATTTTTATGTAAAAAAAATTATCAACAATCCATTGAAGACATACAGTTGCATTCAAATTATTTAGATTTTGGCATTAAGTAACTGATAGAGGTTGATATGTGATGAGAGTGAAAAATACTAGGAAGAGGATAAAAGTCAAACAACTATGTCCTGACCCCAAAAAGAAGAGGTATTGAGCAAAATTTCATGGGAAAATTAGCTCAGTGAGAGGTGTTGTAATGGAATGTCCCACACTCCCTATCGCCTATTGTGGACTGACTATATCAGTAGGTAAATATAGTGAGCACAGGATATACCATGGACTTGCTTTGGGAATTACTAGCTTGCTAACCGATTCCCTGTCTTTCAGTAGTGTATTTTCTTTTACAATAAATCTCTTTCTTTCATCTATACCCATGTTGCTGTTCCTTTCACTCAAGTACCACCTTTGTTTGTTTGTAACCTCTTTTCAGGATACAACATAGAGGTTGATATGCCACTAAACAAAATCAACCAAACAACCAATATGAAAGAACTCTTTCATTATATTAATCCATATAATATCTGAAAATTTCTTAAAGAAATCAAACTGTATTTCAAAATATAACTTCAACAAAACTACATGATATGTCCTGGAAAGGGATATATTTGTTTGAAGTAGCAAAGTGGTTGTTGACTCCTGTAACCAGGTAGGACAATCTAGCAGGTAATCGTAATGGACTGGTCCTCATCGTAGGCAATAGGCGAAGACAATAGGTGTAGTCAATAGGCGTCATCAATAGGCATCCCCTTTGTACCTCCACATCAGTCTGTATTTATGGCTGACACCAGCCAATCATATTACTGTGAGGGGGAACCCAGGTGTATGCATATTCATTACATCACTACATTATTTTTATATTTAAACAAAAATGTATATGTACAAAAGCTGAGAATCATCTACCATGTATTCAATTGTGAAAGCAGAATAATATATATCATATTTTTGTTACTTCAAAGAAAATTTCATTTCAGCATTAAATGACCCATAAGGAGCTGATATGCCACTAAACAAACAAATCAATCAATTCTTTTTTGAAACCATTGGCTAGTTCATTTTAAAATAGAATTAATATATCCTGGCCTGTTTGCAACTGAACAAAATTTGTATCATTTGTCAGTAGAATTAATGTTCCTGTTATATTCCATGCTAATAGGAATATATACCTGAAAAATATGGTGGATAAAATAAGTAAAGGTTTATTGTAAAACCCAGTACAATAAGAAATAAGGTAACAGTTATGTGCATGGTTGTCGCAGGTCAATCCAGTAGTAAGTGCTGCTATTGGAAGGTCGGTAGTTCTCGTGTAAGTCCGAGTCGTACTCAACAGATTCCAACTAGATGCTTGTAGTCCGTTGCCTTATGGATACTTATAGGTAGTTACTATGGGAGTGACAGGTTATTCCATTACCTCATATTAATAATAATAATAATAAAAATGACTCCTTTTCATGATATTATCTGTAAATTGCTATTCATCCTTGGGAAAGATAGTCAAGTGATTTTCTGCTGTCATCTTCATGGATTTAAATTCAGAGTTTTCCTTCTCTAAGACTGGTTGTCATCCAAGACTAAACAGCTTAGTCTTCCCAGTTTAACTTTTTTAATTATAGATTTAAAAAAAAAAAAAACAGTACCGGTTGAATATCCTTTATGAAAAATTCCCAAATTCCAAAACCTCCAAAAATCTGAGTTTTTCAGGTTCTGACATGCCACAAAGGAAATTTTCAGAAAGATTCCAGGTGATACACAGAAAGGTCCATGTTTTCCCCAAAATTCATTCCCAAATTGCAAGTTGTTATATTCTGTGCTAATAGGAATATATACCTGAAAAATATGGTGGATAAAATAAGTAAAGGTTTATTGTAAAACCCAGTACAATAAGAAGGTAACAGTTATATGCATGGTTGTCGCAAATCAATCCAGCAGTGAGTGCTGCTATTGGAAGGTCAGTAGTTCTCACGTACGTCTGAGTCGTACTCAACAGATCCCAGCATGTCTCCTGTAGTTCGTTGACTTACGGATATTTATAGGTAGTTACAACCTATAGTGTAGTTACTACATGGGGTGACAGGTTATTTTATTACTTCATTTCCATACCAGGACTACTAAAAATGAGTTCTGTGGAAGCCCCTAGGTCTCAGTGGATGAGGTTCAGAGGTTCCACAGGCCTGTTTATCATTTGTTTCATCATATGTGCCAAAAAGAAGAAAGATCTCTATTTTTAAACACAAAATAAAATTTTTTAACACAAACCCTGACATGCCAAAAAATGGGATAAATAAATTGCTAAAATTTCTGTGAGAAAATGATTAACAAATGCATTTGTATAATATTTTGGGTAAAATTTTCAGCTGGTGTATATACACCATCTGAAAAATTTTCATATAATGTGTATATATTTTTTTTTTAAGAAAATCTTGGTAAAATTTTTTTACTTACTTAATTTTATGAAATTAAAATTCCAGCCTCTTCATATTTATATTAGTTAAAAGCAAGACTCCTTGGAAAATTTAAATTATCATTTTGTTTTTGTCAAACAGATATTCCATTTACCGAAAATCAGCTCTTAATTGTAAAATAAAAAATGCAATAAAACTATGGCATTATGGACACTGTCTTAAGAAAAAAGTTTTTCAATGAATAATGAATTTTAACACAAATTGCTTCCATTTTTTTAAAAATTTTAATTAAAAAATATTGTTAAGTTTTAAATCTTTTAAAATTTTGTATTAATTTCAGCAGTTTTGGTGATACTATTTTTAAGTGAAAATTATATTTACTAATCATAAATTTTTGAATCCTTTATAGCACATTCGATTTTGATTAAAAATCTTGTTTTTTTTTTTCATCAGTGGACAGGTCAAAGATGAATATGGGAAATTTAGCATCTTTTTTGCAGTAAAAACACATTGTTTTGAAAATTCTTGCAAAAATTAAATAATTGTCTGATTTTAATGAAATTTTCAGGACTTATTCACAAATGAGTGAAATTATATTTTAAATATATTGTTTTAGAAAATCTTGGTAAAAATATTTTCTTTTTACATCTGTTAATCCTCACTTAATTAATTTTATGAAACTTGAAGAAATTATAATTCCCAGATTTTGTTCTTTCATCCTGACTGAAAAACGCCATCTTAGCAGAAAAAGCATTAACAATTTAATATTAAAGCACACATGCAAACATACACATATATTTCTTTTGTTCTGATCTGAGGAAGCCTATCTATTGATGTTAAAATGTGTAATCAAATCAATAAAATAGCTTAAGGTGTAATATATTGTGTCCATTTCATTAAAAAACATTTCACTCTTTGTTAAAATAAAAAGCCTTATGGATCATACTGGCATCACAACTAAGTGGCCACAGGTGGCTTTTCTTTTTGATTTGAATTATTGTTATGCGAGAAAGAATAAATAAATAAATAAAAATCTTCCATTCTTTAAATCAACTGCTTTTGTTTAATCATTGATGAACAAGTCTAGACATGATTTTTTTCCATTTGTGATCTGTTACCTCAGGAAAATGGCTGCTATCACTGATTAGATACTAATCAATCAAGCTTAATCAAAATTAAATGAAAAAATATAATTTAAAATTAAAATAATAAAAATAAATAATCCTATAATTATCTCTTACAACATTCTACATTTCTTCAAGAATTTTTATCCTCGGAGGTTAATGTTTAAAATTACTTCGTTGTAAAAAGTTTCTTCTTTTAAGAAAAAAAATTATTTTCAAAAAAAAAAAATTATAATAATGGTTTCAAAAAGTTACAAAATAAAAAAGAAAAGTAAATAAAGAAATATTTTCTGTTTAGAAGTATTTTAGAATTGTTTAATGTAAAATTGATTTATTTTAAAAACATTTTTATATATGAGGGTCACATAAAAAGTTCTAAGCCTCACCCAGAAGGAGTTGGAGAAACAATACAGTGTTTCACTATTTTCAATATAGTACCCTCCCTCTCTTGACATCAATGGACTTAATCCAATGATGCATTGCAATCCCATCACAGAAGAAGGTGACGTCCTGGTTCCCCTAAAACTCCTCTATAGCACATATGATCTCATCATTGCTTTTAAAATAGCGACCATGCAGGTGGAATTTGAGTTTAGGAAACAGGAAGAAGGCAGATAGAGCTGTCTGGTCAGTAAGTGGGGTGGTGTAGCAATTCAAAGCCACATTTGGCTGATTCAACTGCTGCAGCCTGAGCAAGTGCACACCTGTCCTCAACTTCACTCTGTGTTTTGACTTGATTGCTTACTCCAGTTGTCTTAAATCTGATGCATAGTACTGTCCATTAATAGTTTTTCTCTTTCCCAGGTCGTCTATCATGATTATACTGCCATAATCCAAAAAAACAGAAGCAATCATCTTGCCAACAGACGTTGCCTGCTTGAACTTCTTTGGGTTGGAGAACCAGAGTGTTTGCACTGTTTGTTTTGAATCTTTGATTCAAGTTGAAAGTGGTGAACCCAGGTTTGATTTTGAGTTAATAATCTGCAGTGGAAATTCTTAAGATCAGCCTAGAAGTGAGTCAGAAGTGTCCTAGAAATGTCAACATTTTTCAGCCTCTGTTCTGGTAACAGCATTCCTGGTACCCATCTTGCAGACAGCTTGCTCATCCCCATGATCTTGTTATGGGGCTGCGTGTTCTTTGGCTCGTGTATAACTTTTGTATAATAAATGATTCAAGAAAACAATGAAACTCCAAATGTGAATCAACAAGTATATATTGAAATAACATACATGAATGAAATATACAATAATTTGTATTCAATATATAGATTAAGGGAAAAGAAGTTGCTTCCCTTTTACCGTATTTTGATTTGTATTTGATTGTTCAAAAGAAAGTTCTCGAGAGAGAAAAATGTTCAGGAATCAATATTAGGACAAAGGACTGTTTGTTAGAATAGATAACATAAGAATACAATTGATCAGAAAGTGTGTTGTATCAGAGAAATCAACAGAGTCCTGGTTGATTTTACTTGGCTGAGTCACAGAGAGATCTGTATATATATATATATATTACAAAATTCTGTGTTCTACACAATTGAATCTGTTCTTTTTGTTCCAGATAATGGAACCTGTTCTTTGTCTTCCAAACAATTGAATCTATTCTTTGTGTTTACAAAGTTGAACCTGATGGCAAATCTATTATGAAACTAATAAAGCTTAAGCTTCAGGGTCCCTAATCTCAGAGGTGACCTAATCTCAGAGGGGACCCTGAAGCAGTTGGAGTTTCTGTTAATAAAATAAGGCCATTTTAATGATAGAATCATAAATTCTGAAGTAGCTAGTATCAGCCTGAGAATATGCTCTAATAAAAAAAATAAAGAAATCATCAGGGTCATTGAGTCTTTAGTGGACCCTCTGGAAGGTGGGGGGGGTGAAATGGCCCAAGCACCCCAAATCAGTATGAGGCCACAAGAGGCCCACTAACATTTTTAAATTAAAAACATGAAGTCTGACAGGTGAAACAAAATGGACAACAGGAAGATTAATACAAAATTTATTTACAGTGTAGACCTGAGTGACGGTGGGTTAGATGGTCTGGTAATTGAAGGGTGGTAGGACTGGGTGTGTTGATGATGGGAAGCTGAGGTGTGGTTGTCCTAGTCGTGTCAATAGTTGGACTGGTTGTGTCAATGACAGGATGTTGATGTGCAGGAATTCCGGTCTTGTCCATGATCAGAGAAGCTGTTTTGATGGTCAGGATGTTGATGCGTAGTCAGAGTGGTTGTGTCAGTTGGAAATTGAGGTTTAGCTGTTCCAGTCATGTTGACGGTCAGACTAGATGTGTCAATGGTTGGAAGTTGAGGTGCAGACGTTCCAGTCGTGTTGATGGTAGGACTGGACATATCAGGCAGGAAGCTATCAGCAATGTCATTGCTGAGCAGGAGCATTATCGGCAACGGTACCTGGTCAGGGCCAAGGAATGGGAAACAAAAGTAAAAAAGCCCAACTAGCATCCAGTTGGCAGACAAAAAAAATGAGAATACACAGACAGTCTAAGCACCCTGGCCACAATGGTCAGGGACCTGCATTTCTTCTCTTCCTCTCTTCAACCTTGAATATGGCGAGAAGTCACAGCATTATTTTAGGGAGACTAACAACAACCACAGGTCTCACAAAATACTAAAAAATCTCAGGGAAAAAAAGCTGAGATTTGCTATGAAAAATGAAGGTGTAAAAATAGTCAGGAAGTGTATTACAACTAGCTTTGTAACACAAAAGGAACTAAAAAGTCATTAGATCAATTCTAAAACTAAATGAAATTAAATTACATAGTGTGTAGGGAACATGATGAAAAAGTCAAGGTTGAAGCATCCTATTTGTTCCAGTTTGGGAGCAGCCAATAGTGGCTGCGACAAGTTAATGCAAATGATCCTTTTCTTAGCTGCATAGTATGTACTTCACCAGGACTGCATACAGTTTTTAATTCTGAGTTTTCCTTCTCCTAGGATGGTTGCTACCCAAGGCTATAGAACCCAGTCTGTCCTACTATTTATCAATTATGAAGGACAAGGTGATGGAGGATTGTCCAGCAGTTGCAACGGTGTGAACAATACAGGATGTAACGAAGAAGCTTCCTACCACTGGGCATCTACATGATACCATAACATATCATTGTTGCAACAGTGCTAATCATTTTGCAAAGGACTACATTGGAGCACATGTCAAAAGGAGGAAATCCTAAATATGCTGTTACATGTGTGATGAGATATGCCATATCTCCCCAAATTGTCTGGGAAAGGAGCCAGGGGAAGAGACTTCAATGCTAGTCTGCTCCCCAAGTCCCATCTGAATGAGGCACTATCTACAATTACTGTACATATCAATGGGACCAAGGATGCAACATTGGTGGACATGGGTTGCTCACACCTGAAAGAAGAAGAAAGTGGTCATGATCACTTTTTTTTGGCAATGAAACCCTTAGGTGCTTGTTCAACTTGGTGTGAGCGACAGGTACCCTATCAATGTTGAAGTTCTGGTTGTAGATGGGAAACTACTGGGGTACAACCTGTTGCTTGGAGTTGACATCATCAAGAGGCTAGGTTGCGTGTGTGCTGCTCCTTTCACTCGAGTATCACCTTTGTCGGTTTGTAACCTTCTTTAAGGATACAACATTTTTGATTTGTAACCTTCTTTAAGGATACAACATTTATGATTTGTAACCTTCTTTAAGGATACAACATTTATGATTTGTAACCTTCTTTAAGGATACAACATTTATGATTTGTAACCTTCTTTAAGGATACAACATTTATGATTGGTAACCTTCTTTAAGGATACAACATTTATGATTTGTAACCTTCTTTAAGGATACAACATTTATGAAGAAAGATAAACATTATATAGCATTTAAAACAATATCAAATTATTAATCTGTGAAGTTTCAAATTTTAAGTATTTTTACTGTATATACTTGTGTATAAGCTGGTTTTATGTATAAGCATGACCCCTAAATTTTTTTGCATGAATTTTAACCCCACACCAGAAAAAAACTTACCTATGTATAATCCAACTGGTCACTGAAAATGCATGATTTTTAATCCCTTCAAAAATGACTTGAGTATAGTGTGACTCCCTATTCTTTGTTAAAAAAAAATGATCATAAAAACTCACTCTATACTCAAGTATATACGATAGTTATTAAGTTATTACAAATTTTATACTCTTCAAATAACATGCTTTAAAATTGAGCCAAGCATTTTTCTACTAAATATTTGTGCACATTTTGTGTCTGCTTCAACATCCACATGCCAAGTATGAATAAAGAGACAATGTATCAAGTAGTCAGTCTGTGTGATAGTCTCAGAAGCAATCGGAGTAATAGTCCCAGTCAAAGTAAAATGAAATTTAATTATCTTAACATTTATGGAGAAAGATAAAAAAATATGCAGTATTTAAAACAATATTAAATTATTAATCTGTGAAGTTCCAGATTTTAAGCATATATACTGTATATACTTCTGTAAAAGCCTGCTTCATAAATAGTACAGTCCCTGAATGTTTTGCATGAATTTTAACCCCTTCAGAAAAAAAACTGACCTGTTTATAATGCATCTGGTCACTGAAAAAAAAAAAAAATTTTAACTTTTTCAAAAAATGATTTGTGTACAGTGTGACCCCTATTTTTGTTTAAAAAAAAATGAACAGAAAGACTTGCACTATACTTGTATATATATGGTAACTATTAAGTTATTACAAAATTTATACTCTTCAAGTAGTACACTTTAAAATCGAGCCAAACATCTTTCTGTTAATATTTGTGAACGTTTTCTGTCCACTACTACATCCACATGCCAGGTATAAATAAAGAGATAACATATCATCTAGTCAGTCTGCATGATAGTCTAAGCAGTAGTTGATATAACAGTCCCTGTAAGAGGAGTTATTAAGAAATCATTCTATGTTTAATGTATTTTACTGTTGTATGAAAACTGTATTCATAAGAAGAAATTTGACTAAGAAAAAAACAAAAAAAAAACATTTTTTCAAATCATCTCAACAATTTCTGGAATATAAAAATCTGGGATTTACGTATTGTGAAATTTTGATATTGTTCAACAGGTTCAATTGAACCTTTTTGTCGTTCTACTTTTTTAACACTCTATATATTTATTTTTACCTGACATTAAAATTTTTAGTGCATTAAAATTTTCATTATAACATTTAAATTATACAATTGTAACTATTATTATGTTTTTTATTGAGAAAATCAACATGAATAACAGTGTTTTCAATTTAATATAAAATTATGAACCAATAATAACGGGGTTGGAAAAAGTTATTAAGAGCTCTTCCTATATCCAGTTTATTTCCTGTTGTAGGAAAACTGTCTTTATAAGCAGGAACAGAACTAAAAAAAAAAATTGTAAAACACCTCAACATTTTCTGTAATATAAAAAAATAAGAAATTATAGGATATTATATTGATTAATGTCATGAAAGACTTTTTTCATGTCGGTTGTTTCGCTGATTTTGTTTGGTGACATATGGGTTACTTAATGCTGAAATCTAAATATTTTGAACAATTTTATGGCTTCAACTAAATATATTTTGAATGCAATTGTATGCCTTTCGCTACTGATAAAATGTATTGTTGGTCATTTTGCAATAAATATGTATTGCTGGTAATTTTTTTATATAAATATGAATTGCTGGTATTTTTACTATAAAAATGTATTTTTATACTTTCATACTGTTTTGTTTTTGTTTGGGGGTTCAATATTTACCCATAGCTGGGACCCTAACAGGTGCTACCACTCTGGCTCAGGGGGAATCTGGGAACAACAGCAATTACGAGGTGGTTCCACGCTCCTCAAAACCTCCAATCTCCTGATCAGAGGCCTTTCTCACAGATGTAGTTTATTGTCATACCCAGGACTCTGTGTGTGTGTGTGTGTGTGTGTGTGTGTGTGTGTATTGATTAAAATTTGCTATATTTATAGGAGTTTGTTCAATATCATTTATATAGAAAGTGTGAACGTAGGAATAAATACTATATGGTGTGTCACACTTCAATATGATCTTCAAACAAAGTCTAAACATCACATCAAAATATGACAGTCACAATGCAGTATTGGTTCCTGTATCCACACTGGGTCTATCTATCTATCTTTTTATTTTTTTTTTAAATCTGTGTTACCCCAAATAAGGCAGTACAGCCACTAACACACACTGAATTAGGAACAGAAACATTAGTAATGAGTCAAAAGAACATTCAGGAGGACAGTAGATAGTGATTCACATTGCATTTAAATTCTTGCAGATTGAAGTTGGCTGGAAAACATGGAGCCAGATAGGAGTTCCACAACCGAGATGTGTGAGAAAAAGAAACTGTTATTTCTCTCTCTCTCTCTCTCTCTCTCTCTATATATATATATATATATATATGTATGTATGTATGTATGTATGTATGTGCATAATGTAGAGACAGATAGATAGATTTTACATTTAGATGAAAAGAATTATAAAAGTATATACCTATTATAAATCAAATTTTTATTGGAATTTTATTTATTCAAAATATTACTTATATAAATTTATTTTTTTTTAATTAAATGATTTAAAACGTGTTGCATAATGTATTGTCGTCTGTTTCTCTTCCAGATTTAAATTAAAAAAAAAATGTCTAAGTGTCTCCCTTTAGTTTGAGCATCATTGTTTATTCCCCCTGACCTCGTTGTACAATAAAATAAAGGCATAAACGTACTTTTTTATTATCCTTTTCTTAAAGGATAAACTAGAGATCATCGTTACAATGAATAATAAACATTCTCATTTAAGAAGAGATTACAAATTGTCTAAATACCAGTGTCATTGTTAGTTGAGTCTTTAAATGACACTTTTACTCCCTAAAAATAAAAAAATAATCAACTGTGCTTGTGGTGTATTTATTTTAAAATAAACAAAAAATGAGGATGTAATTCCTCAATATTAGAAAAATAAACAATATTTTAACTTAATTAATACCTGAAAAAGTAGAAGTTTTTTTTTTATATTGATCGACAGAATAAAAATAAAATAAACGAAATGTGCGCTCTTGTAAATGAATTGAATCTTAATGAAAAATGTCGTCTGACGTCATTACCCGCTTATTATATATAAAAAAAAACCTTTTTTTATTGTTTCTTACGTGTTGATCATTTATTTTAAGATAATAAAATAAATATCAGACACCGAACACACATTTTTTGACATTTTTATTATCGTATCAATTTAAAAAAAAATACATTGAGTTTTCCCCCTCTCTTCTTTTATTTGCCACCTGAGATTTTTTTGTTTTAAACAGTAATTTTTCTTATAGCGCTATCTTTACTCTTTCTTTTAACGATGTTTATTTAAAGAATTCAAGTAACTGATATTGCTATCAAGAGGAAAGGTCTCCAGCTTGAATCGAACCCGCGTCCGCTGTTGGTAAATATCGTTAGCGGCTCTACACCTGGTCGACAGTGATTGGCTCAATTTCCGAACGTGGCGTAAAGCTTCGTATTTACAAACGATAACTTAAAACTCGCTGTAGCTTGGTTACGAATTACTCGAAATATCAAAATATAATAATCTCATCAGGTTTAATTTTCAAAAAGTAAACAAATTTCTCCACTTCAACTCATCTCATGCAATTATTTAAAAAAGAATAAAAACCTGAATGCCCTGAAAACAAGCTTTAAGCTATTTTTACTCTAAAACAGCTCGCAGCTTACGAATTAATTTTTACACTTTCGTGCATCCTTACAAACAAATAATTTCATATTTGTACTACGTTTGCTACTTCCTTGTTACTACAGTGTGAACAACATGGCGGATACCGGTGCGGTGAAAACAGATATCCGCACAGCAATTTGGAATCCTGGAGGATGGAAAAGTCTGTTGACATTTTTCATCCTAACTCTAGCTTAGTTAGCAGGTTTCAGTTCCAGATTATTTTCTGTCATTCGTTTTGAAAGCATCATTCATGAATTTGATCCATGGTAAGTATTATTCGCCGACAAATCTGACGTGGGGCGGCATGACTTTTTTTTCTTTTTTTTTTTTTTTGATCGTAGTAAAAATAATTTGCTACGAAGCTTCTGCATTTTTATTTTCTAATCTGAAAAACAAATTTAAATTTTATGAAATGCACAAATAAAATCTGGTAAAACATTTAGGAAAACTTAATAAACAAAAAGAAATATATACGACAAATCTCTCTAAAAAATCATTTGCAAAAAAAAAAAGAAAAAGTTTTGGGTTTTTTTTTCTCGTTAAAATGCAATGTAATTTTATTTCAATTTTTATTAAAGAAATAATTTTTTAAAAATTAATTAAAATAAGACATAGTCTATATTTTGCTCTGATTGCTTTCTTTTCTGTCAGTGATAGTTGGATGATCAGTTATTTTGAAATAACTGGTTGATTATTTTGTTTTACGAAACAATTTTTAATCTAAAAAAAAAAACACTAAAAATTTTTTTAAGTCGACTTATCTGTTTTATTTTAATATTTTTTTTGTATAAACTTAATTAAAAAAAATGAGTTGTAGCTAGAGAAGATGATAAAAAATATACTGCATATTTATTTATTAATTTTACAGAAAATTAATTAAGTTTAAATTAATTTTTATCTTCATAATAAAAGATTTTAAAAGCAAGGACCACATCAAGGGTATCATTTCTACTTAGGTTATTATTTAGTCTTATAAATAGTTTAGTATCAATAGAGCCACATATACCTAATAAAATTGTTTATATTTATATCTATATATACTTTAAATAACAATTCGACAAACTGTCTTTTTTATGTGAGATAATCTACCTTGGATTATGGTTTAAATTTTTAAAAAATAACTTAATTTTTATTTAAATTAACTTAAATTTATTAAGGAAATGATGTGTAATTTCTCAAAGTCAAATTTCCTTTGAAATCACTTTTGTAGAAAATTTTTTTTTAATTTCTTAAAATGTATTTTTATCTTAAAAAATTTTTTTTTACTTTATTTAATCAATATTTAAATTTTGCTAAAAGCATCTAGAAAACTTCATTGAAAATCGATATTCGATTTCACATAGAAATAAAATTAGTAAACCGAAATTTTAGTTTCCGTCTTTGGAGTGTTTACTCAAAAAAATAATAATAATACAACAAAAAATTGACTTAAATAATGTAATAATTTTGCTATTAAACTCTTTCACGGGAATATTATTAAATAAAAATCCATATGTTTCTTTATTTATTGTGGAAACTATTTGAATCCACGTCTTCGTTACGGCTTTTTATTTCTTCCTCCGTTATTTTCTCTTTGTAGGTATATTTCTTTCTTTTATTTTTTTCTCCCAGGTGAGAATTGATGTATAAAACCGATTATTATTTTTCCACCCATTTGTCTTGAATGTGAAACTGTTTTTATTTTCCATTTTCAAAAATAATTTTGTTGACTAAAAAAAACAAAAAAACGTTAAATCGTTATGTTGCTAATGTAACTGCTATCATTGTTTCACTTGATGGTAAATTTGCTATTTTTCACCTGTTTCACTGTAGACTTGATTTTAAAACTTACAAAAATAGTATCCTCCTCTTGTTAATAAATCCTTTTTTTTTTTAAATTAATCAAATTTTATTTAAAACGAAATCATTGCATTTTTCAGTTATCTACCTTTGCAATCACTAAACTAAAAATGTTGATTTAAAAAAAAAAGGGCCTTTTGACTGTTTCTTCTTCATAAAAATCTCGTTACTTTTGAGTTTTGACAGCAAGTAAATACGTTGCCAATCTCTTTTTTTTTTTTTTCTTTTTTTTCGGCCAAGACATAAATAATCGTAGGTCACCTGATGACTATTATTCCTTATTAGTATCGGCATACAGCTGATTTTCGTGTATTATTGTAGCATTTAGAAACAAATCACTTATTATTCGTGTTAGTTAGCTTTTAGTTTTAAAAACACTTGTGGGAATTGTCGAGAAAGAAAGAAAAAATCTGCAAATATAGCACTTGTGTTATTATTATTTTATTTACCTAGACCCCCTGGTTATTATTAATTTTGAGCAGAAATGCAACATAAATAAAATAAAAAAAATCAATTACATCTCACTTGCCTTACAAAACTGATAAATTGAATACCCTTTGACAGTACCTCCCTCATAGCAGACAAGTTTAAAGAATCTTAATTGTTTTGATGACGAAATTTAATTTCTATTTCATTTTTATGCAGGCTGTTTGCTAAGATCAATTATATTTTTCATATCTGAAAAAGTTGTTTTACTCATAAAGAAAAAATACTGTGAAAAGAATATTTACTTGTTGGACATGATGCAAAATAAGCATGTATATGAAAGCTGGCATGATATTTGTTATTCATTTATTGTTTACAAATGATTTTTACTAGATTTTTAATTGTTGTAAAATAATTTACAATGTTATTTTCTGTGCTGTTTAGTTTTGGAAAAATGCATGAAAAATTGGCAAACTGTTGGAATTCAGATAGGTTGTATTTTTTGTAGTAAAGGGAAATATTCAAATAGGAAATTGCTTGTGTGCACTCCTATTGCCAGACATCTTGAGGATAGACAGAAATTAATAGGTGAGAGTGTACAGTTACACTGATAAACCACTTTCTAATAATAAACTTAACTGCCCATCCAATAGCAGTAAAACTGCTGCTATATCTATTGTCAGTCTTGACATATACATGCAAATGTATACTTGAAGGAATAGCTTATAGATTATTTTCCTAGTATCTCTAAGGGATACAGAAAAGACTCCTTTCTTTTGGTGCCAATGTTTGCTAATTTAATACAAAAGAAAATTGTCTTTGTATATTTTACAAGCTCTGTCAGCTTTTATGAGAAATTATTATTATTAATTTAAAAATTTTTTTTAAATCCCAAATTCCTGTTCATTCTTCAGCTACTGTATGTACATGTAAATTTTAGGAGCAATTTTAAAATGTCTTTAAAAATGATTTTGCTGCTTGGAAAACAATTACTATTCGTCATCTATTTTGAATGCATGCCTTAGGGCAATAATAAGCTAGATTGACAGGCCATTTCTAGAGAGTTCAATTTTCACCAAGCACTACCTAACTTTTATCACATTGTGGCCACTATCATGCTTTTGCACTCTCAAGTGCTGATGCAACTATAAATCATGTGACAAAGATGCAAACCAAAAATGAAAGCAATGCATGAACCAACAAATCCTGATATGATGGATGATTGCAAAATTTACATGGAATTAGACTCAAAATTTTATCATTTTTTGTATTAAATAACAATGATTTATATCCTGTTTAATATTATTGGTTCTTGAATTTCTATTGAAAACTTTATTGATGTTTATTTTCTTGATTGAAAACAATTTTTTCCAGACATTTAAATGTGATAATACAAATTTTAATGCACAGAAACTAAATATATAGTCTTTAAAGTGTGTGTGTGTAAAAATATAATTGTGTCACCTTGTGTTGGACTTAGCTTCATGCTTTCTTGGCACATGTATTTAATGGACACATGTTGCAATCTATAAATACTTTTTTAAATATTAGTTTTCTGGTTGTATATAAAGGATAGCAGGTTTCATCCTTGAATATTCCAATTTTTGCTAACTGGGTAAATGGTTCAGTAACATTGTGTGATACTAGATTTAATAACCTGAAGGTATTTTGTTAAATGACAGTTTGAAATTTTGCATTGCTGTTTGGAATATTTTATGTGTCTGTCAAGAAATGAAGGTTCATGATTTGAAATTGGGAAACAAACACTAACTTAAATGGCTAAAAGTTAGGCTTTTGTTTTGTTTTTTTCCCCTGTATGAAATTCTCAGTTATTAGAAAATTACTTTTCATTATTTTTTAATTTAAAAATGAACCATTTGTGCCTCATCTTCTACAGTCTTGACTTCTTTTCTAAACTTCCAGATTATTTTGTTTTTATTAGTTTTTACAAACCTGCTTTTAACTGAAACTAGACCACTGATAAAACCATAGGGTTTCTTTTATAAGCAGTTTCTGATACAAAATGACGAGGTAACAATATTACAAATTTTATTAATTACTCATTTTAATTTGTATTTAAAGGCAATAGAAGGTTTGTTCCACTGGGCTTCATAGTTAACCCATTGCATGGCAATTTATTTGGACTAATAAATTAAAGCAGGTAAAATCTTTTTCAAAATAATCAGTATATTTTTTATTAATTATTAGTTAATAAGTAAAATATTTTCTAGCCCAAATACAAATGAAAAGCAACAAAAACATTTCAATGCAAATATATCCTGATTAAAAGTATGAAAATAAATTATCTTACTATATCAATAGATATGTTTTACTTTTTTACATTAAAAAAGAAATTTCTTCTATCAAATATATTTTGATTACAAAATTAATAATTAGCACTACAGGCAGTAAAAGGTCTATTGTTCCACTGGGTTTTATTGTTAACACATTGCCTGACAATTTGGAGTAATAGCTTAAAAGAGGTGTAGACTTTTTCAAAATGATAAGTATATTTTTATTATAAAGGTTTCTTCCTTGCATTTATTTCAAAATAAGTAACTACAACAAATCCACATACATCTATTTACTTTCTTTCCATCAAGTCATTTAACACATATAGCCTTTTCACTCTTTTAAGTAGTTGTTTATAAAGAAAAGTTCTAATGTCATGTAGTGAATTGTATAAATATATGTTATGCATATTTCAATTTATTTAATGTTATAATGTATCATGAATGTTTATTGTTTTTCACATACATAAGTTGGAATATAATATGCAAGTATTTGTTTATATACGTGGATTGATATAAGAATGTGTATTGAAAACAAATACTGGATTTACTATTAAAAATCCCATAAAACTACCCTAGCTCAAGAACCCCTTGACTAATTTTAATGAAATTTGGCACTGCACTCAATAGGAGTTCAGGATACAATATACTCTTAAACTGGTTAGGGTATTATCGTTTAAGATGTATCTCAGGAACACACACACACAAGATTAGAGTTTTAGTGTTATATAGATTGTATTGTTTACTTAAATGTATCCGTTTTAAATAAACTAATGTGGGGACTAGAGGTTTTTACTGTTGAAGATGCCAACACTGTCCAGTCCAGTTTGACTTATGGAGTTTTGCCAGTCTTTCTATTTCTACTATAAACTTTTTCTTTTATTTTTTTCCTCACCTTCTTCTCTCCATTTTATTTTACCTTCTATATTTAATTCCTTGCTGGAAATTAAAAAAAAAAAAAAAAGTAAAGGAAAAGTGTATGAAGTTAAATGAAAAATCTTTAGACTTGCATTCCTGATTAATTGTACCAGTTGGACTTATTTGATTCTAGGACGTCTGTTGTTCAAATTGTTAACTAATTATAATGCTGAACAGTTAAAACTTATTTACTTTCAGATGTCCTCATCTTTGTTGTTATTATCACAATGTTTCAGCCATTGTGCCCTCTGGCTTTCTTCAGATGTTTGTTAGTTCAGGTAATATGGAAATTTCAAACTGAACTAGTGTTAGATTGTTCTTGTTCTGTTATTCATGTTTAGAGATATCACGTTCATTGCTTGCCCTGTTTCCATTGAGTCTAAATCTCTACTACTTGGTCCAGAGATTGAATTCCATTACTTTTGGCCATCACCAAATTGACAAACTGACTAAGTAGTCTGGATGTAAATAATAACTCCTCATCCCAAATATCCAAAAGTTTAAAGTTTATATGTAAATATTGAATAATTTTAGGCATGTTGTTGTATAGAGAAAATTTACACATAAAGATGGTATTTATAAATTTTGTCACTACTAGTAGTAGTAATTCAGTATTCAGTGAATTAGATGTGTATGTGATTGGCATGGAATGTGAAATCAGTATGCTGGGTTCAAATCCTGACTGTTTTGTTCCCTTTATACTGATGTCCTTAGAAAAGGTATGAATTAATTTTTCTTTTCGTTATGAGTTAAAGAGCAGAGTAGACCAGGCTCTCTAGCATTGGATGATAGCCAGTCTAGGAGAAAGAAAAGTGGGTTCAAAAACAGCTTGAAGGCAGATGGACTCTCTTGGGCTATCTGAGACACTCACTGTTGGTAAGGCTGTACTACATGTTGTGCCCTTATGATCCTAACAGGTTCAAATTTGCTTCAGTCATTTTCCTATCACTGTAACATAGCTTCACTTTGTCTCTTTTTTTTTTTTTTTTTTTCCACCTCAAACAAGGCAATAAAGCCACTAAGTTGCAAGGAGTTACTGAATGAAAGAATATGAGCAGAAGAAAACTTTAAAGGGAGAGAACAATAAAATAACAAGAATTAAGAAGACAAGATAATGATTCTATATTTTCACAGTAATTGTTCTGATGGACTTTTCCTCATTGACATCTCAACTTTACAAATTAATGCTCAGTACTATATTGGCAGCTAGGTCTCATAATTTAATTACTGAAATTGCTAGTTATGACTATAGTTCTATTGTAATCGTTTTTTCTCTCATATTTCTCACTTGTGGAACTCTCTTCAGACTTTCTGCATTTCTTTCAATTATAATCTTCAAAAATTTAAATGCAATGTCAATTGTCAGCTTCTGTTTCTTTGTTCTTTCATCATCCTCTCTGTTACTTTCACACTTAATAATCCTTTGCATCTTAGTGGTTTTATAGCCTTGCTTAGGGTGAAATGATTTTTTTAAAAATTTCAATTCTTTTACTATTATTGGGATGTAAACAATAATTTTATGAGTCTAGTTTTAATCAGTCGAGTTTGTTATATTCACTTTCACACACGCATTCTTGGGAAATGTATCAATCCATTTCTTGTCCCCTACCTATAGGCTAAATGGTAGGGTGGACTTTGATCTTCGTCCTTGGTTAGTAACCAGTTCCATCTGCGGATAGCTAATGAGTTCTATAAAACCTGGATAGATGGAACTCATTAGCGTGGGAACACATGGTCATCTAAGGGAAACAAAACCTGCTTCAGAGTATAGAGGTTGGGCATAGGCCAGTCACCTGATTCCTGGAACAGTTTGATTACAGAAACCTCACCAGAGGCATTATGCACAATGAGGCACCAGGCAGATAGGAAGGAAGTAATTTACAATGATATTTCATTAACTTGGATGCTGTGTGTATTTATCTTTCATTTTCCCTCCAGTTTTTTTTATGTCTGCTTACAGCTATATCACTTTGAAACACCAGTTCCTGTATGACCACTGAAGTTAAGCAATGTCAAGCATGGTCAGTACCTAGATGGGTAACCACTTGGGAATGTCAGGTGCTCTAATCTTGGATGTGCAGGTAGTGTAATGAATAATTGCTCAGAACTGCTAATCAGAAAGCGGAGTTCCAATTCCATTTGGGTTCATTATATTCACTTATGAGCAAATACCATCCGGCGATACATGAATCCACATCTTCTTCCCCCAACTATGAGTTAATTAGTAGGTCTTGTATTGCTAATCATCATCTCAACAAAAAAAATTGTTAAAATATTAAATTTTTAAAATATTTTCTGGTTTTAAATAACGTGAAAAAGGTTGATAAACCGTAAAAAAACAAATCTATCAAAAGCCACCTTTTTGTTGTTGTCCATTCTCTTTTTTTTTTTTATATCTTTTCTCGTTTCTTTTTATTTATTTATTAATTTTCCAACTCCTATCAGTTCTTTTAGTTATTTGCACTGAGTGAGCCGTTTTCATTTCTCTCTGCAATCCATTTAAATCTGCCATCTTGCTGGTAACCATTCACTTTCCTTTTATAAATCTGCCTTCACAGCGTTGCCTGTATACTTATCAGTATTTTTAGCAGGAAATATTGTTTATCTTGTGCTAATTAACAAAGAAAGTTATTGGCAGTCACCAAGACTAGAAACAATTTTACCTTTACTTGTTGCAGATGTTCTAATGTTGCTAATATTGATTTTTATTTGTCATTTGTTTGTTACTGTTGGCCTTTCTGAATGGGGATAAATCTCTCTTTTTCTAACAACTCTGGCAGAAACCTTTTGGCATAAAGTGTGTGTGTACATGTGCTTGCATGCATTGTTGTTATTGCCAATTTCAAATTGTACGTTTTTACCCCCCCCCCATTTCAAAATGATCTTTGGCTGTCACTAATAAAAAGTTGCTTTCTTCTAAATAAATTCTAATCAGAAACTTTTAATTGGAAGTTATTTTATATTCTTGTCTTGAATTTGTATGACAAAAGGGGGGAGTGATGCCAAAGCTGTTACTGATTGCTTAGTCAACAAGACTGTAGTACTCACTTATGCAAATTGCTCATTCTAGAATAAACACAATTCACCTGATGATCTGGTATTAATTATGAATGCTAACAGTCATCTTGCCAAAGCAAGTATAAAATATATTTAAAAAAAAAAAAAATAGAAGTAAATTTTCAAATTTGCATATTTTGTTAACCTACATTAAATAACTACTATTTTCTATATTAAATTTTAATGATATATTTTGTCTATAACTTTGAGAAGATGGAATAGTTTAATTGTAATCCTCTATTTTCTCACAAGGGATCAATGCTGGTAAGTTGGTTGCAAAGAGCAGTTCTGTAAAAAAAAAAAAAAAATTCACTTTGTATAAGGCCTGGGAGCCACTGAGGGTAGAGGGTTACAGAATAAAAAGCATAGTTTATGCAGATATCTGCGAAAAGATAATGATTAACCTTAGACTTGAACAAGTTATGATTGTAGTGATCAGGAAAAAATCCTCTTGGGAGTTGGTTCCACAAAGCAGTGGTTCGCGGGAAGTTAGTTGTGTGGAAGTTGCTTCTCACCGAAGGAATGATGGTGGTTTGCTAGAATGTGTTTAGCATGATGAGTCCTAATGGGTAAAGAATGTAATTTGTCTAACCACTTTCTATGGAAATAGCAATAAAGCAGTGAGGCTTGTTACATCTGTAAAGAATAGGGTCACAATGTGTTTGGAGCATGAAAGCTGGAAAGTCCTAATGGGTGAAATCAGTGTGTAAATAATATCTGGCCCTGTATGAGGAAAAAAGATAACCAGGAACTGACAATTTTTACAAATTTAACTGAATACAAGGAAACAAACCTTTTAGAATTGTTCTATTTGCATCTTTTACATGTGGTAATAGTTTTGTGGTTTGTTTATTTCTGAGATGAGGTATTATGTACAGTATTTAATTATGGATGGTCCAATCTTTGTATATATTTGTCACAACTTTTCTCTTTGGAATTTTTACTGAACACAATCATGTAAAATTCAGGAAACTGTTTATTTGAAAATTTGCATTGTTTGATGGATGTCAATTATACATTTAAAAAAAATCTATTTTCCTCTGTTCTCCACTGCCTTAACCAGGAATTGAACTGCTTCTTTAGGTCTGTCATGGATCATGGATCTAACCAATTTTTAAAGATCCATGTGCCATGTGCCTTGAGGTATTTTGGAGGACATTTTCTCATCACCAACCTCTTTTTTTCCCTTAGGATTTTTTTCCAATAGATAATCTGATGGAGATGTTGACTTTCTGAACAAACAACACACTTTTTTTGGGATCTCAAATATATTAGAGGATGAGGGCTTAATGGGCATTGAAATTTTTCACCAGCAATGGCGAATATATACATGGAATAAATTTTTTAAGAAATGGCATTAGAGTCTATATCGCTAAAGCCAACTATATGGTTACATATGAGTACGTAGATGACACTTTCATACTCTGGCCATTATAAGGAAGAAGTCCAGGTTCTTCTGGACCATGTGAACTCAATAAGACCTTCGATACAGTTCACAATGGAGAAAGAAAGTAACAACTCACTCCCATTCCTGGATGTACTAATATCTCGAACAGAGAATGGGTTCAAGACATCCGTATTTACCGTAAACCAACATTCACCGGACAGTATCTCAATTTCAACTCCCACCATCCATACAGCGTAAAGAAAGGGATCGTCCGATGCTTACAACACCGAGCAAAAAGTCATAAGTGGCGATCCAGAGACGTTAGATAAGGAATTGGTCAGTATAAGTAGTACCCTTTCAACGCAACAACTACCCTGGGTACATGGCAGCAGCCCCAAAAAACTGGGATAGGCGGGTACAAGAGGAGGAGGAGGAGGACAACAACACTCAGAAAACAGTCTGCCTGCCTTATGTGAAGGGGTTATCAGAGAAAATACAAAGGATCTGCGGTCCATATAACATCAGGACAACCTTCAAAAGCTTGACAACACTTCGCAGGTATCTCTCACGAGTGAGAGACCCCCATAGAGAGGAACATGACTAAAGACTGTGTGTACGCTATCCCATGCAGCTGCGGAAAGGAATATAAAGGAGAGACAGGCCGCCCCCTCAAGGTAAGGCTTCAAGAACACCAGAAAGCTGTAACGCGAGGGGAAGTAGAAAATCAGGCGTGGCTGACCACATATGGAGAGAGAAGGGAGATCACCGCCCCTGTTGAGATCATAGACAAGGAACACCATTGGAAAATTCGTAAACTTATGGAATCAGCACATATGCTAGGCCACAAAAATCTCCTGAGCCGACCAAGCATAGAAATAAATACAATATGGGAACCAGTAATAAGGAGTGCCAGAGAAAAAGCAATGATAACAAAGTTGCAATATGAACTCTGGTAAAGACATGCAATGATAACAGCAAAATTTGCAATATGAGCACTGGTAAAAATGAGGCTGAAAACATTAGGTTTATAATACTCAGAAGTTCATACCCAGATGTCCTCAAGGACACATGGCACAGTGGATAAAGGCGTTGGTTAGATCCAGTGACAGACCCAAAGAAGGTGAGTTCAATTCCTGGTTATGGCAGTGGAGAACTTTCAGAGGGAAAATTAGCAGGAGATAACTGATAACTGACATCCATCAAACATGGCACGTGGAATTAGAACAGTCTACCCCAGTGATCGAAATAAAGGGTTCAGTTCGAAATTCCAACCACCTGAAGAAGGAGCGTACAAAATGTGACAAATATGAGGACAATAGTCCGACTAATGTAAATACAGTTTTGTAGCTGTATGGTTGGCAATGCTGGGGGTGGCTGTCTCATTTTCTGGGAGAGATGGCTGTGATTTATTTATTTATATATTCTTCAAGCATAGCTTAGATGTGGCACAAGGACGAAAGTATGAGGCATCCAGTGAGGATTGAACTCTCCTTGCTAACCATTACACCACGCAGAGGTGCTATATATATATATATATATATATATATATATATCCTATCCTTCAGCTTTGTGGAAATCACTACTAATGACCTAGCATTGCTGATTTGATTGGTATTTTTTTTTTCTGTCCTTATATTGTGAAAGAATTGATCTGCTTTAGACATAACACAATCATGAAATATAATGTTACTTGGAGCTGATATAGTCTTACTGAATGATGTAGTAAGGATATAGGGCTTTGCTCCTGGCTAGCTCGTCTCTTGGTGTCAGGATATCTACTATTTGGAGGAATCCAAGTCATATTCTGGAGAAGTGTGTTCATCTCCACAACGCCCCCCCCCCTTTTTAGATATGGACTTTCTTTAGTCAATACTTTTTCCAACATGGGTCCACTTCCAACGTTTCACTCAGATTACGTTTTCACTTACACTTGTGTTGTATTGTAATATTAGTTTTAGGAATAGGTATTTCAAAGGTATTGTAAAATATGTTCATCAGGGAATTGTACTTGTTGCTTATTCTGTGCATATCTAGACCTCAATTTATGTTGAAATTGTCCACCTTTGACAATGTATGTCATACTACCAAGGCATTGAATAATTTTTCCTTTCCAGCCTTAACACTTTTAAAGACTTTATCACCAATCTTAAATGATCTCGTAGTTTCAAATTGTCAACTTTCCTTTTTATTCCCTGGCAGTAATTTGTCAAAAATAGATCTAACTTTCCAAGCAAACATGAGCTCTGGAGGTGACATTTTTGTGGTGACGTTTACATTTGATGTCATTCGATATATGCTCAAAAATTTTTAGGGTGCCATTTCTTCAGCTTCCAAGCCTTTAGCTTTTCTTGATACCCTCTTAAAGGTGTCAAAAAACCACTCAGCTTGACCATTTGACCTTGGATGGTAAATTGGCATCGTCAAATGGTCAACCACGTAGTTTTGCAGAAATTTTTAAAATCACGAGAAGTAAATTGAGTTCTATTATCAGATACCATGCTGTCAGGTACTCTCAGCCTTGCAAAATGTTTGAAGAATTTAATCATTATTGTAGTAGTAGATCACTTACACTTTAATATCTTGGGCCATTATGTGAAACTGTTGTCCACAATTAAGTAGTTTAGAACCGTTTAATGGTTCAACAAAGTTCATATGTAGTCTTGCCCACAGTTTATCAGTACTACTAGCCATGCTTAATAATTTATGGGTGGTGATTTTGCTGCTGAATTACTATCATTACATTTGCTAACTGTAATTTCAATATTTTTGTCCGCCTTTGACGAATAAACTTCTTGTCAGGGACATCAACCATGAAACTGTTTCAAAATCCTTTTTTTTTTTTTTTTTTTTTTTTTTGACAGAATTACTACTTTTCCCATGTACAAAAGTACTCCATCACAAATAGAAAATGTGGTATTGTTACCAGGTTTAATTTTAGTTTTACTCCATTTCGATTTAATGTCCTTCATAGTTTTCGAATAAACATATTCTTTTTAGAATAAATTTTGATAGTGTCTATCGCGACTGGCAAGTCTTTAATACATCAGGTTTTTAATTTCTGATTCCAGTAAAGCAGTCACAGTATCTCCAAAATGTTCTTTACATTTTGATATCAATCTGGACAAGTCATTTGTGTGTCCCAATTTGTTTTGATAAGAGAAATTCCATCTTGAAATCATAGTTCAATAAAATTGTAGCCCAGTGCTCTAGCCTGTTTGAAGTATGTGTGAGAATCCTTTTCTTAGAACCAAATATACTTAATAATCGACAATTATCAGTTTGCACTATGAATTTTCTTCCTAATATCATCCTGTGAAATTTCTTTACAGCAAAAATGAAAGAAAGTGCTTGCTTTTCAATTTGACTAGCATTCTTCCATATTTGTCAAACTTCTTGAAATGTGGGTGGCTGCTTTTACTGTACTATCTTTGAATTTATAGCTTATCGTCAACCAATTCCATTTCATACCCTTCTTAACTCAATTTATTCAGAGGTGCTCGCAATTTGTATATATCTGGTACATGAACATTATAATAATTTGTAAATCTGAGAAATGATTGTAGGGTCACCAAATTTGCTGAGGGAGGCTTGTCTTTAATGGCACTTGCTCTAGTGGGAGCTAGTCTTCTTTTTTTTTTTCTTGATTATCTGACTTAAATATTTAACCTTATCCATAAAGGATCGAAAGTTGTGCTCACTAAGTTTGAAATTATAATCATGCAGTCTCTGAAATACTTGCTGAATCAGTTTTACGTGCTGTATTTTCTTAGCGCTCTTAATATGTATATCATCTATGTAAGTAACGGCACAGTCTAGTCCAGCTAAAATCATATTCATTATTTGCTGGAAAACACCTGGGGCTACTCTTACACCAAAGGATGATGTTCTAAACTTGTAGACTCCTTTATATGTATTAATAGTCAAGTACTTCTGGCATTCCTTATTCACTTCGATTTGAAGACATAGCTGAGACAGGTCAAATTTTGAAAAAAAATTTACCACCATTTAATTTGGCAAATATATCCTTTGGGGTTGGTAGGGGATATGCATGTGGTAGGAGGCAGTCATTCAATCTAATTAAAAATCTGCATATAATCGAATCTTGTTATTTTTCTTTCTAATATAAACCACTAATGTAGCCCATTCTGAATAATCTATTTTTTTTCGATAACACTTCAGTTTAATAATCTATCCAGTTTGATGTTAATAAACTCCAACACAGCAAAGGGTATCTTTCTTTTAGGCTTAAAAACTGGTATCACATTTTCTTTTAATTTGAAAAATGCCTTTGACTTTGTATATTTTCTGAACTTCTCTGTGAAAATATTCATAAATTTATTTTTTATAGTTTACTCATTGTTTTTTTTTTAGCTGTAATCTTTTCCTTTGACGAACAATTATTTTTTAGCCAATTCTATAGTTCCAATAATTCTAGCCAATCAATGACTAGTAAATTTGTGTTGGAATTTTTTTTAATATGTAAACATCTGCTTTTTTAGCTTTTATCCACAAGAGTGATGTTACACATAATTGTCCCAAGAAAAATTAATTTCTTTCCCGATATTCCTCTTGCTACTTTTTTTTTTTTTTTTTTTTTTTTTTTTTTTAAGTTGGGCTTGCTGATTTTGTTCCAAGTTTGTTCATCAATAGTTGTAATATTGTTACCAGTGTGCAATTAAAATCTCACTGTAGCATTATTCATTTTTACTGTCACAAATTTTCTATTATTTGAACTTTGAAGTTTTTTAGCTGGTAGTAATACTTTCAGCAAGTTAATTTGTGTATTTCTTTTGCTTTTTGACTTGCTTTCACTTTGTTTGTAACCTGTTTTTCCACAATTGAAACATACTTTGGTTTTAAATGGACAGTCCTTTCTGAAATGAAGTATACCACAGCCATAGTATTGGTTAAGTTTGGCAATATTTTTATTTCGGATTTTTTTTTCTTGAGACTGCTGTCCCTTTTTTTTTTAACTACTTGTACTTCTGACATGCCATTTTGTTCAATTTTCACTGTATCATGCCTTAAATTGACAATTTTTTGGCACTCTTCCACAAGTCTATCGTTAACTTTGAATCCTGTTTAAGTTTTGTAAGGATTCAAGAGTGTATTTCTGCATCGTTGCTTGATGTTAGACCTTTAACGAAGATTAGACATTTAAATCTACCTGGGGGATAGTTTATCCAGTTTAAATTTCTCACACTCACAGTTGACTTTACCGGCATATGTGACAAAATCTTCATCTTAATAAGGTTCATGCACTGCTAACATGTATTTAAAAAGAAAAAGTGAATTCTTTACACTAGAAATTTTTGATAATATTGACAGTTTCATTAATTGACACTTTTTCTGGTGTATTCAGCAAAATGAAATTTAGATATTTTTCATGTTCAATGGGGGTACAATTTTTGTAACGGAAAACATGCTTTCTTTTCATCCAGCCATCCTTGACATTCTTCTCTGAAAAATGGCTTCATCCCTTCTGAAATAGGATAGGTATATAATTAAATTCACTAATTGAGTTAGCGACTGAGTCCAGCAAAAATGAAATTGATGCACTGCTTGTTCCTTGATTTTCCAGGATTGCCTTCAACTGTTCATGATATTTAATCTGCTCCTGCTGCATTTGTTGTACTAGTTGCTGAATAATTATCTTCAATTCTTCCATAGTGTATTATTTTCATACAAGTAGTTCTTAAAAGTGTAGTTTTTTTTTTGTTTTTCCTAATAGTAGTAAGTCATACACTTTTGGAATTTATCCAATTGGAGTAAACCACCCTCATTCACTTAATATTCCATTAGTGAGATATAAGTTCCACTTGAGCAACTTCTTCCCACAAACCAGTTTTGTGGAACCCACTCCCAAGAGGGTGCTTCCCTGATCACTACAGTCTGTTCAAGTGGCAAGACTGCCATACCAACTCTTCTATACAGGCCAGCCACATAGACTCCCCTCCTAATGCTGTCATAGGGGGCAGTAGTCTAAAGGCAATTTTTTTTTTTTTTTTTTACAATAATGTTTACCCTGTGAGAGGTAGGGTTACAGAGTAAGATGTAGAGTTTATGGAGATATATGGGGAAGATTTTTTTTTCTTCCTCACTCCACCCTCCCTCTGTGTGTGTGTGTGTGTGTGTGTGTGTGTGTGTGTGTGTGTGTGTGTATATATATATATGTGTGAGAGAGAGAGAAAATCTCAAGTGATTTACCAAAAAAAAAAAAAAGGAATTTGCTAAGTGTTTGGGCTAAGCTTTTCTTCCTACATATTATCCCATGCAAACAAGGCATAGTGAGCAATGTTCATCTCCATTTTGAATGATATAGGAGTTTTTCCATTTAAGCAATTTCTTAGTTGTACAAAGCTTTAGTACAACACAAAGAAGCTGTTGAAAATTACTAGTGAAAAAACAAAATGGTGGTGTGAGTCCTAAGTGGCCAGCATTTTGATCAACTCTTATCAAACAGAATCATTAAAAAGATTAAATAATAAAACAAAATTACCAATAAAAACTATGTGAAATAGTCTAAAAAGAATCTTTATCTAGTCATCTCGTAAAATAAAAACAAAAAACACACAAGCTAACTTAAGTAACACCAGGTAGTTTTAGGGAATCTCTTTGCTTACAAGAAAATGACTGTTGCCTAAAAATGAAAGGATGATAACACTTAGAATTTTGAAATGGCCAGTTGAGAAAGTCTTACTACAGACAGAATTTTGAATTCTTGTGTGTTTTAAGGTAGTCCATATGTTCTAGGTCACTGTGAATCTACAGTCCTGATGTTATTATAAATTTCAATTGTAAGGATTTCAGCTTTTAAAAGTTGCAACAGTCATTTCTGATATTTAATCTCATGGCAAGAAGTTAAGTTGATCCAATTTTTCAGAATTTGGTGTGGTCATTGAAAATATCAATCATTTTCACCCCTTTTATTATTAAATATCTCACATTGTGATAATATAAGGTCTGCAAAGAAAGGTGAAAGGTTGTAGGAACATAGATGCCATTTTACTGTGGATGATCTCGCAATTAAAACACTTTCTATTCACTTTTGTCTTGCTAAGTTGCTTTCTCTTAATTAAAGTAGCATTTTATTTATTTATTATTTTGTTTTGTATTAAGTATTGTTTTAGAAGTAGTTGTAAGAAATTTTATGTTGAGTCTAGATAATTTTTTTTTTTTTTTTTTTTTTTTTGTTGCAATTGTGATAGTTGGTAGGTAGAATAATATATTTTAATCTGTTGGTTTTGCCAGGAGAGTCTGTTCCTCTATTTTTAAGTATTTTACAAGCCAAACTAACCATGGAATTTCTATGTGCCCAGATAGTCAATATCCTAAATTTTTTACTCAATGAAAATAAAGCTATTTCTTTTTGTATATAATTCCCTTTAAAATTTTGCAAAACATTTTTAAATGAAAAATTAGAATGCTTTCAATAGAACTGATGACATAATTTACAAATGAGTTGTTCATCTATGGAGAGATGAACTTGCTAGTCATGTATTAATGACACATTGTTGCCTAAATTTTTCTTTCTTTTTTTCTTTGATACCTTCAGGCATGTTTTAATTACTTGCATATACCAGCCAATTAACCTGCATAACCATTTCTAAACTTACAAGACCGGAAAGCATACCAAAATCATCTTAATTTCTAGGCAAGAAAAATGACATATCTTGTGTCCAAATGAAACTGTTATTCATGTCATATTCTTTAGATCAAAAATGCTTTTGACAATTGCTTCAATAACTTGTTTTTTTGTTCATGTAAACAATATTAAAGAAAATGTAAGGTAGCCTACTTTATCTGAATTGTTGGTATAAGGTTGACTTTTATTAAACCTGGCTAGTGATTACTTAAGTCCATTTATGAAAAGAATCTTGTCTATTTTTCTCTTTATACATAGTTCCATTTAGCTTATTTTCCTTTCAATACCATGGAAAAGCAGCTTTCAACAGGGAATTTGTATTATTGACTTATTTTATAAATTCTGCTATTATTTCTTTGAAATGTTTCCATTTTTCTGTTTCTTAGGGTTTCACTGCATCTATCTTTATCCCCCCCCTTTTTTTTCTTTTTTCTTTTTAACTCTATACAGTCACTTGTTTAACAACATTTGTAAATTTGTTAATTTCAGGTTTAATTACCGTTCTACTCATTATATGGTTAATAATGGGTTTTACAATTTTCTGAATTGGTTTGATGACCGGGCATGGTACCCATTGGGCAGGATTGTTGGTGGGACTGTGAGTATATAATTGTTTTATTACACTCCTCCTTGTAAAAACAATTTTGTTTTAGGAATTCTGAATCCCTTTATTGACGCAATTCAAAATGACATTGATGTTATGATATTGTAAATGCTTAGAAGAAAACCACTTATTTGTTCAGAGATCCCCACCCCACCACTTCATAATATTTGACTACATTAATCTGTTTTAATGTCCACAATACTTTTTTTTTTTTTTTTTTTTTTCCACATGTATCACTGTAAACAAATGAGAGAATCTAAAAACCTATCAGATTAACTATTTGCTCCTTAAATATCTGTAGCTTTCATTTGTATTTTTTCTTGTCTCAAGTGCAAATAAATGATTATCAAATTCTTTCTCTGTGTCCATTGGAACCTTTGTATCCACGATTTTGGTTACTTTACTTGGAATTAATGGTTTTCCACAATTTTCATTGCAAGAATATATTTCTATTAGGGAATCTTGATTAAGCAACACTTTGTTTATTGTTACATATGATAATTGTAACAAAGGAAAAAAAATGATTTACCACAACACAGCTAAATCACAAACGAATATTTAATTTACTAAAACACAACATAAAATATATACAAGATAAACAATTGTGGCTTACAAAACAGAAAACACAGAGTTACTGGCAAAGTGTTACAAGGGAGGAGGAAGGAGAGTCAAATATCTTTTATCACTTTAGGGCTAGCGAAGTAATCTAAGTACTATATTTGGAAATCCACAAAGGTGTGTAAATAAATATTAATTTTTAGTTTGGTCAATGAAAATTAGTCAAGATTCTATTTACCAAATTTGTTCCATGAAATTCTCTTTTGGGTTTTTGTTGGTTGGCAACTTTTTATAGAGATTCTTTCGGCTGGATATAATAATCGTCAAATCAAAAGCTGGAGTTGATAACAGCAAAAATTCCCCTTCAACAACTGACAACCCTTTTCCAAAATCCCATTTTTATAGGGGCTAACACCTAATTTGCATATTTCTAGATGTTTCTCAAATATACTGGAATGATCTAGAATCTTCCAAATGTTCTATTTCAAATTTCTCTATTTTATATCTACTTCATGAAAGAAAACTTTTTTTGTATTAACAGGTAGGACTCAGTAGAATCCCTTACTATAAATTTTAACCTTATTGAGACTTTATTATAGAAATGCATCCTCGTAACACTATGAAATAGATTTTGCAGTACTTGATTGCTTCTGTGTTGTACATTTTATAAGTGCATAATGTTAAGTAAAATGTAGTCCTTTGATCTACTGTTACAATGTCTCTCTCTCTCTCTCTCTCTCTCTCTCTCTCTCTCTCTCTCTATTAAGTGATAGGATGATTAATCGGAACTTTGGGGGTATTGGAATTGGCACCAAAATCTGAGAATTTTTAACCTAATTTCCAATTCCAAAAAGTAAGAATTATAGTGAAAAGATACAGAAAAAATAACAACTTTTTTTAAAAGTCACTCATTTTCTTTTTTCTTTAATCATGAGAAACACCAGCTTAGGGAAAAAGTACTATGATTCATTATTTAAGTATACACACAAATACACATACATGCATTTCTTTCATTTTTGAATCTGATGAAGCCTTGGATGGCAAAAGACTTAAATCTAGTTTCAATGAAACGTTTTTCATTTGTCAAATTTCTTAAAAACTTTGCCAGGATTCTGTATCCTATTTTAAAAACATTTATATAATCATCACCAGATGAGGTCACTGTTTGTGTATGAAAACCACTCTTTAGGAAGCTTGTAACATTGAAACAAATTAATTAAAGCAGATGAGAAAAATCATGAAGAGGGATTAGATTGAGCAGGGAAGGGATGATAGAATCAAGCATCTTAACAAACCCCCAACTCATAAATAAATAGGAGAAACAGAACCAACAAAATTTGAACATATGCTGCATTTAATCAGTCCCGCTAACTAAAAGTTACCCAATCTCTTTCCAACTTGCTTGGCATGGACATGATTAATGATTTCTTAGATAAAATGTAAGTTGGTCAACCTAAATAAAGTCTTCATTTCATGCTATTCTGTTAATTCTATATTGAATTATAGGAAATTAGATTTATGGTCTTTGGCCACTTGTTAGCATTAGGGATATCTGGTTTTCAGACAATGAAAGAATCTTGGGTACTTGAGATTGAATAACAAGAAACTAGTTGTACATTTGTGTCAAGGGTAAAGGCATATTGTCTATTTAAGGAACATGCATGAAGTGATAAGAGAAGGTTAATTGCTATAAAGGTCTATGTCATGTAGACTATGAACAGGCACAATCACTATAGTAAGGTATCTCTTAGAAAATTAAAAATATTTGTCTATATTTCTGAGATAAGGTGTTGTAGCTATTTACATTATTCAGACTGTTTTCCTTATTTTTGTCATATTTGCAATGTTTTGGCTTCAAAATTTCATACATGTCCCCAAGGATATATGGCCCAGTGGATAAAAGCGTTGGTTGAAGTCGTCTCATGAGTTGTGAGTTCAATACCTGGCCACAGCGGAAGTGAACAAAAACTTGAAGAGTTGAGTTACTAAAACTGAGATATCCAGGAAAGACAGAAAAGTACTAGAATGATCTACAACAGTTTACAAAAGCGGTAGACGAAATAAAGGGTTTGGTTTGAAAGGCCGAAACACGAATATGACGATAAAGATGAGGAAAACAGTCTGAACAATGTATAGTGTTAAAAAAAAAATAGCTGTTGACCGCTAAACAAGGTGGTCAATTGGTGTCATTATTGATTGTGTATGTAAATTGAAGATATTCCATTTCAGTTAAAGACTCCTTTACACCATAGCACAAATCCACAAACACATCAGACTAGACTATTTAACAATAGTTTAGTCTGTACACAGTCACATTGGCAACTTATGCTAAAAAAAATAAAAAAGAAAGAAAAAATAATGAGTCTTAGTCCGGTTTTGTAGTCATGATATATTTTTGTTTAATGACTTTTGTCTTTAAAAATGTTGGTAAATCCTTTTGTTATCAAGCAACAAAAAGAAACTCTTGTTCATTTGTCAAAGAGCAATGTAATGCTGTATGCTATACAACTCTTGGCAGTCTAAACTGACATCACGTTTTAGCTTTCAGTGATTCACTTATTTTTACTATCATTGAAATAAATTTAGTTGTTTTATTTCTATTTTTTTAAACGTGAAATTTTAATATTTGACACAATATGAAATATACCAGGATCTACAAAGTAGGTTGGTTAAGCTGGGCTAGTAGTGTTTTGTTTTTTTTTTTTTTTTTTTTTTTTTTGTGTTGCTAACTGAAGGTACCATATGATGGAATAATGGTTAGAATGTTGATTTTGCCAATCTTTACAACTGGCTAATAAGTTTAATCCTCATATACATCTGCAGTAGGTTTGAATTTAAGCTAAACTTGATAAATATCTAAAAAAGGGAAAAGAAATAATCTACAATGTTACAAGGTGATGGTTTCAAAGTTGACTTTTTTCTTCTTTTTTTTTTTTTTTTTAGTTACTGAGAATGTTATTACCTTTTCGGATTAGAAAACATTATCACACAAACTTTCTACTTATTGTGTCAATTATAATGTAAATTGTTACCATAGTCATAAACTTGCTATAAAGTATTTTATGACAGCATTGCTGAAACTTTTATGATAACATTAGTGAATCTTCATTTCTTTCAAAAAAGAACACTTCTTTTTAGTTAACATGGGGAAAATAGATTGCTGAGACTTTTTTTTTTAAATGGAAATTAAAAAAGTTATTTTCACTAAAATAAAAATCATTTCAGTTGTAAAATTTCTATCTTTTTAGCAATAATAAAACTACTGTTGAAACCATTCTTAAGTGATTTTGTATGACCAAGTTTTTTATTTATTTTTTTGTTTTACTCCAAAGCAAGGCAATAAAGCCACTAAGACTTGAGGAGTTACTGAGTGTTAGCGATTATGAGAAAAATATAATATTAAGGGGAGAGGACAATAAAAGAACAAGAATTAAGACAGTAGCTAATGATTGACATTGCATTTAAATTTTTGAAGATCAAAAGTTGACTGGGAAGCAAGAAGCTGGAAGAGAGTTCTACAAACAAGAAATGTGATAGAAGAAACTGTTAGCATAGAACTTACGGTTACATCTCTTGCCATTTAAACTGTAAAATGATGAGAACTTGCCACCAATCTAGTACAGTGCTTAAATTCATGAAGTCTAGGTAGCATAGAGGAAAATTCATCAGGACAATTATCATGAAAATATTTATAGGAAAGGTACAGGGAAAGCTACGTTATGGCAGTGGGAAAAAGTGACTGAAGCTGGGATACCAGGTCAGGACCAATATTAGTTTGAAGGATTTAGTATTGAGGGTCCTGTTCTGTTTGTATTTTTTATCTTATTGTTTAAAAGGCATAAGATAAATAAGCCTCTTCATGAAATATGCATCCCAGTGTATAAAACTGAAATCTGAATCTTCTAATTCATATCTGATTAAAGTGTTGTTATATATAAGTTAAATCAATAATAGTCTGAACTAGCCACACTATTCAGACAATTTTGCAAGCTAAAAGTGCTCAAAGTAATTAAAAATGTGCTTAAATTACAAACCCAAATAAAATATTAAATGATAAGACAGGTCTGTGCATGAACAAAATCAATTTTTTTATTTTTCCTGTATTGCTTAACATTTCCTATTCTGTATCCATTGCTGGATGTGATAACAATTAAATATTGTTTAAAATTGCATAATCTATAAAACTAGTTGGATTTCTTGATTCCAAATAAAATGCCAGCAAAATCCATATAAATTTCTTTCTTTTGGGGTTCTAATAATTACTGAAGTACTGAATAATTACTGAATTTTCTCTCTATTCTACATTTAAGTAAACAATGTAAATAAAATTGAAATAGGTGGGATTTGCCTGGAGCCAGAACAACAAGTCTGAAATGTTAATTGGTCTAGCTTTTCAGTTAGCTTGTATTTATAGAATGTATGTTGTCTATGCCTAAAACAGATCAAATAACTAAAGAAAATTTCCTTTGAACAATATTCTTGTATTAAAACTCAAAAATCCTGGTTTATACAAGTTTCAAATGATCCAGTCCTACTTGTTAGTTTTATTGTATTAAATTTTTCTCTCTCTCTCTCTCTCTCTCTCTTTAAGGTTTATCCTGGCTTGATGGTAACCTCTGGATCAATCCACTGGGTACTTCACACTCTTAATATCCCTGTACACATCAGAGATATTTGTGTGTTCCTTGCGCCTATATTCAGGTTAGTAATAAATAATTATAAATCAAATGTCAGTGTTTTTAAATTATTTTGTTTGACTGAAATTTAACTTTTGCTGTGATTAATGAACCTTTGAGATAGCAGAAATCTTTGGAACTTCAAAAAATGAGACCATTCCATTAACCTTTTATCACTCTGTATGTGACTTCATTTGCTGTACAAAGAGTTTATCCTGCCAATAAAGTTGACTCTGATCCCTGAATTTAAATTTGTTTGAATTTCAAAGTTGTGTTGTCATATCCTGCTATAGCAACAGAAAACAACTTTGAGTGAAATTAACAAAATTGAGAAGTGTCGAAAAAGTCTGCAGTGGAAGGGGGGGTGTAATATTAAAAATGCAGAGTGCTAAAGGTTAATATTGCAGTGAGAATGTCCTATTTGGAATCTTTCTCAAAATTAATGGTTCTAAAATTAAGGTTTGGTTTTGATGATAGAAATTGATTGATAATTTTTTGTTTTTAAATTAGATATGAAAATTACTTTAAACTTGCCATACAGTCATTTGGTACACTATATTTGTAAAAACATTTACACCTATACTTTTAAAACTTCACTTGAAAATGAAAAATTTCATAATGTTGTTTTAAACCAAGGCAGATAAATTGATGTCTAGTTTTATAAAAGTGTTAATACAAAAATCATTTAAATGTAATTAAAGTGCAATAATAATTTTGATTTATAGAAATCCAGAGCTAAACAGAATTGTCTCAATAAGTCATGTGTGATTTGTTAGTGGATTTTTAAGAAGTAAAGGAAACTGTTTCAGGATGCATTATTACATAATCCAAAAATTGGCATATGATCATAGAAAAACAAAATTCAGTACCATTTCAATTTAAGTAAAAAAATATTTTTTTTTATAACCAATTCCTCACAAGTTGTCACATTCTCACATTGATTTAAAGAAAATAAAGCAAAAAAAAAAAAAAGCCTACTGCATAAACAAAAGCTTCCTTATATTTGATTAAATGACCCTCTCACAATTCAGCTATTTGGCTGGAATTGCATATTCAACAGTAGCCTGTCATTTTTTTAAAAAATTGATATTGAAGTCTAATGTAGCTGTAAAAAAACACATATTGAAACACTGGTGTCCGTACAATCACAAAAGTTAAGCAATGCCAAGCCTGGTCAGTAACTAGATGAGTGACCACTTGGAAATATCAGGTGCTGTAAGCTTGGATGGTGTAATGGATAATTGCTTGGAATTGTTAATTGGAGAACCAAGTTGGGTTTTTTATATTCAATTATGCATAAATACTGTTGGGAAAGGTCCGCCTCTTCTCCTCCAACTACAGGTTAATTAGTAAGACTTGTATCACTAAACCATTATTATCTTTTAAAAAAAAAAAATTCTTAGAATCTAAAAGAAACTTTCTGGCTTTAAATAACCTGCAAAGGTTAGATAAGCTGTAGAAAATAAGTCCATCATGTAAAAGTGGCTTTAAATTGTTAATAGCAAAACCTGTCAAGTTTCAACAAAACTGATGGGTATCAAACATTTTTTAAAAGTCTCATCTGATCAAAATTAGTAATTACTTACATCATCTTAATAACCTATGGAAAATGACTGAGAAAATTATCCCCTAATTTCCATAAAGTTTCTTAATTAGAAATGGTTATGTTGGAGAAATTACATTGATATTGATTTCCTTTTTTATTTTACTTCTTTGGTGTGGAAAATATTTTGCTCCCGTTGTTTCTTAACCTTTTTTCTAGATACAAGGTAAACTTTTTGCATTACCTTCTCTGGAAATTAATTCTCATTGAACCTGGAATTCTTAATGAAGCATTGGAATTAATACCATATGAAAATATTTCTTGTATTCTAACCATACACAACTCTCTTTATACCGGGAGAGTCTGTACTAAGCTAAAACCTAACAAGTATTACAACCTGTAAGCCAGCGTTAATGACTGCAATTCAACCAGATTTTTTTTTTTTTTTAAGTGTGTTTCAGTTTAGTTGCTAATGCATACTAGTTAATCACTAGTGTTTATTTTATTTTTTTAAAATTTTCTGCATTTAAATTACATTTTCACTAAAATAAAAGACTTTTAAAATATTGTCCAAATTAGATCTGCATGCCGTATTTTTCATTCATGTAATTTATCATTTTGCAAAATCGTAACTGCATTTGCTTTCTTCCAATGCTTCCATCTTGGAATCTGATTACTTGCCGATATAAATAGATTTGAATTTAAGGTCAAAAATGAAATTGCAGTAAAAAGCTTTAAAGAAAAATAGCTTCTTTCTTGCAACAGTCTGTTTCCTTTTTGTAATTCCTCTTAGTGTATAATTTAGTATATAATTTGAACTGACTTGGTAAGAAAGTAGTTTGTTTTGTTTTTTAAGTTTATTTGTGCACTTGTCTTGATAATTGCCTGTTTTTCTAAAAGCTCGTCAGATAGAAAATGACTCGTTAAAAGAACACATTCATCAACATGTGTTTTCTTTTGTAAAAAAAAAATAACAAAAAAAACAACCTGTTGCAGTTATTAGTGCTAGGAGAGGGTCTTGTGCCCAATTCTAACATGGCATGGTCTCATTGCAAGTTAACCCAAGATAGAAAATGATTATTCAAAAAGTAAGTTTTTAAACATTAAACAGTGACTAAATGTTCCAAGTATGAATATGAATAGTTGTTGCACCAGGGCTTGAAATTAATGCCCTCCTTTGGACAATAGAACATTGATTTGGAATAACTTTTTTCTTTTTCTTTTTTTTTCTTTTTTCTTTTTTTCTTCTTTTTTTTTCTTCTTTTTTTCTTTTTTTTTTTTTTTTTTTTTTTCTTTTTTTTTTTTTTTTTTTTTTTTTTTCTTTTTTTTTTTTTTTTTTTTTTTTTTTTTTTTTTTTTTTTTTTTTCTTTTTTTTTTTTTCTTTTTTTTTTTTTTTTCTTCTTTTTTCTTCTTTTTTCTTCTTTTTTTTCTTTTTTTTTTTTTTTTTTTTTTCTTTTTTTTCTTCTTTTTTTCTTCTTTTTTTTTTTTTTTCTTTTTTTTTTTTTTTTTTTTTTTCTTTTTTTTTTTTTTTTTTTTTTCTTTTTTTTTAAAAATTTTATTATATTTATTCTAAAAGCAACTAAAAAGAAAAAAGAAAATTCTTACTCCCCACCAATAGTGGTAAGATTTTAATTTATAGAATGCATCCACACACAAAAATAAACAAAACTTTACCGTTTATTTTAAAACTGGTGAATGAATCCTAAATGAAAGTTGAAGGATTTTAATAGATATTTGTATTATTTATCTCTCAATGTGAAAAACTTCAGGATCTAATTGTAAGAACTAATTTTGCTTTAATAAAAGTTTTTTTTTTCCTTATGCTAAATGGAAAATAAAAAAGGTGAAAGTAGAATTTAAAAAATGATAAACACAGAAAATTTACTCACAACACAAGGCAGGTGATTGTAAAAGCAGGACTCCTTGGAGAATTTAAATCATCAGTTTTTTTTTTTTTTTTTTTTTTTTTTTTTTTTGTTCCTGTAAAACAGGACACCCAGTTACTGAAAATCTGCTCTGTAAAATAAAAAATGCAATGAAAGTATGACCTTATTTAATTAGAAAAGCTTTTAATTGCTTTTATAAATTAGATTTATTAAGGAAACTATTGTCTTAAGAAAAAAATTTTCCAATGAATAATAAATTTTTATAATTGTTTGCTTTTTTTTTTGCTTTTTTTTTTTTTATTATAAAAATTTGATATTATAAATCATTTAAAATTCTGCATTACTTCAACTTATTTTGGTGATATTGTTACTAAGTGAAAACTATATTTACTAATCAAAAATTGAAAAGCTCAGTAAAAGTTGTTTACCCCCCCCCCAACATTTTTTAAAAAATGAATTTTTTTTATGTATATAAAATATTACATAACTTGCTCATGTTTGAAAGTATGGTCAATCATACATGACATTATCAGAAAATAAGAGCAATGACTATAGTAAACTTAAATTCATCATTCCTAAAATTAGATTATGGAGAATATTTTTCAACATTTTTAAAATTATTGAGTACTTAAAAATTCTGGAAAAAAGGTGCTCACATGTTAAAATCTGTCAATACTTTATCAATGCCTGTTAAGTGATCTATGAGTGACGAGTGGCAGGGACAAGCATGTAATCACCACTACTGTTTGTTCTAAAAATCCATTTCTCTATTATTTTAAACTTAAAGTAATTTTTTTTTTTTTTTTAAATCAGATTAATTATACTTTAAATCAGCTAATATTCTTCAAATAAAGTTTCAAAAATGTATATTTTATTTTGGGAAGTTTTTTTAAAACCAAGAATTAACTTTTGTTTACAAAAGTATCAAAAATGACCGATATTTATCAATTTTCTGAAAGCAGCCAAAAAGTTGAGATTCCAATTAATATAATCTCTATTTAAAATACACCAGAAATATTAAATTTAATCATTTAACTTTCAATTAGAGCTAAAATGAAAGCTTCAAGAAGGCTTTCTCATTTTTAAAAAATTCAGGTATTGAAACTAAGTAGAGGTAGCTAATTTACATAGATATACAAAGATGAACCAACAAAATTTTATTTATATCTATCTATATATAAACATACTTGCTATAGTATTCAGACAAAAATGTAAATACATGCACACAGATAAATATTCAAATACATCTATTAAATATATTAAAATATAGTTTTAAGGTATGCTATATGTATGGGTGCTCAATAGCAGAGATAGAGTATATGTAAAATATAAAAGTGGACATTGAGGTCAACACCCAGCAGCGATAGTCTGTTTCATGTCATGTGAGTTGTTTTGGCTTGATTGTTTATATATGCTGGTCAATGGTGTATTATGGGTAGGTCTATTATTCTAACAGTTATTGAGTGGGTGGTCATAGTTATGTTTCACATTAGAAATAACTGTAGATCCAAATGCAGTTTTGTGGCTATTTTCATGTTGAATTTTTTATTTTTATTTTTTATCTCTTTAATTATTACTTAAGTGAATCATTCTAAGATCTATTTTTCCCATAATATCTCTATTTTGATGTTATAACAACTCAAACATCACTTTGGATAATGATTTTCACTTATTGAGGTATAGAATGCTATCGACCATCTAAATTCTCCCAAAATCAAGAACCATATAAACATGTCAATATGCTATGCATACTAGACATCTTGTATTATGGTTGTCCTGTCAAATTTTTATTCTCCTCATTCACTTGTGCATTATATTTTCAGTGGTCTGACTGCATTGGCTACATATTTTTTCACCAAAGAAATATGGAGTGCAGGTGCTGGTCTATTTGCTGCATGCTTTATTGCAATAGGTAAGGATGTTTTTCTCTTCTTTTTTTTTTATTTCTTTCTTTTTCCCCCCCTCCTTCATTTCTTCTTAATGCCTAAATGAGAAGTAATGTCATATTTCCTAGTGAAATCCTCTTGATCACTTATTTGATTTTTATGACTGTACAAGATTCTAAATCACTTTGTCTATATTTGTTCTTTTTTTATCCTTAGCTAGTAAGGAATGCCATCTTGTTTAAAGATACTTTTTCATTCATTCACAGTTTCAATGTAACTCCTAAATACTCTATTTGATGACCTATAAGACTAGCTTCTTTTCTCTGATTATTAGATTTTCATGAATCTACAATAAATACATGGAAAGAAAGTTGTTTTTAACCTGAAACAAATCAGAGGTGGGGGAGTTGAAGTTCCAGTAACATTTTTTTTTTTTTTTTTTTTTTTTTTTTTTATATTCCCTGCTGAAATGAGTCAGCCTTGTATTCCATCAAATACAATATTTTTATATTGGTCAGTTTCTCGTTTTTATGAAAACAAAAACAAAAAAAATTTCCTGTCTGTATCGAGTTGGAAGGAATGTTCTCAGTTTTTAGAACATCAAATTTATGTAGAAACTGTGAGAATGTTCCTTCCAACAAGATAAATGTGGAAAATTTTTCCAAAAAGTCTTTAGAAAGTAATTCTTTGGAAGGAATTGGTGACAGTTTTTTGAATTCGGGAAGATGAACTTCTGAAATGTAAAAATGCTAAACAATGAAAAATCTTTTTAAAATGATAGTAATTCGTATCTTGTTCCAAAAAAGCTTTTCATATTGAGCTGATTTAGTACAATGTACATTTTTAGGTTGATTTTAGTCTGAATTTTTGAATTTGGATAATGAAACTGGAAAATAATAATTTTTTTTTTTTTTCTTAAAGAGGGAGGGGCGGGGGGAAGAAGAAAAGTAATATCTGTTCTCATTTAATTTTAAAAGTATTACTCAAAATTCCTTATATACCTTGCTAAAATGTATAGAAGGCCAGGGTAAAAAATATTAATTTTTTTTTTTTTCTCTAGGTATAATATTTTTTTCAGAAGAGATGTTTTCCTGAACACATGTAGAAATCAAAGAGAGAAAGCTGTTATAGAATTTTTGTTTTGGAAAGTAAGAAGTACTGCAGAAGATTACTGAATATTTGTGGAAACAGTGTACTTGATGTAAGCACAGTAAAAGGATTGGTCAGCATTAAGAGCAATCCTATAGAGAAAAGAAACCAAACTTGTTGACAAGCCCTGCAGTAGCAAGGCAGCTACTGATGTGAATTAGGATAAAACCAAACAAGTTGGTGCTCTCCTTATAAAACTCCATGAAAGGCTTCAGATGTGCCTTAGTTGTGCCTTCAGTTTACTGCAGTCTCTTTGCTACTCAAAATAAAAATGAAAAAAAAACATGGAACTCTTTTAGAATATTGTTTTGTCTACTTAAAAGTTTGGGTAAAGTGGATTTTGTGATGGATCAAAAACTTGTTCTATCCGTTAGTGCCCATGGAAGAGGCACTCAAAGAACAGTATTTCTCCAATAATAATGTGAACATGGCTTAGGAAGCAGCCAACAATCTTCTATAAAGTAAGTGTACATGCAATGACTAAATATCCCAGTTGAGAAGATTATGTTGAGGACTAGATTTGGAATCTGAAGACTTTTCTGTTCATTTTGTATTTGTATTCTGCTGTTATTAAATATGTTGTAACTAGAGAAGAACAGGCATTACATTTTGACTTCTAATCTCGGCGATATTAGAATACTTAAAAAGCCTAACATTAATTTTGAACTGAAACAATAACTTTGTAATTATATATTCATGTAGCTAAATATTAATATAGAAAATTAACAAATGCCTTCAAACAAGTCAGAAATATTGAATTTTAGAATTTCAGATATTTTAAAACTAATACAAAAAGCTTTTCAGATTTTGTATAAAGAATGTTAACATGCCTTGAATAAATCAATGTCGACATTATCAATGTCACAATTAGTAGCCTTTGATATTTGCGTTGAAAAGAAATCTTATAACTATTTAAAACAATTTATCTATTGTTCTTTTTGACAAGTTAACATTTTTTTTATATAACTTTGCTTTATATTTTAACTCATGAAGGCATGCTAACATTTTTTTTTTTTTATACAAAATCCAAAAAGTCTTTTCTATAAGTTTAAAAATATCTGAAATTGTAAAGCTCAATATTTCTGATTTGCTTGATAAAGGCATTTAATTTTCTATATTTCCATATGAATATATAATAGTAATTTTCTCGACTTTCTAAGATATGAATTAATTACTTTTCTGTTTGCTGAATTAACAATTTGTAAAGAATAAAATACAAACTGTTTAAACATAATAGCATCAACACATACCATTTGTAGTTTTATGTATAAATGAATTGCTCAGTGTTGTCTTTGAAGATATTTGAATTGCTAATGAACCATTGTAGACTTTTATATAACCTGAATTGGCAGGTTATTTTTCTAGTTCCCACTGTAAAAGCATTTCTACACATGTTTACAACACTCGTAAAATGCTTTTGAACTTAAACATGTCTACAAAGAAAATAAGAATAATTGATAATATCCCACACTATGTTTATGCACTGAATTTAAATTTACATAAGCCTTAAATTTTGTGAACTGTAATTTAAACTGTTTCAGCAAATTTTGGCATTCAATTTTTATCCGCCTACATTAAAGGCTAATTCGGAATCTTTCAAAAAAAATGTTAGTCATCAGTAGTTTTGTGATTTGAATGTTTAAAGTGAATTGCTTTTGGATTTGATTTGTTTAGCGTTGAGAATAGGTTAAATAGCTGAACTGAAACTTGAGGCCACATTTGAGAAATTTGGCTTAACTAAAAAGCAACATTTGAATAAATGTATTTGCTGATTGAGAGATTTAAGATAATTTTATGGTTGCCTCATGAAATTTGATGTTATGTTTATGTTGAGAAAAGGCAATCTAATATCTTAAGCTTATGAAAGTTTTATTTTTCTTCAAGCTGTTCCATAGTACATATGCATACTAATTTAGATAATGGTTTAATGTATTGTACTGAAGAAGAAAACGAGTACCTACTAAAAATCATTTCTTCAGTTCTCGGATATTTTCAGGTTAATCGGTAACTAAATAATTTCTTTTCATCCTGAAACTTCTGTAGTACTATGCATTATTTCCAAATTTCATGAAATATTTGCCCATGTTTTAAAAAAAAATAAATTTTCTCTGTTATCCAAAACAACTTTCATTGCCATCTTCACCACTTTAGATAAGTGAAATATCATCTTAAATACACCTTTGTCAACATATTGAACATTAGTAATATTAATCATGACATTGGCTCATTCCTTTTACTTGTCAGTTTTTCTCTCACAATCTACAAGTAACTTTTGGGTAAGTAGAAAAATTAGTGTTATTTTCATTGTGAAAGGCTGAAACCATTTACTACTTGTCAAGTATACTTCTCTCATATGGAACTCTCTTCCGGCTTCCTGCTTTCCTGTCAACTACATTCTATAAACATTTAAATGCAACATCAATTGTCATCTTCTGTCTCCTTGAATCCTGTTCTTTATATTGACCTTTCTCCTCAGTAATGTTTTTTTTTTTTTTTTTTTTTTCTCAATTTCTATCACTATATTGTTTTTCATTCTGATTAAGCTCTTGCATGGCTTTTATTGGAGGTGGAAAAAAAAACACATAAAATGAATAGGTTGTATTCTCTACAATTTAAAAAAAATAAGTTTTCAGAAATTGATTCTTTTAAAAAAAATGTTTTTATTTTATTCCCCATTTTACTGAATGCTTATTTTGAACAATAAAGCATTTGTTCAAATTACATGTTGTTGGTTGAGCATGTTGATAACATTTATTTAGATTAGAAGTGGCTCTGAAAATACCAAATTTGGAATGTGCTGGTTTATGTCAGCAAGAGAATACATTCCTTGCAATATCATCATCTTCCTATCATTAACTATAATCATCATATTTCTCTTTGTTTTTGTTTTTTGTTGTCAAACAATTAGAAAATTAAGATTTTATTAAAATCTGCATTATGGAGCTTCAGATATTTGTGCTAAAATTGACTTGGTCAAAAATTATTGTTTGGTTCTTTTCTATTTTCCTGCTTATACCGTGTGTTGATTGAGGATTGTTTTGAAGCATAACCAAGTTTTTGTCAGTTAAAAGCACATTTTCTTTTTGATCAAATAAGGGTTTTTTTCCATTTTCAATTCTTATTAGATGTTTGGGAATCAACAATTTGCTGTTAATACTTCTGAACATCACATATAAAACTTAAAGAATCCTCTTTTGTATGTGTGTCTTTGTCTCCCCCCCCCCTTCTGCAAGACAAATCAAAGGTGTGATACAATTGAAACTGTTGGTGCTTTTAGAAAATTGATTTTATTAAAGCCAGGTGAACTGGTTTCCTCCAATCAAGATTAGGGGAACATGCTCTTCTGAAACTCATTTGTAGGACAGTAATAATTATTAAGAATAATAATAATGATGATGATGATGATGAATATGTTGGATAATATTTGAGGAATCTGTTATAAGGTGTGGAAGAATGTATTTTTCATCTAAACTTGTATATAAATTTTATTATATATATATATATATATATATATATGCTTTTTTTTTTTTTTATCAGTTTATTGAAAATTCAAATGATCGTGTTCGTGCCAAAAACATTTGCGATTTTTTAGTGCCATAAAGACTTTATTATTTATTTAAATACACAACAATTTAATTAAATGAAATTAAACATTCAATTTCTTTAACTTAGTTCCAGGTTATATCAGCCGATCAGTTGCAGGTAGTTATGACAATGAAGGAATTGCCATATTTGCTCTGATGTTCACTTACTACACATGGGTAAGTTTGTTTTGCTTTTTGGGGGTTTTTAGTTTGTTGTTTTTTTTTGTTTTTTTTCCCTCTTGAAGACTTTTTTCCCTTTTTAACATAATTATCTGGTCATATCATTCATACCAGCATTTTTCAAACATTTTTTGACACAACCCACAGCAACAAATCACATTTTGCATTGTGACTCATTATACCTATGTGTAATAAATCGGACAAACTCTGTTCACTAGGCTCATTTATTTAGTATTGACAGTTTATATATATACCTCTTATGATCCACACATATTGGAATTGCATGTATCTATTTGTATTATTTGTAGGAATATAAAATTATTATTTTTAGAAAAACAAATTTAAAGGAAATTCCGACACACAGGTAAAAAATTTGAAAAAAATTGTCATTTAATGTCATGGATGTGTTTGTTCATAAGCATCTGATTCCAATTGGCAACACAGGAAGACAATACTACACTCATATCAAGTGCACTGATGAGTCTGTTTCTATCCTTCGTCTTAAATTGAGTTAATGTGAAAAATCCTAGTCTACTCGAGTAAGTAGTTGTAAAAGGCAATAGTAATAAAATAGCCTTTTTACTTAGTAGTGGACATTTCCATTTGTTCTTAACCCAAAATGAACACAAATTTAATTTCTCAAAATCATTCTTAAATGTGAAAGAACAACTAAGATGCAGCAATTCAGCTTCCTCTTCAGTTAACAAGTTTAACTTGATTATTGATTCAGATATTTAAAAAACAAATCTGAACATTGGAGGAAAGATATTTCACCAGGTTATTGTGGCTGCCTTTACTGGAAGTAGGACCTAATGAGGAATCTGAGCAACCCCACTTTTAATCAATTAAAAATTGTTAATCACAATACCAGTCACAGTTTCTGGCACCAACTTGTCATTTGTTTTCCTTGAAGAAAGTAGACAGTTTGTATTTTATGACTACAAATTCTTCTCAATCTTTGATCATGAACTTCTCTAAGAAAGCTTTAAAATCTCTTGTATCCATTCCAGTCATTAACTTCAAATCAAATCTCTCGGCCTTCATCTCATTTTTGTCAGTTTCACTTGTTCTTAGATCATTTTCCCTATCATACCAAACTCTTAGCTATATGGTAAATGAGAGTCTGTGGACCACTTGATCAAAATGATCCTTGACAACTAATGACTGGAAAAATGGCACCATTTCATGGTTAAGAGCTTCATCTGTGAAAACCATTTTCTAACCAGCACATTGTAACGAGATACAGAACTTAATGCTTCATTAAAACTACTCCTAGAATATGTTTCTGGCCAGATGTGGATTTTACTTTTTCCAGACTTGACAGAATGAATATCAAAGACAAACAACCAAAGTCAATGGGTGCAAGAATCTTGACTTGGCAAATATTCAAATTTTATATTTTGTTTAAATAATCCATGTTCTCTGTTTTGCTGGTTCTGAACATTTTTTCCATCGTATTTTCTAAAAATGTTTCTTCTCTCTTTTCATTTCAAGGCCCTTTCTGGTAGCAGTATTTTTCTCAACCCTAATCAAGTGTTTGTAGTATCTTGAATAGTAGAAGGGCCCAACTCCTGAAATTCTATAACTCACTGCATAACTAATACCTGTACTTAATGCTTTTTATGTGAAATTAGGCTCTTCTCCAGTTATAAAACTGGTGCCTTGGTTTTATATAGACCAATATATTAACCAGAATATCAGAAAAATGATGTGTTGGGTCTTTTTGGAAACTCTCTCTCTCTCTCTCTCTCTCTCTCACTCACACACTAATGAAGACTAAAAAATTCTGGTTGGCCAAATAGTCTTCCTCCCTGCCAAAAGTAAAGTCTGGTCCAATGACTTTGATTGGGGGGACTTTCAACAATATCTTCTTCTTTTTATATTAACCTACATTTATTAGATAAAACAATTAGTTAACATTTTTGGGGGCCAAGACCAGGGTTCATTTACATTTATCTCCTAAATAATTTAATGTGTTCGTTTAAGAAAATAATTACTTTTGCAAATGTGGATGCTTTCATAGCTTTGTAAAATTTGAAATAGCACTTCAAAACTTTGTCAAAAGATAAAGTTAAACAATTAAAATATTTTTTTTGTTTTCTTTATAATTGCTTATTCTGTTGATTTATAAAACTTAAACCTTTTTTTTATTTTTTTTTTTATTTCAGATAAAGGCTGTGAAGACTGGAACAGTTTTCTGGGGAGTTTGTACAGCCCTTTCTTATTTTTACATGGTGAGAAATTTTTATTATAGAGATGCAAGAAATGCATCCAAAAAGTTTGTGTAAAAAAAACAAAAAACAAAAAAAAACAACAGTCTCTAGTATAAATCAATTTTTTTGGATAGTACTAAAGGGAAACCTAAAATGTAAGAAACGACATTTGGTGATAAATAATCAGTGTTGGTATTGATCATGTGGTGTATAAAGTTCATGGGTGGTATCCCCATCATTTTTTTACTAGTTTTATTAATATGGAGTCGGTGTCATTATTCAGTCATTAAAGTAATTTCCTTAATTTTTTTTTTTTTTCTATAACCTTCTGTCATCATTTTATTTTCTTGTTAAAAAAAAAAAAAAAAGTGAAATTTTAGGAAAAAAAATTTGTTAGAAACACACACACCAGAAAAAGATTGTTACAGGTAATAGTAATTTGAAAAAGTGTCCTGAGCTTGAGAGCATGCCACATGGTTTCCATTTTGGTTTGGGGGATCATTTCATAGAATAACATTTTCAGTATGAGAACAGCAGTCATCATATGGTAAAATCACTGCCCAAAAGAAAGAAAGAAAAAAACTTCTCTTTCTCTCTCTCTCTCTCGGCCTCATGCAAACGAGCCAATTGCTCATGGTTACAGACTTGTACACTTACAGTTTGTCTAGAGTTCAACAATTCCTAATAAAGAATTCCCTTTGAATTCCACAGACACTCTGTGTTCATAATGTGAGGAGAGGAAGTTCTGCTTGATGTCCTTTTCCTAAGAACTGCCATTTCAGAGAACTCCCATGTGGTTGCTTCCTTGAACATTTCAAGTCAACTGCCAATAATTATCTATCCTCATAATCTTCACTTCCTACCACTTTCTCTTCTGCTCATATCTTCCATCTTATTCAGCATTACCATTTCAACTGTAATCCTCTGCCTTGGTTGGCTTTCAAGCTTTTTATTGGGTGAAATTTAAACAAGAAAAAAACATGCATTCAAAGAAATTCCATTTAGGTTGAGACAGTCCTGCATCTTGATATAATTTTCGCTTGTTTTTGGATTTTTGCAATAAATCCATTGATTATCTCGCATTCCAAAATTGACAAATTCCTTGTGGAATTCATTTTATTTGTAAATTCTTGCTAAGTTTTCTAAACAACTTTGCTATAGCTGACTGATCTCTTTCTTGCAAGTTCATGTGTTGTCTTCTTTTGAGTAAAGATAAATCTTTCTTCAAAAACTTCCTGTTCATCAGTTTTCAAGTCCTAATGCCTTTCAATTATATTCTCTCTTCTTGGGCTCAGATTTTTCAAACTATTCCCAGCATATTTTTGTGCTTGCTGCATCATTACTGTAAATGTCAGTAATCCACTGCCCAACTTCTGTGATATTTCTCAACCCACTAGAGCAGTGGTTCCCAAATGGTACAACGGAAGAGGATAGCAGGTGAAGTGGAATGATTTGAAAGACAATCTATGATTTAGAAACATTTTCAAAAAATTCATATGCCAAAAATAAATATGATTTCAAAATTTAAAATTATGGATTACTTGTAATTGCATGCATGAGTCCCAGTATAAATAATTATTGACTGATTTTATCATTATGATATTTTTTGCATTATATCAAGTATTAAGAATATAGTAACTAGGGTCTGCAAATTGGAGGAGAGAGTTATCAATGATAATGTTCTGACTTCGAATCCGTGGTTATCTCCCTTTAACCCTCTCTCTGTTTTTTTCATTTTTTTTTTTTTAAATTTACTTTTTATCACATAAAGTTTGATGCACAAGCAAATTTTTTCTGAATATGCAGCCCAGAAGAAAAAATGCCTGGGGAACCACTGCTCTTGAGGAAACACAAGGAGTAAATAGTATTAAATACATTTTTTCCCCCAATTCATCTGTGATCCTCCTCTTATTATCCCCCCCCTAAAAAAAACTAACAACTTTTTCAGTAAAAAATTTTTAGAGTATGAGCAAACAAATACAGTTAAATAAACTTCTTACACTTCTGATTTCCCTAACATTAAAGATGAAGAATGTGCAGTGTGATGTAATGGTTATCGTATTGGAATTGATAATCAGAGAGCCGAGTTTAAATTCATTGGGTTTGTTACATTCATTTACATGCAAATACCCTCGGGAAAGGTATGAATCTACTTCTCTCCCTCCCCATCTACAGATTGAATATCAGGTCCCATAAGCTAAGCTGACAACCAGTCTATTGCAGAAAGAAATGGATGCTTACAGCAGGAAATATTCTGTCTCATCACTCATGACTCTAAAGAGACCCGATCATGTATGTCACTTGACTTTGTTAAAGAAGACATTGAACTTTGGCAACAACCTTGCATCAGATCAGGAATTCTATTTGTACACCTTTAAGAGTGCAATTGATAGTTCTGTCAGTAAATTGTTCTTCGGGTATATTGAGTTTGATAGTTGTTTTTCAACTAACCAAACCCCCACCTCCCTGGATGTCTTATGAATTAAATCTTGTTTGACAAGTGCAGACACACACTCGCACAAAAAAATGGGTATTCTTTTTCAATAAGAAATTTTTTTTTTTTTTTTTCTTCCCAAGGGAAATTAAGGTGGTATTACTTGAATTTATGGGTGGAAAATGTCTCTGCTTTTTTCATCTTCTGTTGTGATCTATTTGCAATAGAAATAACCTCTTTGGCATGTGAATTTATTAAACTGATTGAAATATTCATCTTGTCTCTTTCCTTTCAACTAGTCCCACTTTAAATTACTCCAAAATTAAGCTGTTCAAAAAAAAAAAAAAAAAATGAAGCTCAGATACACAGCTTCAGAATTTTGTAAAATTCTCTTAACATATAGTTGATGTCTGGACTGTGTTGTCCCCAGTCCCTTAAAAAGAGTGGGACCCCCTAGAAGAATGTCATTATTGTGGTGGATCTGAATTCTTCTTAAAGTACAATTATTAAACTTATTAGAAGCTTTCAGTTATGGCTCAAAACCATCAAGAAATTGGGGATAAACTCTAGGACAAAAAGATCCTTTTAGCTGTTATCTACTAAGTATAACTTAGTTTTGACACAAGGTCACTTGCATGGGGCACCCAGTGAAGATCAAACTCACTATTAATGATCTACACTTCTAACTTGCTGACTGTTACAACATCATGAGGCACGAAAGATGCTTTCATGTTAATGTCATTGAGAAATTAAAATTTTACACTCATGGAAATTGTTGCCGGCTTCAGGCATTCAGATTGGTGCTGTTATTGTTTCTCTCCTAACTGTATTAGGAACAGCTACTTGGACAATCAAACAAATACTATGTTGCTGCAAAGTTAGTTAAAATTCTTTTTCTTCTATATGCCCTGTGCCTCCAGGACTTTGGCAATCATGGCTCTCCACGTCTTCCTATCTTTTGTAGCTCTAAGTAAAGTTGAGCTTTTCACTGTTCCTTTTCTGCCATCCTTTTACACAAACTTGTTAGGTAAGTTCTTCAGTCTCCCTTGTCTATCCTGTGAGTGCCAAATTCTCCAAATCCCCTCTCCTCATGTTTCCTAGAAATTTCATCTCTTTTTTTTTTCTTTTTCTTTTTTCTGATTCTATATATAAGCTTCATTTTGTTAACATCTTCCTTAAAACTTCCTCATTATTCACATGTTCAGTCAGTTATTCTCAGCATCCTTCTGTAGAGCCACATTTCTGTTGCTTCAAGTCTCTACTTCATCTGTGAGGAGATTGTCCAGCATTCACTGCCACATAGGAGGAATGATATTATCTAGCAGTTCAATACTCTTTTCTTTATTTCTAATGAAATTTTCCTGTTTCTTAATACTTTGCTTAGCATATGGAAGGCAACTTTCATTATTCCAATGCACCTTCAGATTTCAGTATCACATTTTCTATCATCTCTTATAACACTTTTTAGATAGTTTAAATTTCTGTTCTTGCTTTTTCATGTCCCCAATTTGTAGCCCACATTTTGAGCTGTTCCCCCATACATTCTGTCTTCTTAGAATTGATGGGTTGAATTTTTTCATGACTACATTGTGTTCTTGCTGTTTCCTTTCTGTGTCTGCTAACAGTACTGTCATCTACATATCTTCTGTTAAGATTGTATCCACTAATAATAAATTCTGGTAGGACTTTTAGTTCTGAGATATATAATGATAATGAAACTGCCATGTTCTTATAGTCTTATCTCAGTGGTTCCAACAAATCAACCAAGGTATATGAGAATCTTTTGATATCAATTGTTGTATACTTGAAAGAAAATTGTTTTCAACCAAAGTCAAAGAATCTTTTCCTTCTGCAAATCCTACAAAAATCACCGTTTCTATGCAATCATCATAATGATATTTTTTTATTTCTCTCTTTTTGAAGGTGTCAGCCTGGGGAGGTTATGTCTTTATTATCAACTTAATTCCCCTCCATGTCTTTGTTTTATTGCTTATGAGACGCTATTCAAGAAGAATTTATATCGGTAAGTTTGTCTTTAAGATTTTTCACTCTTTTTTTTGTCAGTTTTATTTGCTTATTCCAAATTGTCAAGATGTGTAAGCGATGATGAATCCTTTCAAATCCCTTGCAGAAATTCAATCTTTTCACAAGGACATTATCTTATAAGTTTTCATAAAAAAAAAAAAATTTTCTAAATTTTAAATTCCCAGCATCCCTCATTCATGTGAATGTATAGTTGTACCAACATAACAAATTTCGTCCGATGATGTCCTAAATGACAAAATGCGTCACATGAAAACTTGTTTTTGTTTTGTCGTACATGCTCCCATACCCCCATTAAAGTTTGTTAATTTTGTAATATTTGGAAATAAATGAGTTGGACAATAACAGAAGAATTGTTGAAGAGATTGAAATGATTTTTACAATACTAATCCAAACTGCTTCCTGTTTTGATTTTGAGTATTTGCTGGTCTTGCTTGACATTGGTCATTTATTGACTTCTGAATATTCTGGAACTACAGCCTGTTTTTATCAAAGAAACAATGTGTTTAGCTGCTATTATGACATTACAATATTTGATCAATTTTGATGATTGACAATCATACAGGATGTAAAAAAGATTTAATGAATCAGGATGCTCTTGTATTTTATCAATGGTAATTAAGTTTCTTGTTTTTTTCTTTTCCTTTCTTTCTTTTTTTTTTTTTTTTTTTTCTTGCAGGGGTTTAATTCTACATGTCTCTCACCTATCTTCATACATTTTTACAATGTTAAGTTTGTAAAATTAGTGTAGTTTAGTCTGATAAATGTCCAGAAAAAAATTGAACTGGGAGCATTTGTTCTCTTTGTGGCTATAAATATCTTTATGAAGAGTTATGTAGCAAAGCAAAAACTTCTGTCTAAAATATGAACATATGATAAAAAGATCTTTGTTCAGGCAAAGTTTTCAATTTTTTTTCTTTCTTTTCATATTTAAATGTAAAATGTATAAATCTTTGCAGTTAGAATGCATATCTATCTACTTGACAAACTCTCTCTCTCTTTTTTTTTTTTTTTTTTTTTTTTTTTTTTTTAAATAAAACTTAGTCATAAAGGTGTAATTAATGATTGGTTTCCATTCAAAATGAAAATTTCATAAATTTGGGAAATTATAAAAAAGCATTAAAATCATGTGAAATGGTTAATTTGCTATAAACTGTTATCATTTAAAAGGAAAAATGAACTCATTTTTTCTTTTTTTTCTACTTTCCCTTTTCAGCTTACAGTACATTCTACATTGTTGGTTTATTGTTATCAATGCAAATTCCATTTGTTGGTTTCCAACCAATTCGTACAAGTGAGCACATGGCTGCAGCAGGTTAGTGTTGGAGTTTATTCAAGTCTTTTATGGATAACTCTTTGTTTCTCAATATCAACATGTGAAAATTTCTGGTTTTGGCTGGTTTATGAAATTGTATGTAATTATTGAAATATGAAATCATCATCATAATAGAATGTTTTTGATTTATTAAAATCTAGTTATATGACTTTGTTAATCTCTTGATGAAATTAAAATATGTTTTGAGTAACAATTGCAATTATTGCCTGTGGGTGGGACTTATTTATTTTTTAAACAAACAGTGGGTAAAGTGCATTTTATTTTCAGAGTAAAAGAAAAAAAAGAAAATACTTTTGATAATTTACAGGTATTTAAATTTTATTTTGTCATTAACTTGTGCCACTTTTTTTTTCTTTTTTCTTTTTTATTCTTCTTCTTCCAGGTGTGTTTGCCCTGTTAAATGCCTATGCTGCTCTGCGCTATATTCAGTCTCACCTGACCAAAGCAGAATTTCGTTATTTTTTCATAATTTCTATTGTTGCTTCTGCGGGATTGGTTTTTTTGACAGTTGTTGGATTAACATGGGCAGGTAAAGCTCTCTTGCTTTCTTGCATCCCTTAATTTTATTTTTCTACAATCCGTTTTATCTCCCTTTTCGACCTAATTTTATTCTTCTAGCCAGTCAATTTAATTCTCTCATTTGTTCATATTGCCACTAACACTTCTCCTCAACCACCTCCTCTCCGTAACAGTTTTGTACAGAGGATGGGTTTTAATCTAGTTCTAGTGATCTCATAATTCATTAACTTTGAAAAAAGAAAATCATTCAAAATAACTAATTTGAAAGTGATCCCATAAATTGTAAGATTATGAGGACCTTGCTTATGTGCAAAACGCTTGGGAAAGGTATGAATTGATCACCTACCCTCCAGCTATGGGTTAAGTAGTAGGTCTTTTATCTAGAAAAATCATTATTCTTAAAAAAAATTAATATTCACTCACAAAAGAAGGAAAAAAACAATTCCTCCCAATACCAAAAATGTTTTGGCTTTAAATAAACCCTAAAGAGTTGATAAGCTGTTAAAAAAAAAAAAATCAATTACTAATGTATCTTAATAAAAAAAAAAAAAGAAAATATGGGGATGCTCAGCCCCCAAAGTGTGGTATTAGTAGTGTGGTATTTTCCTAAATTTAGATATTTTGTAACGAACCAAAAAAACAATGAAGTTTTTTTTTTTTTTTTTTTTAAGATGGAATAAAAAATTATTTTTCATAAGATGGCTGAAAAATATCAATAAATTGTCAATAATAAGCTATTATTCAGAAGTCTTCCCAGCTAGTAATGTTATTATTATTATATATATATATATATATATATATATATATATATATATATATATATATACACACACACACACGAAGTATTTTATGTGTAAGGTTTTACTTATTTGGAATTGATTAAATAGATTTGTGATACTTTTTGTCGTAACTTTTTTGTTCATATTTGAAAAGGGACTTGTCTATACCTTTTGTATTCACTCCATAAAAGTATACAAGAATGTAATCTTCCTGTTGTGGAAAGGAACACACACCTTCTCCAGAAGAGGATTTGGATTTGTCCAAATACAAATAGACTGACACCGAGAATCATCAACAGGAGTAAACAAATAGTTAGAGATCCAGCTTATTTAATTCAGCAAGTCCACGTTGACTCCAAGTGATATACTACTTGATTGTGTTATCTTCATTCAATGAAATAAAGACATAACACTTTAATATTAAAGATTTTTAGGCAACTGGTACATTTTTGCTTATGTTTAAGTTATTATTGATATTCTGTTTTAGTAAAAGGAGTACCAGTTGGGTTTTCTTTTTTTTCTAAATATTTAGAAAATCCAACAGAATTTTACTGCAAAGACAAATTTGTTAGTCTTATTCTTTCCACTATTTGTGTGACTTAGATTTTTATTTTTTTTTTTTTATTTTTCCATCTTGTACAGGTTTTATTGCTCCCTGGAGTGGAAGGTTCTATTCCTTATGGGACACTGGCTATGCCAAAATCCACATTCCTATAATTGCCTCTGTATCAGAGCATCAACCAACAACTTGGGTTTCTTTTTTCTTCGATCTTCATATTTTGGTTTGTGCTTTCCCAGCTGGTGTTTGGTTTTGTATACGCAACGTGAATGATGAGAGAGTGTTTGGTAAGTGGCAATTAACCAAGTGTCATTTTATTTCATTTTAGAAGCTGCTGAACTCTTAACTCAACCAAACAAAAGAAAATCAAATTTAAAAATGTCTTTTGCATAACCTCATAAGTTATCTTCCAAATATGAATTCTCTAATGAAAAATAAGGTTTTGTATAGAATTGTATTTTTAAATATTGGCAGCTTTGTAATATATATATATATATATATATATATATATATATATATATATATATATATATATATATATATATATATGTGTATACAAATACACACACACACACAGAAACAAAAAGTTTATAAGCACAATGCTATATATATTTATTCTGGCTACTTATGACCACAGATATTGTGTGAGTATATAAAACTTCAATTTATATTGTTTGTTTTTTGTTCAAAATATAATTGAATTATTTTGTTTCTTTTCTCCAGCCGTTCTCTATGCTATCAGTGCCAGTTATTTTGCTGGTGTGATGGTTCGTCTAATGCTTACTCTGACTCCTATTGTTTGCGTACTAGCAGCTATTGCCTTCTCTAAAACTTTTGAAGTATATTCCAAAGATGACAGTGTGAAATCTAAACAAAAGGAACATTCTCAAGAAACTAAAAATGACCGACTTTATGATCAAGTAAGTAACTTTTTTTTCTTTTTCTTTTTTTTTCTGGAATAACGATACATAAATTTTTTATGTTTCATATGTAGTTTCCTTTTCTTTTTGCTTGTTTCCATCACTTTTGTTATTAAATATCCCACATTTTTTTTTTTTTTTTTTTTTTTAACTGAAATTATAATTGCCACAAGGAGTACATTGGAGAAACCTCAAGGAATTTAAATAAAACATTATATGAACACTAAAGTGATCTTTTACAAAACAAATCATCAAACATCTTGGTTGCTCACTGTAATGAGACTCACCACAATTTTTTTTTTTTTTTTTTTTTTTTTATGCAACTGTACTTAAGATATTTACTAAAATGTTTAGAAAATGCTTTAATTGCTGGATCATCCACAGTAACTTTGCATCCAGGTTCTTGGGTTTCACCATTCCTAGCAGATCTATTATCACAATGTGGGAAATTTAATAACATAAATAAAAAGTAAAAGAATCTTAATGAAATCAGTTAGACTATATACCTGAATGCATACTAAAAAAAAAATTTATTTTTAAATTTAAAATTCTCAGTGTGCCTGTTCGTGCACATGTGTAATCACATCAGTGTAAACTTAATCTGATGAAGTCCAAAGGGACAAAACGCATCACACAAAAACTTTTTAATTTTGTTTAATTTTTTTATAATTTTACCAACCAATCCAATAAACAATATAATAAGTAGCATTTAATATTTTTGCTGTATGTTCAATAAAGAAAATGAATAAATTCACTTTCATGTTTAGGTTTTATTAAAATTCTAATTGTTGCTTTTTAAAATGAACTTTCCTGAGGAGTGAAGTTAGTTAAAATAACATTGGTGTCAAGGGAAAAAACTGTTTGTTTTTTGGTTGTTTTTTTTTTTCTGGGATGAAGGCCCAAGATGGCCAAAATGTTAAATTTATCTCAAAGGATATAAAACTGCCTAAATTTTAGTCTTTGTAAAGATTTTGATTCTGAATTTATCAGGTGTAGAATTTCTGGACCTCTGAGAAAAAATGTATTTTTACTTGGAATCAAATATTTTCCTCTCTATACATGAATAACAATGAGCCTCGTTCAACCTGATCTTTTTAACACCATCAGTCTTATTTGTCTTAATTAATTGACTCTTTCACAATGCCAAGTTTTGATTACTTGAGAAACTGCTGAGAAAATATTTCTAGAAATATACTGGCGTTACGAAAGAAAATGTCTATATTATAGGAGTTGTTAGCACGCATTGTAATTTACTTAGAGTATTAAAGTTTTCTTTACATAATCAAAAGTAACTTGTAAATTTCAATAAATATATTCCAAATAGTTCTAAAGGTTATCTTTCAAAATTCTTGTTGCAACTGCTGAATATCAAAATTGTTAAACATTTTTCATATTTTCTAAGAACATGCTTGTAACATTTGTATATTGTGTCTTTCTTTCAAGGTCGGTAAACCCAAAAAGGTGAATGATAAGCCCAAAGAACAGGGTTTAGGCACCAATATTAAGAGTACAATCAACATAGCTGTAGTGATGATGTTGATGCTGTTTGCTGTCCATTGTACATGGGTTACAAGTAGTGCATACTCAAGCCCTAGTATAGTTTTGGCATCTTATAATCATGATGGGTAAGGATCTTTTTTTTTTTTTTTTTCTTTCTCTTCAACAGCTTTGATCCAGTCTAATCACAATTAAAAATTTGTTTTGTCTCTCAACTGCAGTTTCGTATAAATTCCAATACACGATGATATTTGGTCGCAAGGAACTGCAACAAAGTTGGTTAGATGTTTACAATGAAGAGTTTTCATTTGTTGTTGCTAAAAAATGAGTCACTTCAAAAGTGATGCCTTCTAATTGGAATAAAATCTAAGCATATGATGGAAGATGAATTTATACATCTTTCTTTTTGTTCTTGAAATTAAACAACAAAAATATTTAAACACTATTCAATGAATACATGAATAATTTTATATTTACATTCTAAAAACTAATACAATTAGAACTAATGCAATGCAATATTTATCATTTGCCAATTTATAAAGAAATATGAAAACAATTTTTTATTTATATATTCATAAACATTTAGTAAATTATTAAAATGTGAACCAACTCTAAGGAAATCTTTATTTACCATTTCATAAAGTTTGAATTGATTTGCAATTAGGCACTGTTTTGCCAACCATTCCAATAAATAGTGTTTAATATTTTTGTTGTCAATTCTCAAGAACAAAGAAAATGTTCACTTTCTTCATGTTTAAGTTTTATTACAATTCTAATCATCGCTTTTTAAGACAATGCTAAAGTGTGAAGGTAGTTAAAAAGAAAAAAGAAGTGTCATTTAACATTCTTTTGATCCTGTGTTTTGTGGGCATGTTTGTCCATGTTTTCTGACAGAAAATTGTTTAGTGACTACTAAAAGTTTACTAGTTTTGTTCATTAGAAATTTAAGTTCGCTACATTCTTTATAGCTTCAAGCAATATAGGCATCGAAAGGATTTTGATGTAATCTTTCTTCTTTCAGGAGTCGTACAATTTTGGATGATTTCCGTGAAGCTTACTTTTGGTTGCGTCAAAATACTCACGATAAAGCTCGTGTGATGTCCTGGTGGGACTATGGCTACCAGATAGCGGGAATGGGTAATCGAACAACGTTAGTGGATAATAATACTTGGAATAATAGTCATATAGCTTTGGTAAGTATAAATGCTTGGTTTTAATCTTGATTCTCAATATTGTTATACTTGCCTTTTTGCTGTTGATAACATTGGTCTTTTGAAATATGTCGTTATGCTTTTGTAAATTCCTACGATGGATTAGGATCAAATATGAACCAGGATTTGACAGAATGATAGAATAGGGAACAAATAGGAAACGTTTATGGATCTATTCGCTTTTATTAAAGCTTTATCAGATTGAGATATATATATATATATATATATATGAGAGAGAGGGACAAGAAAAAAATATTCTGATATTTTTATTTTTTGTTTGTTTTTAATTTTTCTCCATATCTCATTTTCTGATGAAGCTTTAATAAAATCGAAACCTATTAGATTTATAAACATTTTCTATTTGTTCTTTATCCAATTATACTCACTCTTCTAATTTACATTAATCATTTGTCTCAATTGGTGTGTGACTTTTCAAATAAATCAAATATTGAGGAAATGTCAGGGAACAAGATATGTTTTAAGTTTTAACCAATGCTTTACTTGATGATATCATCTCTTGAAAAAAAAAAACAAACATCTGTGTGTTGTTTTTTCCTGAGCATCTCTTTGACAACTTGACAAAGTGGGCTGATATTTACCAAGTGTGACACACCATGAGATCCAAATTTGCTACACTAGCAACAATTTATTAGATATGGCTTGTTAAACATCACTCAAGATATCCTTGACACCCCTCCCTTCAAAAAAAGGAGGCAGGGCAGCTTAATCCATTGGAAAATTCGTAACTGATATTTTTAGCAATGCTACATAGTAATAGTGTTGTTTTTTTATTTTAATTCTTTTAATTTAGGTTTTCTCTATAAAAAGACTTGCTGTTGTATCATTTAATAGAACGTTTAACAGAATCGGAGTAAAAAAAAAAAATGTTGAACATCAATGTTTTACTTGATATAATTAAAAACAAAATTAAAAGTGCAGTTAGTGAATTTTTAAAAAGTTTTAATTTATTTTGTGCTTTACTTCGTAAGAGGAAATAAAGTTTTCTTATTCTCTGATTACATTGTTGAATGTTATGTTCATTCAATTATATTGCTGACAGAATTGAAACTGATTAATTTGAAAACTAATTTATAATTGAACTCTTCACTCTTCTAAGTAGAAAGTTTATTATAACACTGTCGTCATGTTTATTTCAGGTTGGTAAGGCAATGTCCTCTAATGAGAGTGCAGCCTATGATATCATGCGGTCACTTGATGTTGACTATGTCTTGGTCATTTTTGGTGGTGTGATTGGGTATTCTGGTGATGATATTAATAAGTTTTTATGGATGGTACGAATTGCTGAAGGTGAACATCCCAAAGATATTCGGGTAAGATTACCTTCTTTGCTTTTCAGTTGACTTTTTATTCCTCTGAAAAATAAAAAGAATTTCTTTCTAGTTTAACTTAACATACAAGTGTCAAGTGCTTGTTTGTCTTTGCCACTGACATTTTCTAGTAGAGTTTTAAACACAATCAACCTTGCTCATAAATTAAAAATATAAATTTAATTATTTATAGTTTTAAACGTTTTTTTAATCACTTGAAATATTTGACATTAACAGAAGCTTTTGTGATGAAAATAAATCTTGAAATACATGGTAATGTTGAATCTTTGTGCCAACCTAAAAAAAAACAAATGTCTAAAGGACAGTCATTCTCTTGACACAGCTATTACTGTATACTCTTTTGACTCCCTTGGCAATATTTATTCACAAGTTTATAAAAATATGAACCAACTACAATGCAATATTTATTATTTACCATTTTATTAAGAAATAAATTTAAAATCTTTTTATTTGAAACTAGTAGTAGCACCCGGCGTTGCCCGGGGATGTAACAGTAAGAGATAGATCAAGTATCGACCATCATAAAGACTGAAAAATAAAATTGACAAAGATTATTGTTTAAGGTTGACGAACATGCATGTCTTAATTAGTTTTTTTTTTTTTTTTTTTTTTTTAAAATTGGTCAAACTCAAACAAGAACATTATTTTCAATCGTTATGAGTCTATCGATTGAATAGAATTTTATTATAAACAATTGTCTTGTAAATGGAATTTTTAAAGCATTCTGAATGTAAAAATAAAGAAAAAAGTGTGTTGAAATCTGTTGAAAAATGTAGGAAATCCGATCCCATATATAAACGAACACACACACACACACACAACCTGGGTTTTATAATAAGTATAACTCGATATGAGTTGTCCCCCCTTTCATTCTGGCGACAGTGATGCCTCTTAATCGTGTTTTCAATTGTTTCTCCAATTTTTGGCGCTGTCAGAACCACCGCAAGCTAATTTTACGCAGTCCCGTGAAGTTTTGTTGAAATCGGTTGAAAAATGTAGGAAATCCGATCCAATATATAAACGTACAGACACACACACACACACACAATCTGCGTTTTATAATAAGTAAGATTTATAAAAAAAAAAAAAAAAAATTACAAAATTATTAAAATATGCAAACCAACTACAATGCAATATTTATTATTTACCATTTTATAAATAACCATGAAAACCTGTTTTTTATTCAATCTAATAGTGTTTAACATCTTTATTGTCAATTCTCAAGAACAAAGAAAATGTATAAATCCATTTTCATGTGTTTGGGTTTTATTAAAATTCTAACCATTGCTTTTTAACAACAATAAACATTGTTGAGGGAGTTAAAATTGCATACAGTAATAGCAGTGTCAAGGAAATGACTGTTTTCTTGTGGGAAGAGAGGTTAAATCTTGCCAAATATATATTTTCTGGAGTTCATTGACAGGTGATCTTTCTTTTGAAAAATATTTGTGTATTTCTGACTAAAGTAGATTGAGATATGGCTAATAAGCACTTAAAAAAAAACCCAGTCATATTGTAATTGCTGTTTGCGTTCATTCTGGTAATGCCACATAAAGTCTTGAATTAAGATAGATTTTTTTGTAACTAATAAACAATTTAATTTTGTCAAATCAACTTGTGGGGGAAGAAAAGATCGAGGAAAAAAAAAAAAAAAAATGAAGCCAACATGAAATGACTCCACTGGAAGAAACCAAAATGTTAACCAGTGAAAGTTGTGGGTAAAACTATACAAGAATTTTCAAGAGATTAACAAGCATTTATTGACAATTTGTGCATCACAGAAATATGGAAAGTGGTATGATTATCTTAATTGGAGAATGAAAATCTGTCCATCAAATTGAAAATTTCTTTGCACATTACTTAAAAAGAACCCAAACTGTTTATTACAGGAATCGGACTATTTCACTCCTCAAGGAGAGTATAGGGTGGATGCTGCTGGCTCATCCACCCTCCTCAATTGTTTAATGTATAAACTATCTTACTACAGATTTGGACAGCTACAAGTAAGTTACAGTTTTCCTTATTTTTTGGGGTGGGGGGCAATCCCTTTTGCTTGAAAAATTGAATAAGTGTATTTTTTTTCTAGACATACAATGTAAAAACTGTTATCCTATTTCATTTTTTTTCTTTTTGAATTTTATTTCATCTTATATTTCACTGAATATTTACTTAAAAGTTAAAAAAAAAAACCCCCACATATCCAGTTAATAGGCTAGCCAAAAGCACACTGATATATAGAACATTTGAACAGTTTTTACACACTTTATGTCCAGAAAAGCAAACACTTTGATTTTCTTGAGTCTGTATAAAAAGCTCAATTGTGGTACCTTGTCAGTCTTGTTTTAATGAACCGTGTGTGTGTAAACTGAAATAGCAATAGTCTGTAATATTTCTAGTAAACTTGGCATTTAAATTTTAAAAGATTTAATGTCATTTGTTATCTACTGTCTTACTGATTATTCTTCTGTTGCTTTTGCCCCTCATTAATGTTTCTGCTTTCTAATTCTTCCACACCAAGTAACCACTTGTGTCTTAGTGGCTTTACTGCCTTGTTTATGGTAAATCCAATTAAAAAAAAAAGGGAAATTGTTTTGGCTTTTATTTGCCATGTATATTATCAATATATGTGTTTTCATTGTTACCAAAAGAAAAAAAAAATGAAATGAATGATATTTATCTCTATTATTATTATTATTTTCTTTTCAGCTTGATTTTAGAAATCCCCCTGGGTATGACCGTACCCGAGGAGTTGAGATAGGAAATAAGGACTTTGATCTCACTCATCTAGAAGAGGCGTATACAACTGAGCATTGGTTAGTGAGAATCTATAAAGTAAAAGACCTTGACAATCGTCAAAAAGTTAAAGCTAGACGACCAATCAAGAAAACTATGAAGAGACACACATCAAAGACAGTAAGTAAAGTTTTTATTTTGATATATCTATAATTCTACACCTAGAAGGTTAGTCAAAATTTATTTAAAAAGAAAAATTGTACATTTTCATCTTCTTAAAGGTCTGCATATGAAGCATTCTGATTTACTTGTATTTTATAAGAGTAATTTTTAAAATAATACTTTTATAGTAATGCATGCATTTGAGGTTTTTATTTTTTAATTTAGGTTTTCTCTATGAAAAGATTTGCTGTTGTGCATCTTTTAAGTGAACAACTGAATCAGTAAAAGAAATGTTGAACATTAATGTTTTACTAGATTCAATTAAAGGCAAAAACAGATGCAGTTATTAAAATTTTTTAAGTTTTAATTTATTTTGTGTTTACTCTGTAAAATATTACCATTTAAATATTTCTATTATAATTTTTTTCAATTTTAGGATTATCTTTCTAAATTTTCCATCCTATTTTATACAGAATCTAACTACAAAATATCAATACATTTATCTGACAGGCTTTGGACTGATTCTTGAATCCTTTTTTTCTTTCTCCTCTCTCTCTACCAAGGCCTAATATTAAAAATACAAATAACAAAAAGTCAAGAATGAAATCATTGAAAATTAATTTCACTTTGAGAACACAGTCTCTTCTTAAAATTATTAGAATATTGAGTATATAACCAAAAGCAAAAAAAAAAAAAAAAAAAATTAAACTACTTTTATGTACAAATTAATCCACTTCATGTGGTATGAAGTTTATTTTATTTTTATTTTTTTAATACTTTATTGGCTAAGAAAATGGCTTCCATACAATACTGATAGTATGCATGCACACATATATATATATAAAATCAGTTTTAAACTTTCCAATTCCAGGCTCTTTGCCTTCATCCGACTTGAGACAAAAACAAAACATTTAAGTTCTTTAGATTTATCATTTTAAAATGTCATTACATTTCAGTTCAGATGGATATTTTATTCAAATGTCTTAAAACTATAACTGCTTTGTTCTTAAGATAATTTATATTCCACTTTTCTTTAGCAAATTGACCTTTTCATAATCAATAAAGCCTTATTGTGATGTTGATTGTGGTAAAGTACAGTGGTTTCCCTACAAAATGGCATGCAGCAAATACGTTTTCTTTACTAGGATTTCTCGAATGTGCAGGATGATAGACGTCATGCACACAGTTTAGTAAATTAAAAATAGGGCGTCTTTCAAATACGAACTGTCCAACATAATAAGGTTAGAAGTTTTGAAAAAATAAATTCTAGACGCTCAGTGTTCAGTCCAACTCGTATTATGCAATAGTGAACATAAGTTAACTAATTTTGTAGTTATCTCCCTTGTAATATTTTTCCATTTATTTTTCGAAACAATTTTTAAGGAGAAAATCTCTCATCATCAAGTATACACACACACACACACACACACACACACACACACACACACACACACACATATATATGATTTTTTTTAAGCATACTTATTAATTTACCACATTCAAAATATGTTTAATTTTCTTTACATGAAACAAAGGAAAGCTGCATATATAAAAACAAAACAATTCTATTTGTTTAATCCCGTCATCGTTTTTGACAACTTATTCATTTTGTATTCAAATATTACTATCAAATGCATGCCTATAAATAAGTTTTGAACACCACAATTACAATGACAAAAGCATCAATAGTTAATAGAATGCTTTTGGAATAATATAGTTTGGCAGGGTTTTATTATGTAAGGGAGCAAAGTTTTAATTTTGTCGTGTATTTACAGTAGGTCATTATTATCTGCAGAATCACAAACTATGATTTCATTTATCTTTTGGTCGGCCCAATCAGCAAAACTTTCATATTCAAAAATTCTATCAAGCAAAACTACTTTGCAAAAATATTTCAAATTAGCAAAATATAAGCAGCATAATAAAAACCAAAAGTGTATTGTAAAAACTCCTTGGACATACTTCGCATAATAATTTGGTAAATCCAAGGCGTATATTTCTTGCTATTAGATGAGATTTCACTATCTGCATAATTTTTCATTTTCTCAAATACTCTTTAACTTGTTGCCTTCTCATTTTACTCATTTGACTTTTCTGTTTTTTTTTTTTTTTTCACCAGGCCAAAAGAAAACAAGGTCGTATCAAGGATAAACCAAAAATTAAGAAAGGTATTAAAAAAGGCAAGAAGTTGAAATGAGGATCTTTCTTGCTACAAATATAAAATTGCCCCTATCAAAACTTGGTCTGTGCTTCACATGGCACTAGACTCTCCCCTACCCCACCCCCATGCTATGGGTCAAGCTCAGAAGACAGCCAGTGTCAGTATTTGAAGCCATTTCATAAGCGGACCACTTTTCTTCTTTTTATTTTATCCTCACCTTTCCTTGCTTTTTCTTCAGTCTTTTTTCCTTTTTCTCTTCTGATAGTTTTTTTTTTTTTTTTTTTTTTTTTTTACATCCAGACAAAAGGCACTGTTCATTTTGTTTTTGTTTTCTCTCCAAGTTGAAAGTGAGTATCACAAACATTTAAGGAGAAAATGATTTTCTAACAGCAACTTGATCCCCACCACCGCCACCCCATTTTTTTTTTTTTTTTTTTTTTTTTTTTTTTTTTTTAAATTTATTTGGCCTTAAGTTTTGAGACCACTTGGACATTTAGTTTTGCTCTCAATGCCCATCTCTTGCTTTTTTTTTTTTTTTTTACATAAGGCAGTATTGGGCTTGACTTAAGAGTTAAAAGGCAGCCTTCATTCCATGCTGGGACAGACATTTGAGACATAAATTTTGAAAAAAAAAAAAAAAAAAAAAGTGAGAAAACCTACTAAAAAAATTTGTCTACATTAACATCCCAAATAATTAAAGTGCTAACTCTTCAATGCAAATACTTCTGTTATTTAGGTAAAAACAGAACCAAAACAAATTAGTCTTTCTAAAGTGGTCATTTCAGAACTGATGGCTGAAAATTTCAAATACTGAAGAGCTATTTCCTAATTTTTATTTTGAATTTTTTTTTTTTTTGTTTCCAAATGTTATTTGTATGAATAAATAAGAGTTGTAGAAATTTTTATTTATTTTTCTTATTTTTTATTTTATTCCCAATATTGCAAATAATTTTGGAATGCCATTGGACCACGAAGAATTCATGCTTCCTCGTTTCTTCAATACAAACTCAAGTAAACCATTGGTAAGGGGGTGGAGGAAGCAATGATTTTTTTTTTTTTTTTTTATACAAATAAATTGAATTCCTCTTAGTAATTAAGAAAAAAAAAAACTGAAACATCTTGTTTACTGCATCTATGAATCCTGAGTAATTCTCTGGTAAAAATTATTTGACATTTTACTAACTGAAGTCTTTCAAAGAGATCTGTTCCAGAAAATGGATATTGCTCTCTCTTTTGGATTTCTTCAAATAAAATGTGAATATTAATTTGTTCTTTTGTAATTAACTGGTTTAAATTTTGTAAGAAGATTAGCAAATCTGAACCTTCATGGCTGGGGAAAAAAAGTGTTAGAAGGACCATTTTTTTTCTCCTTGACATCACTATTATAAAGCAATGATTAGAATTGTCATAAAACCTAAATATGATGAAATTGAATTTGAACAATGCCTAGCAGTATAGATAGTTAAAATAATAGTGGTGTTAAGGGTGAAAAAAAAACTGCCATTTTTGGCACTTTTTTTTTTTTTTTTTTTTTTTTTTTCAGGCATGATGATCTAAATTTGCTAGAACATTGTTTTGAGAGTTGATAAAATGCTTTCAGAAATGCTAAATAAGTGGCACTCTTTTGTAAGCTCATCTCAATGTGGAACTTGGATTGAAATTATTCTGAGACCAAACTGTAAAATATGAATCAAGATAATTTTTCTTGTCTACTTTCCAATGAGGCAAATTGCAACATTTTTTAGTTTTATTTTTTTTAATTCTACATAAAATTGTAAATCTAACATTGTTAATCAAAGTTATGACTTGAAAACAAGAACATCATTTTAAATTTATTTTTAAGTAAATTCTAATGATTTTTTTTTTTTGTTTTAAAATGCCTCTTGTTTATAGCTCTTCATAATTTTATTTAAAATTGAATCTAAATGACCATCTGAATGAGTTTGTCATATATTATTCAATGAAAATTTGCAGATGCATTCTTCCACGTTTTTGAGTATACAGGTTAACAATCCCATATCCAAACATCTGAAAACCAAATGTTTTTAGTGTGGAATTTGATGTTTGCCACTTGCGTATGATGTGGCAACAGGTGTCATGTTCAGCTCAATTCGCCCCCCCCCCACTTCCCCTGTCTGGCTAAGCATCATGAACCTGCCAAACATCACTTGTTGTCAAAGCACTCATTAGGGAGATTTTTGTTTTTTTTCCCCCTGTTGTAATTATTGTGACATACAGTGAAAATATAAAAAAATAAAAAAAATTAAAAACAAAAACTGCAAATATTTTTAGTTTATCATTTCATACTGTTCATTTAAATTCTACAAGTCATTTTTTGTCTGAAATAAATAAACTTTATCCATTACTTATGGTCTTAATTATCCCTCTATTTCATTTATCAGTATATTATTCTATAAATAAACTGTAAGAATATTTGTAGTCTTTCACCACACCCCCTTGTGGTGTGAGTATTCATAGATTTTTGCTGCAATATTGTTTGCATTTCTGAAAAATAAAAAAAATCAGTTAATGAAACACAACTGGCCCCAAAGATTTTAAGATATGGGATTGTGTACCTGTATTTTTCATCTATATGAAATTTAAAGAATTCTCAAATTGTCTTTTGTTTCTGTTGTTTTGCAACATGTTGCTTTGTTCAGAAGGAATGTTTTTCAGATTTCGTATTAAAATCTGAATTGGCAGGTACAGAATACTCTGTGTTGGTTTATTTCGTCTAAGAATAAAATAGTTTTGGTGAGTTTTTGTGATTGCTTTCAAATTTTTGTATCATCTAGCTACTCTTTAAATTTTTGTAACCATCTTGGGTGTGAAGCAAACAACCTTTATGTTGATCATCTCATACACGCTTCTTAAGGGTTGTACAATAGTGCTTCTGATGGGAGAAAGAAACAAAAATAAGAAGAAAAGAATGAATAATTACAAAAGAGCAACTTTACATATGATCAAGAAGTATATTTCAGTAAACCCATTCTCAGTTTGAGTAGAGAGACTGTATGTATATATGCACATGCAGGTTGTGATGGGTAAGTTGTTGTCATTTTATATCTTTAATTTCATGCACATTTGTTTTTTTGATGTTTGTCAACTGCACAGTATAGTAGAGATAGTTGGGCACCATCTGTGAGAAAAAGAGCCCCATGACACAATTCACTTCACCAGAAATTTGGGAATAGAATGCTGTACTGCTTGGCATTCGCACCAGAAGCTCCAATACAAACATTTAAGAGTTGGTTTTGGTCTGAAGACTGTGTAGAGGATGGATTCAAAAAGGGTTGGATGAGTCTAATAGTGATTACAAAGGTATGACAGCTCAGAAAAGTCGTTCTGATAAAAAAAAATCCTCCTGAATTTGTTGGTGAAGGTTCCAGACTAAACACAGAGGCCTACATCAAGTGCCTTGAGGAGGTAGTGCTGCCCTGGGTCCTTATGTCTGGCAACAGGACTCTGCACCATGCCACATGAGTAGGAGAACCTAATCATGGCTGTTAGACAATTTCTGCAACCATATCGCCCCTTACATCTGGTCATTTAACTCTCCAGACTGCAACCTCTTTGATTATTATGTGTGGGGTGCAGTTGGGTGAGAAACCAACAAAACTCTCTGTAATACTAAAGATGAACTGAAGGCAAGGATTATGGCAGCATTCACCAAACAAGAAGACTGTTCAAAAGAGTTGCAGGAGATTCCGAAGTTGTCTGGAGACCATGGTTGAAGTCGAAAGTGATTTTATTGAATAAATTTACTCTTTAGTATTTCAAGATTTTTTTGTTTAATTTTGGTAAATATATCTTAAAATGAGATGTCAGCATTATTTTCATATTTGCATAATTTATACAATTTATCCATAGCACCCTCTCTGTGTCTGTATGTGAGAGAGATATAATATATATGTATATTTCACACACAAAAGTTTTTTCACAGCTGATTAATACTATCTTCAGCATCCCAACTCCGGAATTTTGTAAATGGTCCCTTTAGGGATTACTGTCTGCTCCTTGGGGGTGGGGGTTAACAATTGATTATTTATGGTTCTTGATTTTTCTTTTTTTATATGCACTTTTTATTGGTGCAAGTTTTTTCTTCATCGTCTGTGTGTGTGCCTATGCATAGATTTTTATTTATTAACCTTACAAATTTTGTTACTTAAACATAATAAAATATTTGATTAGATGCTCTGTTTATTGATTAAACAGTATATTTATTTATTTTCTTCTATCAGCTTAAATATATGAGAAATCTTGTTAGAAAAATATGCACTCTTTGGCAGAATTCAAACCTGCATTCCCCCCTGGCTGTAGAAATCTAAAGAACTTTAGATCCAACATGCTTTAAACTGACTCATCTATGGAGTACATCGATATTTAACTTTGGTTGATCGATGATGCACTCTTCATGCAGCTACAAGTGTTTCAAATTATTCCTTGGCTTATCCTTGTGCAAAAATACAAGGGGAGCGCTCTCTCTCTCTCTCAGTTTATCATCAACTGATAAATCCATCCCCAAGTTATGTTGCATTTTGCTTCTCATTTGAGACCGTGTGTGCAAGGCACCATTGAAGGTGGACGTAGGAGAGAATGCCAATGCAAAAACTAGTTGGGCAATGTCAAACAATAGACAAGTATAACTATACCAGAATTGCTGATAGCTGCCATTGATAGACCTTTGTGGAAGAGATTTAGTGTGGCTTCTGCATTTGGTTCCCCCCTACAATTAGGAGATGATAATGTGCAAAAACAACAGAAGATGAAATGAACAGCAAGAAATGAAGTATTCCAGTGAGGTTCCCAGTCCAACCTAGTATTCTCTCTAATGGTAGGTAAGTAGCACATAGGTCCTGTCAGGTCTTATTTTCTGCTGAATGACTGCTACCAATGTTACTGGTTGAACAGACAGCTATGCTCTGCCTGAAGTGGTACCCTGGAAGGATGCAAGCAGAAACATCTGGTTTCTGACATATGCCTTTGTTTCTAAGTATCCTTTTCATTCCTTAACCTCTGGTTTCCCAACAAAAATCATTAAATGATCCTTTTTCTCTTAAATCTGAATTTTCAATCCTCCTCTCCAAGTTTTACTTCTGTCACAAAAATTCAAAAATTAAAGTCTTTAACAGTAATGTTATTTTTTAGAAGATGCTCTCAACAGCAAGAAATGTTAATATTAGTATTAATTTGGTTTTTGTTTCAGCATTTATATTTCATCTTAGAATATATTTATAGAAGAACAGCACTTTTTTCAGTATTGGCACTTGAATGATCTCACTGCAACCTCAAAAGTGCATGTTGAATCTGTCTGGTTGAGATGGATCTTAGCTTTATATTAAAATTCAGACTGTCTATAAGTCTGCAGGGAGAAACCTCTTCTTTTTATATATTTGTTTTAATTAAATTTTATTACAGGTCCAGTAAACATTTTGAGTTTTTTTTTCCTCTTTAGTCAAGTTAAGTTATTTGCTTTGGACATGAGATAAATAAAAAGATCTGTTAAACTGTTTTGACAAAAATTTGCCCTTGAAAACAAGATGACTTATAAAAATCTCTTCTGCAATGGAATATAATTATTTTTCTTTTACAAAAGAACAAATAAAATTGGGAGGCTCATTCTATTGGATCTCTGTTCTGGTAAACGCACTAACTGATAGTGAACAAAGTATCTTTATCAGTTAATTGAAGTTCCAAAGAATCCTAATGTACAGTTTCTCTTTTTTTTTTTTTTTTGCAAATTGGCAACCAATTGAGGCTAAATCTTTACTACAAGAATATATATTAATAGTTTTTAAATTTGTACATAATTCCTCATTGGAAATTATTAATAATGTTTAACTCTTTTTTTTATTTCCTTCATGCTACTAGTTTCCCTACAGTCTCTTTGACTAAAAATGACTATTTGTGATCTATAATTTTGTGTTTGTTTTATAGGATAAAATACTTAGGGGATAAAAAACCTGTTTGTCATTTCTTTTAATCTAAAAATAAAGGTGTTATATCATTGGATATAATAATAATAATAACTAAATAGTTGTTGCTCAAGTCAAAAACACTTTGCATGTAAAAGAGTGTCCTCCCTACCCTCAAAATTTGAAATGTTTTTGTTTGAATATTATTCTGATAGAAATTTTTAAAATTCTCAAAAAGGCCTATTAAATATTCTTGAAAAAAACTTTTATATAATATTATTTTTCTGTTGATATAAACTGAACAATAAAGTTTGATGGTGAAACATCTGTTGAGACCTTTTTTTTTTTTTTTTTTCTGTGGCTAAGATAGATGGGCATGTTTGCATTCTGACCATGAGATTTGGGTTTTAATTTAACCATGGTTGATTTGTCAGGAAAGAGACTTCCTGATGTTATCGGACTGGAGGGGTTGATCCCAGCATGTGGCACATTTAAAAGTGCCTGAAAACCATATCATGGGTTGACCCAAGCCTTGTGAGTGAAATTTGGTAGACAGAACCCTTGAGGCTGTCAATAGCTGTGCTAGAACACAAGTCAAAGACATTTGGCTTGAGAGCATGCTGGCCTTTGTTCAAATTGTTGATCACGCTAATAACATTTTTCTCTTTCCCAGAAACTGTAACTAAGGTCTGCTCAGCATAGTTGCAGTATAAACCACAGGTGGGCTCTGTGGGTGTTGAATAAACATAAATGCATCTGAGCAAGTTGTCTGCAATAGGGTTGGCTAGCCCCCTAGTAAATAAGGTATCCTTGAATACGAGTGTCCAGCTATATATATTTTATGACCATCCTGTTTTTTATATTTCAAAAAAGTTAAGATTTATTTTTTAAAAAAATTTTTTCTATCCTTGTAATTAATATCCATTAATTACATTGAGATAGATTTATAAAGAAACTTTTTTTGGTTTATTTTCCTGATGCAGTATTACATTGTTTTTATCAAAGTCTCTGGTTCAAATTTTGCTTCAATTCCAATTTTCCAAAAATGTTTGAATTTTTTTTTTTTTTGTTCCTTTGTTCCCAATTAACAAATCGTAGATGATTACAGATTCAATGGGAGTCTGCAACAACGTTAAAAGTGAACCGATTACAATCAGAAAAATCAAAAAAACAAGTTGATTCGTTCCAAAAAAAAATTTATGTATATTTAATTCAAATAAGAAAAACATATCTTTCAAAACAATAAAGAATTTTTTTACAAGAAAGTAATTTATAATATAAAATAAAGTCAAAAAAAAAACAAATTTATTGAAATAATTCTGAAATAAGAGAAATAGTTTTCAGGTTCACCTTTTTCCCTTAGAAGTTTCCAAATATTATTTCTATATTTTATATAAACATTTACTGGTAAGTTTTTGCCGGACATCATCATAATTTTTGCATTGAATAATTAGCATAAAAACAAACAAACAATAAAATAATTTTTAAATCCATACTCCTAATAAATAGTAAAAAATATTCAAAACCCTTTAGTAAGTCATCAAAAAAAAACAAATGTTAAATTTACTGAATTTTTATATACAAAAATATATTCAGAAAAAAAAAAAAATAAAAAAATTTCCCAGAAGAACAGAAACAGACTAGACGATGTCATCTTCCACTTTTAAATTTAGACACCCCAACCTTACCTGACTTGACATCTGTGAATGTAACTGAGATATTGATACAAATTATTAACAATTTATTTTTTTTTTTTTAAACAATTGCTCTAGCCGTTACTATGGAAATTTTGAACACCAAAAATGAATATGCTTATAAAACACATAAATTTCAGAAATAAATTATTCCAAAAAAAATTTTTGAAGATGGAACAGAGCTTAGTACTTTAATTCAATTTAATTCAAATAATTATATTGAAGTTTTCAGCTCTTGTTTTGAAACATGAGAACTCTTATGTAGCATTGGAATCATATTTTCAAATAAATAATTATATTTATGCTCTAACTTTTTATCAGAGCACATTTTATAAAAATTTTAAACCTCATACTAAAGAAGTATTGTTTACCTAAAAATATTTTAATCAAATAAAAATCGTATTTTTATACTAGATCTTTCTTTGACACATTTTACTTATATTTTTATATTTTTATATATTTTATATATATATATAAATATATATATATATATTTGAAGGAATTGAGATATTAAAATATATTCCTTTATAATATGAATCATTTTTATAAAAAGGGCTATCAAATTAGGCAATTATAAATATATATATATAAATTTTAAGTATTCTGTTACAGTCGGTTAATTCAAAAAAAGATTAAAACATGTTACTGTGTTCATGCATCAAGAAAATTGTTTGATTTCTATATGGATTTATGCAAAACATTGATATTTTTTTGAGCTAATTTTGTTTTAACTTTAATAACAAGCTCTTCATTATTCAAAATTTCATTTTTGCTGGAAAATCTTTAAAACATAGTAAAGAAAAATATTAAAAGATTTGAGAAAAAAATCAAAATAAAAAATTCCAAAGATCCAAAAAACTAAATATTTTGAAACAACATGAAATCATAATTTTTAAATTTAAACTTCATTTTTTAAAGTGTTTAAAAATATCATAAATGATCATTGTTTTAATAAAAGTTTGTAACAAATTTCAGTTTTTCTATTTTAAATTTCTTTGAATCTTGCCTTTTTTTAATGATTAAAATAAGTTTGTGGAAATTCTAGAAAAAAGGAAAATATCAGAAAGAAATTCTATAAATCTTTTAATTATTTGAGCTTAACAACTTTAACAAAAATGATTGCAAATGTGTTGTGGAGTGATTTCACAATGGATTTGTAAATGTACTAAGTCGGTCCTAAAATAGGTTTATTTCGTTATAAATTTTTTCAAACTTCATATAATATTTATAATGCAGAAATCTAATTAAAAGCTGATGCTTTAGTATGTCGACTTGGTCATTTATTTACATCGACTGATAACTGACTGTATATATATCTTATATATTCCTACTTATTATATATAAAGATATTTTATTAACTATAGAATAGGTGTGTTCCAAATAACATGTAAAATAATTTATCAATAAATATGAATATTGGTTTTTTTTAAATTTAACAAACAAATGAAAAGATTTAAAATTGACAAAATTTCCATTTCACTAAAATTTCTCTTCTTTTTCATTTTTTCTTTTATGAAAAAGTAACATCTCTGTCTTTCCATGAAATTAAAGCAAAATAGTCCAAGAACAGGGTTGACCATTTACAACATCTTTTTCAAATGGAAAGAATAAAAGTTAAAAAAATATTTTAACAATAATTTTTGGCTTTTTTTTTTTAAGAAGTAAAAAACCTTTTTTTCTAATAAAAAAAATAGCTATGCAAATAATTTTTCTTCAATTTAAAGAATTAACAGAACAAATTCAAGTCTTTTTTTGAATCTTTAAAATGTCAAATCAACATTTTTTTGGATGTCAAAAAATGTTTATGAAAAATCGAATTAAGTAAATGAAAAAATATAATCAGGTTAAAAAAACAATTTTTTTATTTTTAAAAAATGTCAGAGTTCCAACATTGAAAGAAAACATATTTGAAAATGAGCTATTTTTCTATCTCTTGGAAAATTCTGAATTTTAATAAACTAGAATTTTTCATTTTTATTTATTTATTAATTTATTTTTGTGCATTCAATGTTTGATTTTTCCTCAGGAAATTTAAGATTGAGAATTTATCATTTTAATTTTTTTTTTTTTTTATTTTAAAAGAAAAACAAATTAAATTTTAACTCATTTCAAAAAATTTTCAATGAAACAAAAAGATAAATGAAAAGACAAAAAAAAATAATAAAAAAAAAATTATTTTTTAAATTATTTTTTTTTTTTATTTTTTACATTGAAGTTTTTTTTGTAAATTATTTGTTTATAAAAAACAAATTTTTTAAAAAATATAAAAAATAATTTATTTAAAAAAAAGCTACAATTAAAAACCAACTTCTAAATGAAAATATTATCCTATTTGCATTTTTCAAAAATGTTTGAAATAATCAATTGGTTTATTCAATTGAAATTTTTAAATTATTTATATCAAAATCATAACTAATGAAACAGGAATAAATATATATAGAAATTAGTAATTTTAAAAAATTCTATTTTTTTTTTGTATGTTTATTTCTGAAATGAATTTTTTTTTTTTTTTTTTTTTTAAAATAGCTTAAAAATTTTCAGAATGTAATTTCATAATTTTAAATAATGTAATTTTATTATTTATTTAAAATCATTTTTGTTTTTAATTCTTATATGATATTTATATATTTATTTTTTGTTATTTTAGGATATTACATGAAAATAAAAAAAAGTTTCTCTTACAATTGCAACAGTGTTTTTATTTATAAACTTGATCTCATTTTGTTGATTCAAAATTACAGTTTTTTTTATTTTTTTTTTTATTATTTTTTTTAATTTAAAAATTTGTTAAAGCTTATTTATAAAAAATTTTTTTATTTTTTATTTGGAACCAAAAATTATCTAATCAAATATGATATAATTTAAATATAAACAAAATTAAATGATAAATTATTTTTTATAAATTGGAATTTAGCATATTATTGGGCAGTTATATGGAATAAAATTCGGTTAAAATAATTTTTTCAAAAATTTTTTATCCAATCAAGATTAGTGATTGGTCAAATAAGGTATTTAAAAAAAAATAAAAATCCTTTCTAAATATTTTTTTTGTTTAAAAATATTTTTCCCTTTCAAAGGTAATTTTTGAATTGCGTTTCTTTCAAAAATATTTTTTGAATTTGTAATTTAATTATTTAATGAATTTTAATTATTAAAAAAACCTGCATTTAAATATTTTGGGAATGAATTATTATCTAAATTTAAAGATATAGTTTTTAATTTATTTCTCTCAAAATAACATATTATAATTTGTTTTCTTTTTCAAATTTTAGTTTTTTTTAATTGTATATCAATGCATTTTTGTAAAAAAATTCTTTGGATTATTTATATTTTTTTTTGATCTGGTAGTATAAAACATCTTTATTTATTAATTTTTTCGACAAAGAGACTTTTTTTTGACTACTTTGATTTTTTTTGATATGGCATAACATTTTAAATTAAAAAAAATTATAAATTCAATATATTGATAATAATTTTCCAAATAATTCATACATTTAAATATTTCTAAATCGTTTTATTTTTTATCAAATATAAAAAAATTTATATTGAAATTAACAAGAAATTTTTGTCATTATGTCAAATTTAAATTATTTTCAATGTTCTTTTATGACCTTTTAAAAGTTTTTTGTAAAAGAGCATATTGTTTCAATTAATTTTTCATATTTTTTCTATATCACCCAGAGTCAAATTTTGTTTATCAAAAAAGCTTTTTTTAATAAAATCTTTTTTTTTTGAAACTTTAAAGTTTTAAATTTTTTGCCCTTCATTGCATAAAAAATAATTGGGTAGCTTAACTCGAATTGATGAAAACATATTTTATAATTAATTTTTTTTAAATTTTTAGAATTTGACATTGTTAAATTTTTTTACATTATGTTCCTTTCACATTTTAAACATTTAAAAATGACCTATTGGGGAAAATGATAATATTTATATAAAAAAAATCAATGAAATTTTATTGACTAAATTAAAAGGTATTTCTCCGAGTAAATGTAATATGGCATTTTAAACTAAAAAAACTCATAATTTAGTTGTTAATAAAAATTAATGTTATTGTCTTTTTTTAATTCGATAATTTTCTGTCACTGTTCTCAATTTTTTACATTTTTTAGAATTGTCTTATTGTATGTTTTGTTACTTTTTTATTTTTTTTTTAAATTTATGTATGAAAAAATCATTGGTTTATTTTTATTTTATAAATTTTCATTTAATTTTCTTTCATGTTAAGCATTGTCAAATATTTTTGTCCAATATAATGGAAAATTTCACAGGGCAATCAGAAAATTTTCTTTTGGGAATTTATCAAATGTATCTGTTTGTTGGGTAAACAAAAGGCCATGAATTTTTTTATATTCAGCCTGGTTATTTTGGCGTTTTTTTGATAATTTAAAACTAATTTTCAACATTATTTGATTTTTTCATTTTCATTTTTAAATAAAATAATGCATTTTTGTTTCTTTTAAATGTTTCAATAAAATGATATAGAATATAAAATTTTAAATAAATTTTAAAACATGATCTTTAAAATTATTTAAACAAAATTGCATATTATTTTATTATTTTTAAATTGATTGATTTTTGTTATAAATGTATAATTTGTATTTTATTTATTTTTAATTATTTTTTTTTTTAATAAAATTTATGTAAAAAACTGTTAATTGAGGATCAAATTATTTTTTTTTTTAAAAAATTCATATAAGATATATATATTGCATTTTCACCAGAAATTTTTATAAACATGTTAAAATTTTTTTGTTTGGTAAATTTTCAAGTAACAAGGATGGAAATTTAAATTGAAAACCGTTTAAAATTTGAAAATATAAGGATTAAATGAAACCAAAAAAAAATCAAATAAAAAGAAAATTCTAAAAATCTTTTTTAATTTATAACTTTTTTTTCAATTTGGTCTCAATTCATTTTTAAAAAATCATATTCTAAATGTATGAATTGTTTGTCAATAATTCTTTATATAAATAAATCTAAAAAATAAATTTTTTATCCTATGTAATTAATTAATATTTTACGTTTAATAATTGAATTAAATTTGGATAAAAAAAAATAAAAAAATTATTTATATCCAAATAAAATTAAAATAATTAAATATTTAAAAGGTCTTCATTCAAATTTATATAACCCTTGATTTTAATGTTTTTTTGTTTATGTATAAGTTTTTATATATTTTATTGGAAAAAAAAAAAATTTGTTATTCAACTTTTAACTGAACAACATTAAACAATCATCTTAAACCTATGAAATTTTTTTATTTTAGCAAATTAAAAAAATTTTGAGTAATCTTAAATGATGGATAATTTCATATTATTTAAAAAAATTACATTTACAATTCCCTTATATATTTTTCTGATGTTGGATCTTTTAATAAATATCATTTTCATTTTGATTCTGAGATATTTTTTAGATTGATTCAATGATTTTTATTTTATCACTTCCCATATTGTGTTTTTTCAAAAAACATAAGGGATGTCAAAATTATTACTGAAACCAGTTTTTAGCTTTCAATTCTTTGACAGCTGTGTTATCATTTTCAAAATATTTCTAATATTATTTATCTGCAAATTTGAGATCATTTTAATGTGTATTTGAACACATCACATTAGATGCCAACAAAGGTTAATAATCTTTATTATAAAAACATACTATTTATATTCAGAAAAGAGGGTTTTTTAAATCTTAGTAAAATTATTCTAATTTTTTTTTTTTTTTATTTTGCAATTCAATATTTTTTTTGTGTTTTAGAATTAAAATCAAAACTATATTTTTTGCCCTATTTTGTATTTATTTTCACTGATCAATTTTTTTTTTTTAAAAATTTATTGAGTCAACTTAATTTTGATTACTTGAAGATTTATGTTCAATTTATCAAATTTTTAAATGTTGAATTTCTTTCAAAGAAATTAAATTAAAATTTTTAATTAAAGGATTTTCTCAGACATTTGAATAAAAATTTATAAAATGCTTAATTTTCAATGAATTTGTAAACTTCTAAAAAATTAAATAATTTGGTTACAGTCATCAATAAATATTATCTTTCCTACTCATTGTTAAAAAAAAAATTTTCTTTATGTTGAAAAAAGGCTATATATCAGATCCTATATATATGTGCTCTATCTATAAAAGGCAGGATGTGTGTGTGTGTGTGTATGAATGCACGGCCGCAATTTTCGACGGATTTGCACCAAAATTTACATGCACATGCTCCAAGTTAGCAGGAAGGCCAAGACCAACTTTGCATTTCCCAACTCCCATCGATAGTGGAAATAATCGATTTTTTCATGCTTCTACGGCAGTTTTCATGTAGTTTGCGGCCATTTTCTACTGGCCAGAGTGAGAGCCAATAGCTGGCTGCCACGAATAGGCAGGAAGATTCTATTGGCCAGCGTGAGAGCCAACAGCTGACTGACATGAATGTTAACTAGCATGCTAGCATGCAAAAAAATCGATAGCTGCATTCGTCACAAGTGGGAAAAATTTAAATCTGCATGGCACTTTACTCCAATTGGCTCATTCGCTTGCTTAAACTCAACGTTGATTCTGATTCCAGAACTGGGTTGGGTGTGAAAAAGTATTTGTTGTTAACATTCTTTTTTTCATTCGGTTTTTCCAGTTACGAGTCCTTTTTTTAAAGCTGATTGTTTTGTGTTCATTTTGTTTAGTTCTTTTTTTCGTAACAGATTTAATGTTTAGTATAGAGCTTAGAAAAAAATTTTCAGTGTGAGATAGGCAAGAAGTAAGGCATGTAGCAACATCAGCACGGCAAAGGGCACTCCTTTAAAAAGGCAAGGAAGGGCAAAAATATTTTAAAGTCAAGTGATAGCAATTGCTGTATTTGAGTAATTTTTTTTTGAATCAACATTTCAACGCCGACCATGCTGCCATAACTTTAATTGTTCTGATGAGCTTTTTATATAAAATTAAACTACAAACGTTTCAATTTAATTTAATGGAGTTAAAACCGTAATGGCTATTTCTAAAAAATTCTTCTTTTTTTCGTTTAAAATGCAGAAACTTTATTTTAAATTTTTTGATATCAAAAAACAAATGCAATTTCTTATCTAAAATTTACCCATCAGGTTTATTTTAATTGAAACAAAATTTTTTTTCTATTTAATACCTTTTACTTATCCACTAAAAAACACTGTCATGGGAAATAAACCCCATAAAGATATTTTAACTCTGTGTCCATGGTATTAATGCAAGGGATTTATCTTATTCATTGCCTCATTTTAATATATATATAAAATACAGCAATATTTCAAAAGAAAAATTAATATGAAAAGTTATAAATGAGTTTGTCTTTACTATTAGCCGTTTCATGATGTATGATGAAAATTGCCATGAAAATATTTTGTGTATATATGTGTGTAAATGTGTGTGATTGTGTGTGTGTGTGTGTGTGTGTGAAAAGATATTTGTAAAGGATTCCATAGCAATTAATTCTTTTTGAATTTTCATATTTTAAATTAAATTTCTGAAGATTTATTGAATGGATATCCTGAGATTCCTTTTCTTTATTATCTAGTGAATTATAGAAAGAAACTTAAAAGATAATTTACAGAATGGTTTCTTTATGACAGTTAGTGGTAAGAAATCTAATTTCAACATTCTGGGGGGAAATTTCGCAAACAAATGTCATACTTTTACAAGGTTTTCAAATGCAAAAACATTTGGTTTAATTTTGTTTTTTTGTCATCCAACATCAATGGTTTATTTTCTGTTAATACAACTTTTTTTTTTTTCTGCTAATATTTTTTTTTGTCAAAAATTTATTTCTGGTAATATTTTTTTTCCTTGATGAAAATTAAAGAGGTTTTTTGATAAAATTTTTCCCAAGAATTATTGCGAATAAAAAATTTTTTTCAAATATATTGCTGGTAATATTTTTTTTCAAAATATATTGCTGGTATGATTTTTTTATTCAAAAATTTATTTGCATAACAATTCTTTTAAAAACTATCTCTCTAGTATTAAAACCCATTTTTACTTTTTAAGGAATTTTTTTTTTTAAATCTATTCCCATAATTTTAGAGCTAATTTTGCAGCCAATTTTTTCAGGGTTTTTTCATCTCAATCTTTTTTCAAACACGTTTCCATTTTTGAATTTTGTAAAAGACTGAAAGTCTTCATTGCGTTTGAAATATAGTTCTATTGAAACCAGATATATATTTCTCTATTTTATTTTAACTAGTAAAGACTTTAGGAACACAAAAATGTTCAGCACTTTTTTAAACAGATAACAAAAAAAGAAATTTTCGTTTTGGCAAATTAATTTTCAATTTGGAATGTTGGTAGTTTTAATATTGATTTCTTATACATATAATGAAAGTTTCTTTATATTTTTTGTCTTATTTTTGTGTTGTTTATTTTTTAAACCTCTTTTTTATAAAATTCTATTTTTTTTGGATTTTTGTTTTGGGATGTTTAAGTGCTCCTTATTTAATTTATGAATATGAGTGTTCTTTTTTCAAAAAGATATATGTAATATGTTTATATGAATATTTTTCATCTTCTTCCTTTTTAACTTTTCAAAAAGTTTTCTTTTCATTTATTTGATGCTTAAAAGACCTGAAAAATAATTCTGATGTAGAATTTCTTATAAAATAGCAATATCTTGTACTGAAGTGGGTAAGATCTGCAATACAATACACTGTCAACGAATGAATAATTCATCTTCGGAAAATCTTCTTTTGTCATTTTTATTCCGTTTATGAAGCCGTTTCTCTAAAATCTTTTTTATCTTGTGATATGGATAAAAATTTTGTTTATTTGGAAAAATTTTTTATTGTTGAGACATCCACAAATGTAATACGAGTTTTTTTGTTCGTAGTTTATTTGTTCAAAATTTGTTTTATTTGTTCTGAATCAGAATAGTTTAAATTTAAAAAACATTCCTAAAATAAACAGCCCTTGGATTACATAATAAGTGGTTGGATTTTTTTAAATTTTCTGAAATTTTTAAACCAATTTTTTTTTCAGAAATTAATTTGCTCTTATTCTAGAAATTCAATCCTGGATATACCAGTTATTTTTATCTAGGATCTTTTGAAAGTTTCTTTATATTAGAATTTAGTCACACAAAGTCAAAAGTTGCTTTTTTTTTTTTGTTCTTCTTAAATATATATTCAAAATATATTTATCTGTGGATTTAAAAGTCTTAATTTTTCTCGTTCACTCTTTCTTAATCAGATTTCAAAGTGTCAAAATGTTTAACTTCTATTTGAGTAAATTCAGTTTTCAATTTTTCTATTGCCTTTTCTTTGTTTTAAGAAAAAAATAAAAAATAACCTACAATCTTATTTAAAATACTAAATCATTTAAAATGTTTTTTTCTTTATTTATTTATTAAAAGATATTTTTTTACATTTTTTCAACAAATTTTTAGGATTCAATTCTTTTTTTTCTTTTTTCTTATCCATTCTCACGGACATTTTTTCATAATAAATCTTTGAATCAGTTGCTTTTTTTCTCTTTATTTTTTCATTTTTCTCTATCTGTTTCTGTTTGTTTATTTTCCATTCTAAAATTTTTGTTTTGTTTATTCCATTTCTTTTTTTGAAAAATTTTCTTTATCATTTTTTTTTTTCAGGTCTTTTTCCATCCTTTTTTTCTGTTTTCTTTTCTTTTTTACTTTTTCTAAAATCTTTTTTCCTTTAATTGTTTCTTCTTTTTCCTTTCCTTTTCTATATATTTTTTTTTCTCTTTTCCTTTTTCTTTTCTAACCAAACTTCTTTCTTTTCTTTCATGAAAATCCTCTTCTGTCTCTGTTCTTTTAAAGCAAATATTTTTCTTTGGGGTTTTTTTAAATCTTGAATCCTAAAAGAAGAGATTCTTTATTGCTTTGTTGGGTGAAATGATTAAAAAAAATTTTTTATTCTAAGAACCTCAGAAGTAACGCTAAATCCCAACAATATTCTTTTAAATTACAAAAAGGATAAAATAATTTTATATCTACATATTATACAAATTGAATAATCAAATAGTCATACCGTTAAAATTGTTTTTTTTTTTTTACACCAAATCAAGTAAATAAAAAAATTGACGATTGGAAAACTTTGTATACAAGGCGTTTCGTTCCTTGTCTACCAATTCAATAACAACATCAAATCATTTAAGAAGTTTAACATTTAAACTTGCATTATAATTGTTCATAAGAGATCAAACCTACATAAAAAGAAAAACTGTGGGTTTTCACTTTTCTCCTAGCGGTTATTGTTGGTATTAACAATATTGTTAACAAGTTATTTTAAACACTTAAAATGACTTCCATTTGCCTGCAATATGTCCTTAAGTGTCAAATTCTTAAAAGAGCGCAGGATATGTGAACAAAGACGAATTTTTCTGATTTTTTTTTAGATGTGGTTTCAGAACATCTCTGTCACGAATTGATTCTCAGCATCCATTTTTTACCACATTTACCTGTAGTTCACTTTTTTGTTTATTTGTGAGTAAAAAAATAACTACGTTTAACTGATTATAAAACGACTTGATGTTAAAAATGACTCTTTTCTTTTTTCTAATAAAATTTTTCCTGTTTGATAGAGAGATTGAATTTTAGTTTCTTTTTCATTTACAAGGTAAAAATCAGGATATACTGGGTTCTAGTTTTATATTTTATTTTTCAGACTGCAAATGTGTTTTTCAATGAATGATTTTCTAACTCCATCATGGATGGCCCAAATTATGTGGTCAGTATCTAAATAAGAAGAGTAAGACTGAAATGAACTTTGAAAAATTATCTTAAAATTGCAAAAATGTATAACTTTGGATATTGTTTTACAAAAAACCGAAAAAAGGATTAACTTTTTTCTACATTTATGCGTGTCCATATAAATGATTCTCTAATTTTGTTTTCTCTTGAAATTAAAAGAAAAACTTCAACAAAATTCTCTTTGACATTTATTCGGGAAAAAACAAATAAATTCTCTCAAAGATCGAATAAATGATCGCCTCATCATATTGACGCATGGTTTATAAGTGACTTTACGCTTTTTAACTATTACGGTTATTAAAGGAGGCATGATGAGATAAATATTGAATCTCATACAAAATAATTTTTAAATTAGTAAAGGAAAGCGAGAAGAAAGGACTATGCATAAATTGGCAAGAGGACTGAATGTATTTTGTCAGCAAATGTGGAAACGCCGTGGCGCACTACAAGATGGAGACGCCAAAATCAAGCCAAGTAGGAAAATTTAAATATCTGGGTAGTCATTTAACAGGATGACGTGGAAACAAAATGTTAGCGCATTGAGATAAAAACCGCTTTCAAAAGCTAAGCAAAGTATTAAGAGTAAGAAAATTGTTTTTACAAACAAGGAAGAGAAATGTGAAATTGTTATGAGGACCTACCTTCATGGACAAATGGGCTGATCTTGCCAAATATATGTACCTCGCAAAGGCTGTAACCAGTGAACAGGTTGGGGAACCCGGACGATGCTTTTGCCGAGGCAAACTTTCGTCCGGGGAGGTGAGCTGATCCACAAGCCGTCTAGTTGTGGTCAACATGTTAGATTTCCCAGCCATTTCAATGTTCAAGAAATTTCAGAGATTTTTTAATGCATTGTTGGATAATATATATTGGCTTGTCAAAAAAAAATGTGGGCAATGTCACAACATTTTTTTAAATACCAATTTTTATGCAAATTTTTTAAAAAATAAATTTCTTTCTTTAAACCTCAAAATGGCCGTTATTCTCATCAAATTAAAATCTTAGATGTGCAACTTTAACTCCCTTAATATATTTTATTTTTTAGAAGTTGATATTAGATTTTTTAAAAAACCAAACAGATGAAAAATTTATACATTTAAATCCCCACCTCGAGAAATTCATCTTTCCTATAGAATCACTGCTCTCCCAAAAATATTAAAAATTCAGTTGAATCCATCAAAAACAATACAAACAATTTTTTTCTTTAATCTTAATATTCTTCAAAAACAGAATTTGATCCTTTATTGACCATATAAAGGGGATCAGTAGAAATAGAAAATTTCCCATAACGAATAATGTAAGTGGCAGAACAGGATTAGGAATTCTTCAAAAAGACAACATTTTTGAGGGATACAAGAACAGGATACTTTGTGAAAATATGACCGTCCATGTTTTTGAAAAAAGTCCAAGTGGACAAACACATCAACTAAAACCTACATTTTTTTTTCCTATTACAAGGGATTTATATATATATATATATATACCTTTAATTAAAGGACGCAGAATAAAAGTTTTTTAACTCATTAGTGTATTGCAAATCAATTTTTTTAAAAGGGTTTTGAAAATATTTTAAACAAATCGCCTAAAGACTAAGTATTGGCCAACAAGATATAACCCACCAAATAAGATTTGTATTTTGAAACATCCCGTGATATTCACAACTGGATGGACCTTCCGTTATAAAAGAATATGTCTAGAGGAAAAAATGTCATTTAGTTCGAAGTGAGGATACCTGGGTATAAACAAAAAAAAAAATTTTTTTAGGGAGGGTTTTCCTAATATTTTAAACCGCTTGGGCTAACATTAGCATTGACCAGCAAGGTAGATTGGTTTTAAAAAAAAATTGAGAATTTTTGAGGAAAATCGCGCATTCATGGAAAAATTCCCAGGTGCTCTCCATTACGCTTCTCCTTTGGGAATATCTCTCAGATGCTGAAGTGAGCCATAGGATGCCCACAAAAAAAAAAATGTCTGGGATTTAGGTTTACACATGGTTTGAAGCTTAAACTAACATATAAAAAATTATAGGCATTTTACCTATATGACTGAACCCAAATATAAATGTTTTAAATCATGTAGTTAAAGTTGTTCCAAAAAAAGTTTGTCAATTTTTTCAAAGAAAGTATTCTCTTCAGAAAAACAATCAAACAAAGTGACTAGAAAAATGCCTGGTCAGGATTCTTTTAGTTTGAAAATTCTTCTTTGGTTTTGTCAAGAATCTTCAGATGTACAGCAGGAACCAGACTAGATAATTTACTTTCAATGCACAACAAATGGTAATTGTAACAAAAATTCTGACGAGAAAAAATTAAACTGCCTATTTATTAGATTCCTTATTTACAAGAATAATTTTATATTTACAAGATTATAAAAATATGCAAACTAATTATAATGAAGTATTTTTTTATTTACTATTTTATAAATAAATAAATAATTTCTTATTCAAAAACTTATAAAAATGTCTGAACAAGAAAATTAAAATAAACACATAATGACGATTAATTATAAACTTTGAAAAAAAAATATTTTCTTGCCAAGTCTTTCATTTGCTCTGGCCAAATAAATTCATTAAAAATAAGTTATTTGAATCTATTTTTCCTTAATTATTTTGATAATTTTTTTTTTTTGAATCAAAAAAAGATTTTGTTGTGATGAGTTTGTTTTGTATGGATGGTAGAACAAGGATTTGGGCAAAATCTTTAGAATGAACTATTTTGAAAAAAATGTGAGTCCATGAAAATCGTCTACGTCCTTAATATTCAAACACATAAAAAAGAAATGATAAATGTTTTGATTTTCGACATCTTTTCATATATTTTTTATAAACTTTAAATAAATATTGCCAAATGGGAGTCAAAATGTATATATAATAATAATATATAATATATATATGGAATTTCTTTCTTTTTTCTTTTTTTCTTTCTTTTTTCTTTCTTTTTTTCAATAACACTTTTTTTTTTTTCCTTTCTTTTTTCTTTCCATTCTTTTTTTATTTTTTTTTTTTCTTTTCTTTCTTTTTCAAATTTTTTTTCTCTTTTTTTATTTTTTCTGGTTTATTTTTTTTGGTTTTTCTGGTTTTTTCTAGTTTTTTTTCTTTCTTTTTTATTTTTCTAGTCTTTTTTTTTTTTCTTTTTTCTTTTTTTTATTGCTTTTTTTTCTTTCTTTTTTGTTTTTTTATTTCTTTTTTTTTTTCTTTTTCTTTATTTCTTTCTTTTTTTTTTTCTTTCTTTCTTTTTTTTTAAAATTCAGATTCAAATAAATTATTCTTTTTTTAGTTTTTTATTCTTTTCTTTCTTATTCTTTTTTTTCTTTCTTTCTGATTCTTTTTTGTCCGTTCGAAAACTTCGTTCTTTTTCTTTTTCTTCTGTCTTTTTTATTTTTTTCTTTGGATTTTTTTTTTTCTTTCTTTCTTCTTTTTCTTTAAAATTTCTTTCATCTTATTTCTTTTTTTTCTTTCTTTCTTCTTCTTTCTTTTTTTCTTTCTTTCTTCTTCTTTTAGAAAATGGACCAGGGTTTGTCTTTTTTTCTTTTTTCAAAGCTGACTTCATTGAACCTTTTCATTTTCATCTTTCTTTCTTTTTTCTTCCTCTTTTCTTTCATAATTTCTTCAGACTATGTTCGTTCTTTGATCTTCTTTTTTTAGTAAAGCTTCAGGAAATTTTAACGTTCAGTGTTTTATTTTCTTTCTTCTTCTTTTTTCTTTCAAAAGAGCATTTCTTCTTCTTTTAGAATTTTTTCTTTTGTTTCTTTTTTAGAAGGTCTTCTTCTTTTTTTATATATATACATCTTTAGCAAAATCAAGGAAATTTCTTTGGCCTTCTTTTCTTTTCCTTTTTCTTCTTCTAACTTTTTCTTAAAATTAAAATTCTCTTTTCATTCTTTTAAAAGGAATCTTTTTCACAAAAATGTCTCCTTAAATTTTTTTCCACTCTTTATATGACAATTTTCTTTCTTAAAAACCCACCAGATTAAAAGTTATTTTATCTCTTAAATTTATTTAAGAATTGTGAGTAAATTTTATAAATATTTTACCAAACATCACACAGATGTTTAGAATCATAATATATAATAGAATAGATATATAAAATATTTGTTAAAAAAGTGATTACTGGGCAGGAACCAAATCAATATAATAACGTGAGTTGAAACATTTTTTTCTTCCCTCCAAGATTTTAATTTTTCAAACGTCGACAAGGAAAAAAATGTTTAGATAGGAAAATAACTAGAACTAAAAAAATGTAGAGATTCGAGGCGAAAACAATTAGATTCCAAAACAATTGAGTCCAAGAAAAATTTTAAAAGTTGTTTATATAGTTCTAAAGTAACATTAGAAAAAGTAGTATCACTAAGTAGAGCAATCTCAATAAGAACCTCTAAAATATTTTCTGAGAATGAATAAAATTTAGAGGATGATAAACGTTTGAAAAATTGACACATTGTGTTACACAAGAAAACACTGCAAATTCTTAGAATACTGTATGTCATTGAAAGAGAAAAATCATAAATGATTTTAAAATAATTGTTTACTTTGTTTTCAGTCTGTTAAATAAATTCTCAGGAATTTAGGATTATTAGCATGAAATTTAATTGGTTTAAGAAGAGGTAACAGAGTTTCTTATATTTGGTAAAATTTCTCTTTTTTCTCACTTATCCCAAAAAAATCTTTTGGTAAAGACTATAAATGTTGTATTAAAAATAGCAAAAAAATATTCACATGTTTTTTTATTTAAAAATTATAAAAGATTGCAATATATTTAAGATATATCCATATAGACAAATTTTTGAGAAAGAAGGAGAGAAGAAGAAGAACGGTGGAGAATGGATAATGGCTGTATGGGGTTGTGTTTGTGTCTGTGTTCCTAGTGTGTGTAGAGGACATTCAGTTGAAAAGAAAGAATACCCTTGGAAAGAGATGAATAAAGAAAATATCCAGGCATTAGACCTACTAACAAAATGGTCTAGTAAGAAGAAGAAAAGAAGAAGAAGAAGATGGCAACTGTGTGTGTGTAAATGTCAACCTGATTGGATTATCCTTTGTGCCAACAAAAAACTGACTGTGCACGTTCTTGGTTTATAAACGTCTGTAAGGAGGATATGAAGAATTGTTTCAATTCCGATTATCGCCATGGACGTTTTGTTTTCCAGTCATTTCCCGTTCAGGAGATATTACCATTTGAATCGTAGATTAATTATGGCTTAGGTCAAGAAGTTCCAGAAGGTACCAGACGAGTTTTCAAGTTTTCTGTTGCGGTTCGCGGGATTAAATAAAAGAAAACTTTTGTTTTAACAGATTTGTCCCATTCCCATTTGAAATGAAGATTTTGAAAAAAGGAAGAAAATTCCTGGTGGAAGAAGAAAACGTTCAAATTTATTTTAAATAGACTAGGAAAAAATGAGGAATGTTACTTAATTTACAATGAGGATTTAAGATTGGAATAAGCAAAATTTTGCCCTTGTTCAAAAGATAAAAGAATTTTTGAATTTTTTTTTTTAAATAGCAAGAGGATGCTGAGATGCACAGAAGAAAAAAGTTTACCAGAGGATAATTCTGATTTAAAATGTTTGGGTAAGAATTTTGTTAAACGCTTGAAAGATGGAAATCTGGAAACGGGTTTCTTTTCAATATCAAAAACACACAATTCGTAAAACTCGCAAATAAATTTTCAAAATGGGAGGCCTTTTACACAAAGGAATTAACTTTTTGGAAAAATTTAGGAATTGAAATGGTCACAAAAATTTTTTTAATAGAAGAACAATCTTGCAAATTTCAGAAGCGATTTGTTTGTTTAAAAAACCTTTCAAAAAATTTAGACTTTATTTATAATTCTGAAAAATATTTGTCTTTAAAATAAGGGCTAATTTTTCAATTACAAAGTAACTTCCAAAAAGGTTTCAGGAAACTGTTATACGATTAATTCTTTTTAAAAAAAATTAGTAAAAGGGAAACATTATTACGCAGCCGACGGTGAAGAGTAATTGTATTCACCTGAAAATTCATGGAATTTTATTTTTTATAATGATTTGCACTGTCTAACCAATTAAGATTGATTTCAACCAAATTTTGAATTGGGGATTTTTTAATGACGCCGGAAATCGATTTTTCCAGGTTGAAGCCTCTTTGATGACGTAGAGGACATACCATTTCCACGCTAAGAAATATAGTTTTTTTCCGCAGTTATAGATTTAACTTTGACGTAAAAAATTCCCTCAGAAAAAAACAAAAAAAAACTATTGTCTATCCAGCAATACTTTCATATTTTCTCAAAATCAATTGGTATTCATAGAAAACCAATGTTGATATATGTTAAGTAAATGATTCAAATGATTACCAATGGAAATTCGAATTTTCATAGGACCGAAAAAAAATAAATTATCTGATATCATTTGGGTAATTGCCTCGTTGTGGAAAATGCCAGAGATGCAACAATTTTGATAAGAATTTTTAATATTCATGAATATTATAAATTAATAAAATAAATCTCTATAAAATTTTTTGTAAATTTATTTTTTCTATAATCCAATTTTACCCAAAAGATCGCTAAAACAATTATTAAATTTTGTTGATTTATTTAACACTGAAAATTGAGGATTTTTGAGTTATAGTGAAAAGCAATTTTCATATTGAAAATATTTAGGCCCAATAATTATATAATTTATATATATATATATGTGATTATATATATAAAAATTAATATTTTTTTTTTCAGTTGAAATTTTAAGAGAAAAGGGTATCTTACATTAAAAATAATTTTTTTAAAATGCAATTGTTTGATGAATTTAAATGAATATATACTAAACATTTTTTCTTATAAATATATATATATAAATATAATATTGATTATTTTATTTATATGCCTTTCCTTTAAATGGATTTGTCGTTTTATCTAAAAACTAAGTTTTCTCCTTAAAATAAGAAATATTATTAAATAGAGCCAGGCTATTTTTATGGATAAATATTTTTTGTATATATATTTGTCATATATATAATATAGCCATACATTTATATGTCGAGTCCAAGGCATTGTAATTTGATATCTCAAACTATTCTTGTCATAAATAATAAAATCTAAAAAAAATAAATCCATTTTTCATTTTAACAGCGTCTAATAAATTGATCAACATAAATTGAATAATACAGAAACAATTTGTCTATTTAAATTTTATAGATAAACATATACATTTTACCAATTTAAATTTTTAATCCTGTGCCTGACACACACAAATGAAAATTTTTGAAATTCCATAATTTTATCATAATAAACTAAATATATTGTCCGATCAAAAAATTAAATTAAACAAGCTATAAATAATATAAAACAGTTGAAACCTCACCTGAAAAATGTATTTACTACGAAATTTTCACAAATATTCTTAAATGGTATAATTGATAACAGAAGCCATTGGTTTTTATGCAACGGCTTCCCCATACTTAATACTTTATATTTTCACTCTCATATGGTCATGACGTCATGACGAGCAGCACGCGATTTTCATTTCCGCGTTTCGTATACATGAGTTTGTCGTTAATTTTTGAAATTTTTCATAAACAAAAACAGACTATCATTATTGTTTCGTGTTATATTGTTTGATATATTGAAATGTAATTGTCATCTTTTGGATAATGGCCTATGTAGGCCAAGCTTAGATTATTTAAACATGTATCAATATGGTGACTTTGAAAAAGCTGGTGAAATAATTTATTAATATACAACCTGCAACAGGATTGTTTTTATTTGAAATATTTGCCCAAGAACCATTTGGGCTTGATCAGATTTTATTTCTTTAGGTTTACCATCCTCTTAACTAGATTTTATAACTGGATATATATAATATATATATATATATATATATATATATATACAATTCTTTTCACACAAATTCTCCTTTGTTCTTACGTTATCTATATATATATATATATATATATATATATATATTCTTTGTTTATAAAAATATTGTGTTGTGTTTTTTTAAAAAATGAGCAAAAGGTTCAACGGTTATTTTCTAAAAAATGTTTAAAGATACCATATTTATAAGAAAAATGTGATTCAACTCCTGATTTTAATTTAAAAGTTTACAGTTTTTACTTTTATTTTATTTTTTTAAAAAACGTAAAACATAAAATAATTATCGAGACTTATATATATATTCATATATATATATATATATATTTATTTCCGTTGTCGTTGACCAATTTTGTCATGAAAATACCAGTCCGTTTTCCATTCCTTCACGCAGTGGTATCGGAATAATAAAAGAAATATAAAAAGAAATTTTAAAACGTTCGGGGAGATTTGGTCATTTGATTACTCCATCACCAAAAGGAGAAAAGTAGATAAATTAAAGAGAAGACGAAAATTTTAAAGAGAGAAGAAGGAAATAGGGTTCTTTGGAGGAAAAAAAATTTTTACTCTGGAGAAATGAAAGATTTTCGAACCAAAAACCGAAACGGGTGATAGGAAAATGGAGAGAGATAAAGAGAGAGAAGATATATATATAGATATATATATAGATCAGAAGATCCAAATCCTGAAGGATGCGAAAAAAACAGCATAAATATTTTTTAAATAGAGATAGGAAAATGGAGAAGATGAAACTCAATGCATGAAAGCCACCAGTGCAATGAGAGACGTAAAGAGAGAGAGAGGAATACATCGGGAGAGAGGTAATAATTTAGAGAAGATAGAGAGATAGACCTAAAGACCATGTCAGATGAGATCTCCTAGTTTATCCTTCCTCGTTAAGTAACTGAACTCCGCCCATCCGACTACCACAGTTATTTTTTTGCCACTTTGTATGTGAGCTGCTATATATATATATATTCCTGTGGCTGATGTCTAATGAAATTTTGTAAGAATCAAACGCAATTAGTTTAAATGTGAAGAGAAGGCCATGATCATTTCGTTTTTTTTTTTAATTTAAAGCAAATAAGAATTCAGAATTTTAATCCTGCACCTGCCATGTTCATCTATTTTAGCAGATGATCTGGAAGACCTGTGGAAATTTAAGAATATGTAAGGGAATACCGAAAATGAGAAACGATACTTGGAATTGCTCTAAAATTACATTTATGAATAAAGACAACTTTGCTGTAAAAATTGGCAACTGTACGGTTTAATTTTAACCGGGGTTTTTTTTTGGAAAAAAAATGACATCCATCTTTTTTCCAAAATTTTCATTGCAATCTTTTTGGGATTA
>CAHIKZ030001380.1:2200000-2223502 GCA_903632075.3 Acanthosepion pharaonis | reverse complement strand
TCCATCAATAATGAGAGAAATATTGATGCATCGATCAAAAGTCTTGCTAAGAATCAATGTATTTGTGCACTCTGTGAAACGTATATATATATATATATATATATATATATATATATATATGTAAAGAAATATAGTCTTAAGGCATGCTATATTTATGGGATAAAGTGCTCAATATCAGAGATAGAGTGTGTGTAAATATAAAGTGCCTCTAAGTGTTGACTTCAATGTTCACTTTTATATTTATATATATATGAAGATGATGAGACAGACTGGAAAATGTTTTTTTTATCATAGATGCATTTTGCTAGAGAAAGCTCATTTTGACATCATCAGTTTGATTAAAAGAAAGACAAAACTATGTGCGAGGAAAATGTCTTGGAATCTCTGAGAATAAGTGGGTATCATAAATCAAATTAATTAGCTTATCACTTCCTGATTCGAGACTTGAAAAGAGTCTGTTTTATTTATGTCTCTAATAGAACTGTTGGCTATTGTAGGATTTTAAGTCAGGAACATTTATTATTTTTCTATACGTACATATACCTACACACATAAAAAAAACATATTTGCACACATACACACACACACACACATATATATATATGCATAAGTATATATCAATTGACATGTATATGTATACATCTATCTACAAGTATGAAAAATAAAAAGGGCTCTAATAGATATATATGCCTGGGTGGATGTATATGTAGGCACACGTGTGTGTGTGTGTGTGTGTGTGTATATATATATATATATAATAGAAATGTCTCTGAATTAAAATCCTACAATGCAAAATAGCTCTAATACAGATATAGATAAACCAGCTTGGACATAGGAATCAATACTGCATGGAAACTAGCAGTTCCTTTCCTCAAAAAATGACCAATCATTAGAGAATGTGTTACTCATCTTTATGTAGGTATTTTTTTATAGATGCATGTGTGTATGTAGACGAGTGGCCATAAAGTTTGCTTTCCAACCATGACACCCGGTTTCAAATCTCACCATGGTCTATTAGTCAAGAAGGTAACTTGTTGATGTTATAGACCTGAGGAGGCAATCCCAGCATATGGTATCTTTGTAATGTTTCAAAAATAATCTAATGTTGCTACTGTAATAAAAAGCAAGAGAAATAAAAATAAATTCTAGTGAAAAATTAAAAATTTTACTTTATTTAAAAAATTCAAATATCCTTCCATCTAATATTACTAGTATATAATAAAAGCAAGATTAATGAAATTCTGATAAATCAGAAATATTTTTCAGATCACACATAACTTTCCCACCTATAAAATGTATTTCATGCAATGTGCAAATTCAAAGTTAAAAATCAATTTATCACAAAAGCATCTCTTATAAAAAAAAAAACAAATCAAAAAATAAAGTCTAAGACTATTTTTTGAATTCACAAAATATAAATCAAATGAATGTATTTCCCCTCGACACGAAAAGAACATTGGAATAAATACTTCTTCATACTTTTTATTGTGATCTTTCCACCCATTTCCAACATTTTCCATTTTCTTTCTGCTTCTGATCTTGTGCCAAGGAACCTTTTCAAAATGAAACCTTTTTGCATTTTAAGACTTGCATGCCCCCTGGCATCTTGGGGGTGGGGGAGCTTCCCACTCAAAGAAGAAATAACATGAAAAATAAACAGAATATTTAAAAAAAAAAAAAAAAAAAAAATGTCAAAAAGAAATCTGAACACAAAATGAATTTGTGAATTCTCTTTCCTCCTCTCCACTCGATAAGAGAGCATCTTAACTGATGAACACTCTTTTCAATGGTATTGAAAAATTCCAAACAAAACTGTACAATTTTCAATCACTTGAACTTGGAGAAAATTGAGGGTACATTAGCTCCTAATAACAAATGTGATGATAAATAAAATATCCCGCATTAAAACTGTTTCAAAGAAATTACTGGAGATCAGATTTCTCAATATTATAAATTTAGTACATGAGATATTAAACATGTTATCACAAGCATATGAGATACTAACACATTATCAGAAGTTTCGTATAGAAGTGGAACTTGAACATAGAACTGGTTGTACTAGGGATAGTTTCGCCCAAAACTACAAGATTCTACAAAACCAAAGCATTAATCTAAGAACTTAACACTTCTTTATAAACAGCCTCATCAAATCAAGATTTTCATGTGTATCTCATACATGGTGCCAAACTCATTGAGAAATATCTAAACAGTCAGCTAAATGGTTTTCTCGGATTAAGAAATGGCTTCCAGTAAATGGACCATGTAGGACTAGCCTTCTTTGAATTCCGTAGGCTGGTACTACAGATTGATTAATTGACTGATTAGTTTTCTATAATTTATCAATTTATTTGCAGGTCATTTAAAGCCAAAAAATAGTTTTAGATGGTCAGAATTTTTTTGAGATAATAATTTAGTGATTACAAATCTTATTAATTAACCCAGAGCTGGAGGAGAAGTGTTTGATTCTTACTTTTCCCAAGGATATTTGCACATAAGTGGATATAATGAATGCAATAGGAATGGGAATTGAAACTTGACTCTCTGATTAAAAATTCTAAAGCATTATCCATTACACTGCCCACACATCCAACCTTACAGCAGCTAATATTCCCAAGTGGTCATCCATCTTGATAATTGATCAGGCTTGACATTGTTTAAATTTGGTTATCATATGGAAACCAGTTTTTCAATGCGATGTGGCCATAAGCCTGGTGTTACAGAATCACAAGTAAAGAACTGTAGCAACAGAAACCACATAACTTGAGGACTTTCAACAACAGCAACAACTAAAACAGATAGCACATGTACCTTGAAGAGAAAATAAAAATATAGACAAGATGTTGATATTGCACATTAATTCAAACAAACTGGAAAGAACAATAACAGTAGACTAAAGAAAAAAATTCTTTTAAGAGAAAGAGTTTATAAATTTTAACTGAAAGTAGCATTGGATGTTCAGTCAATGAATGTGAAATGTTTCCTTATAAGGAAACAGCTAATATTATTATAACCAATATAAATCTCAGTATCTGTTTATATTTCTGAGATAAGGTATTATGTACACTATTTACAGGCAAGCAAATCCTTCTTAACAAGAAGATTGTTGCAACACAGTCTTCTCTCCTTATGTGTCAGACAAAGTTTAGTTCAACAATATGTGCTTTTTTGTTTTTAACATGAAGTTGAGTTGAGATAGATAAATTTGTAGTCAGCTAAGAGATGTTTACTTATTCAACTGAAATATCACATTTTCCTCTTCCTCTCTTTCCATACAAGCCAATATATTGAGACAAACAGGAAGTCTTCAACAACGAAACAATTTAAGGAAATAAGATGAAAGAAAACCTGAAAACCATTCTTAAAGGAAAAATCAAAATTAGATTAATAAGCAAGATCAATATTTCTATCCATTATTTCCAGCTTTGGAAGTATTCAAGTTTAAGAAAGAATAAATATTTGATTATTACAATCCAGTTGTAGTCGATCTAATTTCAATTAGCTTTCAGTCTGTTTCTCACATTAACTTGGATTTATTTTGCACACTTAAATACACATGCACACAATATTTTGTATGTATATATATATATATATATAATGCTTGTATATTGGGAGGAGGCAAACCTTTCTAATACAATTATTTGTTAAAATTGAAACTGATTTAAATACAAAGGGAGACAACTTCCGCTTGACTAAAATGTCCCTTTTCCCAATCCGATCCTAAAAAAATTGAAATCTTGAAAGGGGAAATTCAGCAAAGTTATGATCTGATATAATCTGATTTGCCAGTTGAGAAAATTTTAACCAGATGCTAATGCATTTACTAATCATTTCTATTGAGCTTCTTTGACTAAAAAGAAGACATTTTCTGCTTACCTTAATAGTTCCTTAGGTCTTTTAGTTTATGAAGAATGCAGGGTGTAAGATGTCATACTCTTTAATTAGAAGCACAAGACTGATATATGGGATAAGAAACCCTTTCTATTATACTTGCACATATATATCTTATATTACAAATGTTTGACTGGCCACAGTGCCATCCCACAATGCAATGGGCATATCAAAGAGACTACCTATCAGTCAAAATTTCTTTTAAGAAAAACCAGAGAAGGTTTGGAAATTTAGGTAAAATGAAAAAAATGTATGTATGAGGAAATAAACTAATAATTGAGTTTTAAACAAAAACTAACAAAACTTCAAATAAATTGTTATGGTCAACAAGCTTTTGTGACACAAAAGCTGTGATTGGGATGTCCATGTAGAAGAGGATAGCAGATGATTTTATCTCAGTCTTTAGCATTTTGATCTTTTTTTTTATGACCAGCAGTAAAGTCTACAAAGCAGTACCCTCAAAGCAGCCACACACTTGACCAAAAAGGAAGAAAATAATAGATATTTTATCGAATCAATCTTTCTGCTAGGAAAGTTGATTCACTTTGCGGTGCTAGTCAATTTTTCTTGTTAGAATCAATCTTGTACTTTTAGAAGTTTAGCATTCGCCATCCATTGAACATTATGGCCACATCTGATCTGGGGCTTCTTCTATGTATCTAGAGATTCTTGACAAAGTCTAAAGAGAAATCTACAATATTATTGGTCTTGACATGGCATCTCAGCTTCAATCACTTTCCCACCAGCATAATATAGTGTCTATTTACCTTTTTGATAAATATTTTCATAGCAATTGGCATGATGAGCTTTCTTCTTTGATACTTTGACTTCACAAATTTAAACACAGTACTAGATTGGCAGCTAGGTCTCATCATTTTACATTTGAAATAACTAGATGTAGCTAAGATATTATTTTAATAGATTTTTCTTTCAAACTTCTTGCATGTGGAACTCTCTTCCATTTTTTTTCCTGTTAACAATGATCTTCAAATATTTAAATGTTAATGATCATCTCTTTTTAAATCCTATTCTTTTTTATTGTTCTTTCTCCTCAATAACATTTTCTCAATTTCTTTCACTCTCTGTAACTCCCTTGAATCTTAGTGGCTTTATCACCTTCCTTGGGGGTGAGATGATTTAATAAATAAATGAAAACTTTTGAGAACAAGTGGAACTTGACCGGATGTTGGAAATTTCTCTTTGCTGAATTTTATAAAGTCACAGTTAAAAATGAGAGTAGTTCTGGGCTGGCTGTTAGTGGTTCACACTGTCCATTAAGAGCAGAGTTGGCAGCTGTGCATCCTGATGTGGATAGGGGCAGAAAGGCAGAGTTATCGCTAGTTGAAGGAAAAAGCTGATCTGTTAGTTTGTCATGACAGAAGTAGCAGAAGTCAACCAACTGTCACCTACCTAACTGCCAAACCGTGCAAGTGAATCTATAAATAAATCACCAAATAGCAGAGTTTGAGTTGTTCCTGAAAGAAAGTGGAAATTCCAGAAATGTTCTTAAGAGTGTCTCTTAAAAAGCATGAAGAAAAAATTGAAGTTACTCAGTTGGTGAATCAGAGAGTGAGTGAGTGAGTGAGATGTATTGTCTACACCAGTAGTTCCCAAACATTTTTTTTTATCACATTTTTTTAATGAAAATTTGCTCACATATTACCAAATTTTATGTGATAAAAAGCACATTTAAAAATTAAAAAAAAGGGAGATAATTGTGGATCTGAAGTCAGAACATTATCATTGATAACTCCAATTTGCAGACCCTAATTATTATATTTTTAATACTTGATAAAATTCGTCAATAATTATTTATAACTATTTATATTGGCACTCATGCATGGAATTACAAGTAATCCATTATAATATTTTAAATTTTGAAATCATATTTATTTTTGGCATGTGAATTTTTTGAAACTGATTCTAAATCTTTGATTGTTTTTCAATCATTCTGCCTTACCTCCTATCCTCTTTCACTGCACATATGAGGACTGCCACACTATTTGGAAACCACTGGTCTACACCATGTGACTGTTGCATGAAATGCTAATTTTAGCATCTTATCCTGATCATGGCCCAACACGAGAGAGAGAGAGAGAGATAGCTGACCTCTTTTAGGTTTACACCATGCATGTCCCTAGTTTGCATGTCCAAAAAGCTGAAAAGGGGGTTAACTGTTGCTGCTGATAGGGTTATTAATGCATGCGAGTAAAGCGAAAAGATTTAATGTCTGAATAGAAGCATATCAAAAGTTGGAGAACAGATTAACATTACAAGAGTGGATTTCATTCTTCTTCAGTGTTTTTGTTGTCACCACATTTGGTCTGATCTATTCTCAGGCCTTCATTTTAGAAGTGTATTTACTCATTTCAAAATTTACAGAAGGCATATAAACAGTAAACCTCAAAAAGTTAGCAATTAAGTTTAGGATGAAAATAGAATTTGATGGCTTTGTGTCCACTCTTGTGTTTGAATCCAATCTGTGCCAATGTCAGAAAATTCTTTTAAGCAATTCAAAACCTCACTTAATTTTTAGTACATTTATGACAGTAATCAATTATGTGCTATAGAGTGCGAATGTTTTTCTTCCTCTGTATGAATCCGAATACCTCGTCGCCAAGTGTTGTATATGGCGAACAAATTTTTTTTTTCCTCCATATGAGTTCGAATCCTCGTCATCAAGTGTTGTAGAGTGAACGAAAGTTTTTCTTTCTCCGTATGAGTTTGAATCCTGGTTGCCAATTGGTTTCACAGTGGAGGCTTGTATTTCACTACGTCAGTCCGAAAATAGGTTCGACGTACAAAACGTTAGGAACTTGATATAATAGGTAATGGAGAGAAATCTAGTGGTGGTCGCTGATACTTTTAGTATCTGACTAACAGTCGTCCGACATCGACTGACTGACCAACTCACTGGAGCGACTTATCGACTGCTACTACTCCTACTTATTATAGGTGGGAGAGTCTATTAACAATAGAATAGGTGTGTTCCACTATAACATTATGTAAATGAGAAATATCCAAGTCCATGAAATTGGTTTATTCATTTATTTTTTAATGTTTTTACAATGATGTTCACCAGTGTACAAGGCTCAAGAGCCACTTGAGGTAGAAGTTTACTGAGTAAGAAGTACCTCAAAATCTAGGGTGCTCCACACAAGGTGTATAATATTTTTGACAATATCATAGGTCTTTCTTACACATGCTGTCATAATGCATTGTAGACTCTAAACAATCCTTCAGTAATTTTAATCACCTGTTCTCGGCTTTAATCAAATTGTTTAATTTAACACTCATCTATTTTCCTCCTTTCATGATAATGTGGGATTTGGAGGGAGGCCTCACAAGTACAATAGCCTAGGGCCTCTCTTCCCCCAAATCTACCACAGTTTATGGAGATATGTGGGGAAGATAACAGTTAAAGCTAGAATTGAACAGGTTAAGATGTAGTGAGCGGAGATGCATCCTATTGGGAGTCGGTTTCACAAAATCGTATGAGTAGAAGCTGCTTGAGTGGAAATTATATCTCACTAATTAAATACAAAAGGAATGTGCGTAGCATGGCTGCTTTTAACCATGGAGGTTAGAACCGGTGGAATTAAAGAGTGTAGTTTGTGTGAATGCTTTTCATGAAGATAGCAATAGAGTAGCAAGAACCTTGCAACATTTTGTCTGTGGGAAAAGAGTCATAAGTTGGGAAATAATTCTTCCCCCACAAGTACACAGAAATGCTTTCAGACTCTATAGAAACTGGAAAGTGAAGACTGTACAGCTCCTGCCCATATTCCAATATTGATATTTTTTCCTCCTTAGGACAATATTATTTGGAATATGATAAATAAATATTGAAATGTTACCCTCGCTTCTCTATTTGTCATCATAATCCAAAAAAAGTTTTGCTTTTTGTCCATGCAAATAAAAAACTTTTCCATTTTAATTTTTTTTTTTAATATTTATAATTTTATTTGTATTTGCCGTTTTCTAAATCACAATAACAAAGTGGGGAGTCGGTTTACTTATTATTCAATTTCTAAATAGATCCCCCACTTTAAAAACAAAAAGTAGTCAGTACAAGTATTTTTACAAAGAGTCGTATTTTTTCAGTGTTATCAATAATTTAAGTTCTCGATAATAATGATTAAATGCTTTTGATAGACTGACCGTTTTTTTATATCGGGTTCGGGGCGGGGTTAAAGAAAACTCTTCGGAAGAATTAAATGAAAATAATTATTGTTTTTTTCCGCCCTCGCTAACAGATTCGTTTGTCTAAAAAGCAGACCAAGGGAGGTAACTCAAATTCTAAGCAAAAACACGCGCCTCAATGCTAAGAAATATTATCGACTCGATCGACATTCGATTGGGATTTTGCAATGTTTATTTTTATAGCTGATAGATTCAAAAGACAACATCGGCAACTCTTAAATAAAAACACACCAAACAAATGATAATCCTTATTTATCTTCTTACAATTGGATTAATAAGATTTGCTTGACTTTTTATTCAGAATGACCCTATTTTGTAGCCACTGTTCTCTCGCCCACTCGCAATGATAATAAATAAATTTTTATTTCATTATTTTTTCGTAAAATGCTTCTTAATCTTTATTTTTTAATCGCTTCTTGGTCAGACCCAATCTTTTAAACAATCTCATACAGAGCCGGATTATGACCTTTTGGAGCCCCAAGGCTAATGAAACTATGACCACCTCACTCGTCTTGAATATTTTTTACTTGTGATATATTTTTTTAGATGCATTTTTACATAGCTTGAAGTAAAGTAAACTTACTGCAAATTCTTTAGATAAACTAGAATTGCTATCTTTTTTTGTTTGTCAATAAAAATATTCTTCAAGAAATCCCACAATTTTACTATTTATTGCAAACCAAATTTTTTTATAACCAGTATTATAAGAAAAAAATAATCAAAATAAATATGAGTTTGTCATAGTGATATCATATCAGTTTATGAAACTATTTAGAAGTTAAAACATATCGAAAATTAAAATAACTGCTTCATAAAAAATTCTATGATTTAAACCTTCTGAACTAAAATCAAACATTAATTATTTGAAACACAATGAAACAAACATTCTTTGCTTTGTTTTCAGCAAAGTCAAATATGAGTTTGTCGTATTGATATCATTTTTGTTTATGAAACCATTTAGAAGTTATAATAACTAGGAAATTAAAATCATTGTTTTAGAAAAGCTTGAGGGGCCCTAGTCTGCAGCCGATAATAATCTCAAGGAGAATGTAGGCCTGTATGTAATGATCTCTCCTGTCAATTTAAACATATGAGGGTCCAACAAATCAGTATCATGTAAGACATTGAATTGTTAACCTACTCACACAGATAATTTGTTGAAAGTGGTGAAACATTGTGTAAGATCAGTCATACATTTTGGAAAGAGTGATGATGATGATAATAGAAAAATAATGCACGGTGTGACATGGTAACACTGAAGAGAACGCTTTAGGTTTGCATGTGCGACAAAGGAGTTAGAACATCCAAAAATATTTGTCCTTGAAATACCAAATCTAAGTCCAACTAAAAACAGTGATGGAGAAATTAAGAAAATCATGTCCAGTGCTGATACCAGTTATTTTTTCATTTACCATTTTTTTTTCTTTGCATGAGAGGTTTATTTCTCCAAATGATGGACTACCATTCAAAACTGAAGAATCCCATCCAACCTAGCTTGTGATTAGAACCATCTCCCTCCCATGTCAACCACCATCACCCAAAGCTAATGAACCCAATTCACCCGGCAGGTTGTCATGGACACAACACCAAATCTGAGTATAACTGGCAAAAACCAATGACTCCTTATGTTGAAAAAAAAAAAAATGTCTGGCTACTTTGCATGTTAGCATACACACAAATATATATATATATATATATATATATATATATATATATATATATATATATATATTGATTAATTAAATTTTTACTGCCACATCTGGTCTGGTGTTCCTGCTATACATTTAGTAATTCTTGATACAATCCAAAGATTAATCTGCAATGTTACTGATTCTGACCTGGCATCTTGGCTTCAGTTGCTTTCCTACCACCTTAACATAGGTTCTGTGTCTTTTATATAAAGAGTTTCATGGTAATTGTTCTGATGAATTTTGCTTAATGGTATACAGAAATTATAAATTTAAGTACATTACTCGATTGGCAGCAAGGTCTCATCATTTTACAGTTGAAATGGCTAGATGTAAGCATAAGTTCTATGTTAACAATTTCTTCATTCACACTTCTCACATGTGGAACTCCATTCTGGTTTCTTGCTTCCTAGTCAAGTTTGATCTTCAAAATTTTAAATGCAATGTCAATCATTATTGTTGTAACCTAAGGTAGGTTACTGAATAGAATAATCTTACGAGAGTTGGTAATAAACGATAATACTTAGGACAAGAACAACACATAAAATTTGCCAGCGGCACACAGAAGTAGTCAACTTCTAGAAGCGAGTCAAGTGAATTTCACAATGAATCTCCAACTGCAGACCAACATACAGTATTTACTATTGTATTTATATGAATGGGGACATAACCATTATTGTCAGTAGGTATGCTACAACAGTTATCTTCTATCAATTCCTGTTCTTTTATTGTTTTTTCTCTTATATTTTATAATATTTATGTCTTAGTGACATATATAAAGCTCAGTGAGAAGATGCATTTTTGTTTTATGCTCATTTCTATTTTTGTGTATTTACTAAATTCATTTTCTATTCATGTGTAGCTTGCTACCAACCAGTATAAGTTCCGGATAATTCTAATAACATTCCCAAATAAATGAAGCTTACCTAGCAGTTCAAATAGTTCTTTGGGACGCACATAATAAAATTTCACATGTTTTCATAGGCTTCAATTAAAAGTGGCATTTTTAGAAAAAAAATAATTTAAATGTATGTGTATTGAATGCCAGTGACATTATAAATAAAAGTTTTTCTTTATATGTAAATTATATATATATATATATATATATATATTTATTTTTTTTTCAATTTAAAAAAATTATTGTGTTATGGGTTGCAAAACTTGACAGCGTCACAGGATGATATTAAAGTTTTAAAATTTAAACCCATTTTAAAATATCTTCACTTATGTTCAAAGATTTTGTCTTTAATTTGAATTGGTTGTTTTGTATAATAGTTTTTTCAAGTTTTATTCAAATATTTAGCCTTTCATTACAATTAGTGCTATATATTTTATTGCTATTATATATGTGCTAGTAGTTTTGGTATTATCTACTAGCATTTGTCTTGTGTTGCTGTATTTTGGTTGTTTGTGATAAGTTTATCAATATGTACTAAATGTCAATAAGTGAATCTATAAGAAAGTGTGGTGGTTGTTTGATCAATTTTCTTTTCTTTTTTTTTGTTAATTAGCATTGGAATCTTCTAAAAAAAAAATCAGAATTAAGAAAGACAATTTTTACATTTGGTTGATTTCTCAGATCCTTTGTTGTTACAAGAAGTTGAAAATTTCTTGGCATAAACAAGATCTTTAAAAAAAAATTTTTTTCAACATTTAGTCAGATTTTTAGAAATGGATAGAAATAACTTTTCAGCACTGACTTGTAGCAATGATTAGGTTAAATATTTTATGATAAATAGTAAATCTACTGCATTTATTACAATCATTAACTGATATGCACCAATAAATAAAGATTTTTAATGTCATTTTTATCTTCTTTATATAGCAAGAGGGAATCTGGTTAAAATAAATTAATGAAGTCATTTTTGCCTCATATCTAGATTTTGTTATTTTTTCTTTATAGCTGATTTGTTCATCAATGAGAATGGTTTTCAAACCTATTAAATATTATATATATATATTCCTTAATCCACACACACACACATATATATATATATATATATATATATATATATAGAGAGAGAGAGAGAGACAGATATACATACACACATATATTAGTGAATATACATAATATCTTACATTGATAGCATAACTTGCAGTTTCATGTAAACCACAATCTTAAGAAGATTGCATATTTTCATGAAACTCTGAGTCGTGCTATTGATGTAGCATATTAGGTATATTCACTAATATGTACTTAATAGTTCTGTTATATAACAATGAGCACTGTTTTTATAACACCTGAGTAAAAAATACATATGTACATACAAGTATATATGCATATATTTTTTTTTTATATATATATATATATATATATATATATATATATATCTTAGTGGTAGAACACAGTCAACAGGGTGAGTGAGTGTGTGTGTGATATACATATATGATAAATCATAGTTTTCAAGACTGCTATATTTATAGGGTAAAAGTCCTCATTGTCTGGTATACAGATGTGTGTAAATATAAGAAGTGTAGACACTGATGTCTACACTGAGTAGCAACAGTTTATTTCATACAACACCCTCTTCATGATTATATATATATATATATATATATATATATATATATATATATACACACACACACACAAAAATTCGTATTCGTCTATATAAGGAGGTATTATAAAGCTCTCAGTCCAACCCACTTACTGAAACCACTATGCCAATATTTAAACATGAGAATATTTTTGGAAAGGTGAAAGAAATTTGAGAAATGGTAAGCAAAATGTGTTCAACTGTCAGGTGAATATGTGGAATCACCTGTACATTCATTCCTGCAGATTATCCTTTTTTGTTGCCTGCTTTTCCACCACCCCAAGAAATTTTCAGCATTCTTTCATATTCATAGCAATTTATATATATATATATATATATATATATATATATATATATATCCACACACACATTCAATAAAGTCACATCCCATGGGGGAGGGCCCATCTCCACAGGCATTATTTCTCCATGGAGGAGGGCTAAGGCTAATTACTGCTACCAAAGGTGTCCCTAAATGGCAAAATGCGAGGGGACTGGAGAACCTTTGGCTTCTGGACCCACATGCATCATGAGGAATTCCACTTTAAACCTGGCCTTGTGCCATATTCCATTCAAATAGGTGTATGGTTAAATAAACATACATATATGTACACATTATATATATATATATATGCAATTTTTATATATATTATTTATATATTATATTTGTGTGGTAATTATTCGAAAGCGCTCAATATCAGCGATAGATGATTGCAAAGGGTGTAAAACCCAGAGTCACAAACTTGCATCAACATAACTCAATATATATATATATATACACACACACACACACACACTTTCACATTTTTTTTAATCTAATTTTTTTGTAAATTAATTTTTTGCTATATGCATGAAACTCAGACTTGAACTAAACAATGATGAACAAAATGTATATTTCTTATAAACACAAATTTTAGTTGTTATTTTTCATTGTGCACTCTGTACTATTATATACATATGTACATATATATTATATAAAAATATAATAGCACACATATAGTTCTGGTGTTAATAAAAACAGTGCTTGATGTAATATAACAGAACTATTAAGTATATATTAATAAATATGCATATTATCCTTCATCAGTTGCACAACTTGAAGATTCATACACATCGCAACCTTCAGGTGTTGAGTAGAAACTGATCGTTATGTAATTTAAAGATTTTCTGGTTAACATAATGTTGGAACAGTCCATATAGTTTATAAAGATTAGAAATTTTTATTTTAAAAATATATTTTGCATTTAAAATAAACAGGATTTATATTAAATATTAAAAAAATAAATTTTTATTTAAAGTTAGGAATATTAATTTTTATATTAAGCATAAAGAGATTACTGATTTTTTTTTTCTTAAAAAAAAAATTAAAAATTAATTAAAAAATAAAAAACTAAAAAGAGAAATATCATAATTTACATATAAAATTAATCTGGATCAACGTATTTCAACAGACATTTATTTTATGCCTATATGTAACCATATATATATATATATATATATATATATATATATATAGTTTATGAAAAACTAGGTATTCTGTAGGGGTAGACCCAAGGAGGATAAAATCAGAGAGCTCAATGTAAATCCAGAGCAAATAATTTAAATAAAAAACAAACCATTTTGGTTCCATGTGAAATTATTTCACCACAGCCCCTTTAAGGACTGCAGATCATCAGACTTTTACTTCCAAAGGTTGAAACAAAAATGAAAAAGAAATTTACACATTTTTGACGGGCCGTATTAAGCCTATGTAAATTAACGAAGTGAGGGGAAGAGAGAAGACATGAGTGAGTTAGATGTAATTTAATATTTCTATTCTTTCGTACTTAAAATTCCTTGAGGAGGTCCAGACATTGACACATTTAAACGGTAATTTTAAGTATGAAAGAATAGAAATATTAAATTACATCTAACTCACTCATGTCTTTCCCCCTCACTTTGTTAATTTACATAGGTTAATACAACCCATCAAAATGTGTAAATTTTTTTTTTTATTTTTTTGTTTCAACCTTTAAGTAAAAGTCTGATGAATCCTTTAAAAGGGCTGTGGTGAAATAATTTATTACATGGAACCTTAAAGTGGTCTGTTTTTATTTAATATATATATATATATATATATATATATATGTGTGTGTGTGTGCACACACTTTGTGTATATCTCTTCCTTTTACTGCCTGAAGATTGCATAAGTATGCATCAAATTGATAATAGTGGTGGGGGATGTAAGAGAGCAAAAAATCTTTATCATGACATTAAATATTAATGCTCTATATTTTGTGTTTTACATTTTACCTTCAGCAATTTAGTTTTACTATGGCTTTTTGTGCAAATATTAAATTTAAATATATTTCAATTAAATTGTCAAAAGATTAGAAGCAGCAGTTCATAAGACTGTTTTGCTGTTCTGCACTTGAAAAAAATGGATTCAGCCAGATGTAATTTCATAGGTAAAGAGGTAGTGTAGCTGTGGTGACTATAAAACCTGCACAGAATTTAATACTATTTAATCATTGAATGACTTTTATGGACAAAAAAATGCATCACCCTATCTATAGTTGCTGTAGGCTTTCCTTCGATACAAATAGCAAAAGTTAAATCAGGAATATATGATTTCTGGGCCTCAGTAGGTTCCCCACACATAACAAAACAATGGGGGACTGTTGATAACTTAAAAGGATTATAACCACCCAGAATATAACATCAGATCATGTTTCAATTCACTGTAAGCAATACACTGCATTCTGTGAGGCTTTGTAGTTATCAACCAACAAAGGCACAATTACTTATATCAGGACATTAATTACTGAGCCATGTCATCATGTTTCTAGCAAATTCAGGCAAATAGTTAACCTTTGTATGCTGAAGAGACTGCACCAAGTGATGGGTCCAAACTGTCAACAAGGAGGTGTTGTGCAAGCTGGTAGTAGCTCTGTAATGCTGTGGGGTGAAGATGTTCTGTTGAAGTTTGAAAGAACCAATAATAAACTAGTGTCTGTCTTGACAGGTGTTACACACATAAATCTTGTAACAGACCATTTTGAACTCCTTATTGTTTGACACGTTTCCCAGTGATCATGGTTTGTTCCAGCATAAGACAATCTCCTGTGATGCATTGAGGTTCCAGGAACACTCAGCTAACTTCATTAGCCCATGTGTTCACCAGATTTAAAGACTGTTGAGCATGAACTGAACATGTTGCTAATCTCACTAAATTTCCTACTGACTCACCAAACCAAATTCTGTTAGGAACAGCCTGGGAACATGGATATAGTCATACAATGACTACAATATTTTGCACATACTCAAGAGCTGCTATTATTCAAGCAAAAAGAAAAGCTGAGCATCATTAGATTGTCTTTGATGCCCTCAAAACAAAAACTGCTCTCCTTTAACCACCATAGAGAAAATTTTCTGCCTGTCATCAGCATGGTTGATTCCAGATGCATGGACAGCAATAAAATGCGCCTTCTTGGTCTCATGTTTACAATGGACTTAAAATGGAGCAACCACATCAAATCAGTAGTTGTATCTACTGCAAGGAAAGTTGGGTTACTGTGTCCATCTTGCACATTTAAAAATCTACCATTTGTCCATGCATTAAATACTGTTGCCATATTTGGTCTGGTGCTCCAGCTGTACCTCTTGAAGTTCTTGACAAAATTCAAAGAATAGTCTGTAATGTAATCGATCCTGATGTGGCATCTCAATTTCAGTCACTTTCTCGCCAACCTGATGTGACTTGTCTTTTTTTTTTTTTTTACAAATATTTTCATTGCAACTGCTCTAATGAGCTTTTTTCAACGGTGTCTCAGCTACATGAACTTAAGCATCCTACTAGATTGGCATTTAGGTCCCACTTGTTTATATTTGAAACAGCTAAATGCAACCACCACTTCTACTCCAACAGTTTCTTTTCCAACACTTACTGCCTGTAGAATTCACTTCTGCTTAATTATTTCCTTGATAACTACAATCTTCAAAAATTTAAATGCAACATCAATTGCTATCTTCTTAAACCCTGTTCATCTTTTGTCCTTTCCTTAATCCTCCCTATACTCAGTCTTTTCTCTCAGTTTCACTCCCTGTAACCCCCCTGCATACTAGTGGCATTCCCTCCCTTGCTTGGGGTGAAATGATGAAAAAAAAAAATCTTATCTTTTTCTAGCTTTCCAGTTTATATATTTTATGTCTTTGAACCATTTACAATTAATGGTTACATGTGCTGACATTCCTCTTTTTTTTTCTAAATAGTGAAACTAATGTCTACTAGCCTAGAAATGGAAAGTCTTATGAAAGAAAACATACTCTCCACTAACCCAATAAATATAACATTGATAAGAAAAAATAATACTATATTAAAAAATCCATTAACTGCTTAAAAATTTATTTTGTTAACATTCTGTATAATGTGCAATTCTTAAGTTTTTTGCTGTGATGGCTTCCTGTAGTTTAATTTGTTTCTCAGATTAAAAAGGGAATATAGTTTGTTTCCTATAAGGTGTACATTTTCTTTAGTAAGATTTTTGATCTTTAGGCTAGCAAACATTAATTGCACTGTTTAAAATAAAACACAGGGAGATCTACCTAAACATATGTGTCCACTAAATATAACGTTTACTGTAATATTACATTGGATTAAAAATTTATTAACAGCATTATGTGAGGATGTGCTGAAAGATTAAAAATGATCTGATGCTTGACCATTTGGTCAGGTTTGGGAAAATGGTGATCAAGAACCTTTCAGCTTGCACATGCAAACATCTCTAAATATATAAGTAGATACTGAAATGAACACTGAGTGGCAACAGTCTGTTTCATGATTGAGCACAATCTTTAAGCCATGTGTGCTGTGTTTTGACTCAATTATTTATATATGCTGGCCAATGGTGCATTATGGTTAGCAAAGTCAATGTCGCATTATGGCCAGCATATATAGTTGAGCTAAAACACAACACACATGGCCTGGAGTTTGCACTCAAGCATGAAACAGACTGTCACCACTCACAGTTGACCTCAGTGTCTACTTTTATATTTACATATGCTCTATTCCTGATATTGAGCACTTTTATTCATAAATATAGCAGGCCTTAAAAATATATTGTATAATGTTTAAAATTTTCTATATTTTTGGATAAAGACTTTAGAAATGATGGAGCAGTGTTTTTATATATATATATATATATATATACACACACACACTTGTCGAGTGGATAAATGAAACGGCCAAATATAAGCAGATGTGTACGCATGTGCTGGTGTGCATACGCAAGCAAGTAAATAAATAAATAATCATTAAATTTATGCATGAGGTATAAACATAATAGTACTCAATGCGGTTATACAGAACAAAGAGATGTATTAATTAGTACATATACGCGTATCTATATTTTTGGCATGCGACTATAGTTTTGCTGGGTGCTGTTCCCAGTTCATCAGGCATGAGGTCTATGTTGTCGGAAGTAAACAAATAGCTCATGGGAGTTTCGCTGCTACATAGCATATAAAAAATAAAGTTGCACAAGAGTGTGCCAAATGCGATGCTATTAATAACACTGGGTGATGCTGGGAACATCACCCAGGGAAACTATAGTCACATGCCAAAAATATAGGTACACATATATGTACTAATGCATATACACACACAAGAGGACACTGAATTCAACACCTTGAAGTGACAGTCTGATTCATGCTAAACATAATCATCAGCCCATTGCACTTAAGCATGAAGCATCTATCTCTGATATTGAGCCCTTTAACCCATAATAATATAGTATACTTTAAAATTATATATATATATATATATATATATATATATATATATATATATATATATATATATATATATATATATATATATATATATATATATATATACACACATTACACATATATATATATATATATATATATATATATATATATATATACACACATATATATATATATATATATATATATAATAATTTTTATAAAAAAATTATAACATAAGTATGTTATAAAATCACTACAAAAATAGCCATTTTGTTTCAACACACTCTGTGTCTTCTTATGTTATAATTTTTTTATAAAAATAATTATATCTGCTCTACTTTGTATTGAGCACCCTTTTAAGAATAGTAATTGTTGGTTATTGGAATTCATTCCGTGTATACCAATTATATACTTTGATATATATATATATATATATATATATATATATATATATATATATATATATATATATATATATACACATATATATATATATATATATATATATATTCATCATCAGGTAGGGATCAATGAATAAATAAATTGATAATGTTAAACAAATTGAGAAAGCAAAATTAAACAGGTAGAAGCAAATGCTGAAAAATTAGGCAAAATAAATGCAATTAATCAAAATTAATTGCAAACAATTAATTAACAATTAACAAAGTGCTTAAGTCTCATAAAATGATATCAGTTGTTCCCCACTCAAGGTTGACCTTTGCTGAAACAGAAAATTTTCCTTCCTTTGCTGAAACAGAAAAGTCGAGAACAGATGTGAAAGGATGAAACATTGGCTGAGGTTTGTGGAAAGCAAATTGATTGGAGAAAGAGTAAAGTATTAAATTCCAATTTTCAATAATGAATGAACAAAATGAAAATACAAAAGAGAAACAAGATGAAAATCATAATTTGGATGAGAGCAACGTTAATATTGTGTTCATTAAGCCGAATGCTTTTCTACTTTGTTTATCTGTGAAAAAATCATTGATGAAAAAAGAAAAAAGAATTGAAGGAAAGAAATGAAAAAGTAAAAGCAATGATAGGAATAAAAATTGGATGTATATATGATAAAGAGAAAATGAGTCGATCTTGATATGAAAACTTTAAACATATTAGATTATTTTCTCTTCAAAATCACTGGAATCGTTTTCAGACAATTGGGTTCAAACACCTCTGATATTTTGGGGAAAGAAAGTCAAGAAATATAGCATAGAAATAAATGTTAAAAAAAAAAAATAACATTCCTGATCATAGAAAATGACCAAAAGCCTTAATGCCAGATAGTTTCTTGTCATTTTTATCTAAACTATTATCCACATTTTTCTTGTTTTGATACATCCATCAATCTTTTATTACCATTTAGTGTTTTTTTGAAGATGGTGTCACAATTCAAGTTTGAAGTGATTTCTGTGACTTTTAACAAGCATAGAATACAATATAATTGTATTCTATTGAATTCATATTCTATCTATCAGGTCATCCCATAAGTTCTGTCCGAATTTTAACTTTTTGTTAAAATGAACAAAATTTAAAGGGTATTGAAGATCGAACCGGATGTCCAGTTGAGTTTGATGAAAGGTTTCAATGAAGCAGCCCTTGAAGAAAATCCTGCTTTATCAGTTGAGGAATGGCAGTGGTTCTCAATTCAAACCATACAACTGTTCATCGTCATCTTCAACAACTTGGAAAAGTTCCTAAACTTGGAAAATGGGTGCCTCATGAATTGTCTGAAAAACAACCTCAAATCGAGTTGACATCTGCTCTTCTCTCCATTCTCGCCAACTTGTTTCACCTTTTTTGGATAGACTTGTGACTGGCGACGAAAAATGGATCTTTTATCAAAATGTTAAGCGTCATAGACAGTGGCTTGGTAAAGGGGAAGAACTCCAGCGAGAGCCGAGAAGGGAACTTCATGGTCAAAAGTTTCTTCTTTCAATCTGGTGGGATTGCCAAGGAATAATCCACATTGAATTCTTACCACCTAATGCAACAATTAATGCTCAAATATACTGTCAGCAATTAGAGCATTTGAACCAAGCTTTGAGGAAAAATCAAAAAGAGATGATGTTTCATCAGGACAATGCGCGACCCACACAGCAAGAATCACATCACAAAAGATCAAAGAACTTGGTTGGGAGAAAATTTCTCATCCACCTTATTCTCCCAATCTTGCTCCTTCAGACTACCATTTGTTACAGAATCATTTGGAAGAAACAGCTTTTGTAATACAGGAAGAGGTTAAAACTGACATTTGTGAGTTCTTCGAATCAAAGCCAAAAGAATTTTACAGTAATGGAATTAGTAAGCTTGTTAATAGCTGGAAGGAAGTCATAGATAATCAGGGAAAATACATTGTTGATTGAATCTGTAATTAAATGTAACATTTGGTCACTTGTTTTCTTTATTCAAAATTCGGACAGAACTTATGGGATGACCTGATACATAGTATAAATTTGCAGAAGGGCAAAACAAATTGTTTGAAAAGCTGTTTTAAAAATGAGCAAAATAATTTGAATGAGACGAACACTGAATGGGTTTCCAAATTTATCTGCAGAAAAGTCCTTCAAAATGAGGTAAAGAAGTGATAATAAAATAAAAATTGGATATAATATTGAAAAAAATAAGAAAAAAGCCAAATGTCTGATAGCTTCATATCAAAATCTTTTTATTTTTTATATGAATTATTATCTTAACCACTCTTCTCATCTTTTTGTTCTCATACATATCTATGAATTCTTGATTACTATCCAGTAATTTTTTTCTTACATTGGAACAAGATGCATAGCAAAAAGTATGGAGTGACTTTTATGACTTAATGAGCAAAGGATAAAATATAAACCTGAAGGAATCCAAAGAAAATTGTTTCAAATGTTGTGTCAAAAATCAGGAAAATATGAGTAATATGTAAGAATAATACCTGATTAGTAGACTTGTTAATGTAAAATTTGAATGTGTCAGCTCAACTGAAAAGTTTGAAAGGTGAACAGTCCAGTTGGATATTAACGAGCTGGAACTGGCTGTCAACATATCTCAATGGGGCTCTTGACACGATATTTTATTAATATAACATTGGCCTGTCATAAAACTATGATATTTGATTGCATTTAAGATTCTTTTATTGCCACATGATATGGCAGTATTATGGAGTTAGGCAAGGTACAAATACAAAAAAGAATGTGTACCTACCAGATACCACAACTTCACATATAAAACTGGGTATGTCTTAAGCCATTTTTCCAGGCATGAGGAAGAAAAAAAGTTTTATGCTGGACTGAAAATAGCTCGATAACAAAATCTGGTTCTATATATTTTCATAATGTAGTAAATGTTTATGGCTACAGCAGCGAAAAGTGATTTAGACAGCATCTCATTCTGGCATTTTAAAATGGGTACATTTTTTCACCAAGGCAATAAAGCCACTAAGATACAAGATGTGTGAAAGAATATGAGGAAAAAAAACACTGGAGAGAGAACAATAAAAGGACAAGAATTAAGAAGACAAAGATAATGATTGACATGGCATTTAAATTTTTGAAGATCAAAGTTAACAGGGAAGCAAGAATCTAGAAGAGAGTTCCATGAGAGAGAATTGTGAGAGAAGAAACTTGTTAGCATGGAACTTACAGTTGCATCTAGCTGCCATTTCAACTGTAAAATGATGAGACCTTGTGACCAATCAAGTACTGCATTTAAATTCGTAAATTCGAGGTACCAAAAAGGAAAGTTCATTAGAATAATTACCATCCATGGAAGTCTTTATAGTAAAAAATAAATGCCAGAGACACAATTGAAAATAACTATGAGGGAAGAATGCTGCAAAGTTCTCAGCCTGACCAAGAAAGAACTAGAAATAAATTCTAATGCTTGGTCATTTGATCAGAATTAGTGGAGTAGATTGAACAGAAAACTTTTCAACATCCCTTGTGTGTGTGTGTGTGTGTGTGTGTGTGTATATATATATATATATATATATATATATATATATATATATATATAAAATAGTCAGTTATGTGTGTGCCATGTGTGATACATGTTTAGGTGATCATGTATCTTTCGATACATGACTGACGATGCAGATTTTTTTCCCACAGTAGGTGGCCATTTTTTTTGTGATAGATCAGTTGCCATCCAAGGCTATAGAACCCAGTCTGTCTTGCTATTTACCCATAGCTGGGGGAAGAAGAGGAGGATCCATACCATTCCCAAAGGTATTAGCACATAAGTGAATGTAATGGATTTAACTAGAATTCAATCTCGGCTCTCTGATTCCTCAATCCAAACCGCTATCCCTTACTCCACTGTGCCTCCTCATATATATATATAGTACAGGTAATAAATCTGTTGTTATATAATCAAAGTGGATCCTAATAATATAAAATATTAAAACTGATCCACAAAAAGAGCTCAATGTATTTATTATAACAAAGCATATAAATTAACAGAGAAATCAAAAATTATCTCATGAGTATAGACTATTTCAACTAATGTCAAAAGTGTCATCCTTATTCAACTCAGACAGTGAACTGTATTCAGTGTTGGAACTAGAGATTTAAAATTTAATATTTAACAAAGGCAGCAGTTGAAAAATTGATAGTGAGACAATACATAACCCAGCAGACAGGACAGACTGCCGGAGTGGTGGTAAGAGGAGGGTGGAAGTTAAAAGAAAAAAAGCTCCACAAATTCAACCCAGATATTAACCTTAAAATCACAAATTGGGGTCAGACGAAAGATGAAGTGAAACTAAATACAGGCCGAAAAAAGGAGTTTTATAAAATCAAAATTTTTATTTATTATATAAAAAAAAAATTTGTTCCCACTAAAAATTACCAAAATATGCTTGCAAATAAGATACGATAAGATTAACAATAAATTGTTTTTAGTTTATATTAAGAAAAAATATATTAAAAATTATTGAATGAAATAAAAATAATTATATAAACCATTTAAAATATTAAAGATAAGTTAATTATTAAGAATAAAACCATACCCAGTAAGATATAAAAAAAAACTTTTTAAAAAACTAAAAGGACAAAGAATAAATTAAACAAAGAAAAGAGAGGTCATAGAGTAGACAAAAGTTACAAGATAGGATCGATATGAAGAAGTCAAAATATAGAAATAACTATAGTAAAATGTTTAACATAAAAAGTGTTAAATAATTAACAAATAAAGTAAGATAAAAAATATTATAGAAGTTTAAACCTACTTCTATGACAACATTTTGAAACTAATCCATTCCTTTGATTTAATAGTTTGCCTTGATTATTGAATTTTATTATTTTAATTTTCTCTTCTAAACATAAGTTTATGAGGAGTATGAGCGAAACCTATAATTGTACCAATCTGAGGGTTCGAACCTTTCTCCCTCAAATTTTTTGGAAAAAGCTGTCTGATATTTTAATTTTGAGTTGATAAAAGACTATATATATATATAT
>CAHIKZ030001380.1:2190000-2197500 GCA_903632075.3 Acanthosepion pharaonis | reverse complement strand
GTTTAGATGAGTAAAATTTTTTTATTGCACCAGTTCTGATCTTCACAGGCAAAACCCACCATGCCATGTCTATGAGGTCGACTCATCCTTATTGCCCTTCATATTGCATTGGTAAGGAGGAAGTTCCACTCAGAGATCTTTCCTCAGAACTGCCACTTTGTGAATCAGACTCCCAAGAGGATGCTTTCCCCAATCTATACAATTTTATCTTCTTCAAGTCTAGGTTCAGCAGTTAGCTATACTACATATCCTTATATATATGTACTTCTTACCTCTTCCCATTACGCTTTTACAATGACCTAGATTCAGTCACCCCTTACTACCCTTGTATTAAGTTAAAATAATATTGAAAAAGAAAAAAGATGAAAGTTTACTGATTGGCAGTGCTGTTTACTCAATGGTTTTAGAATGTAAGAACAAAACCTGCATTTGTGGAGAAAAGGCAACAACAAATAAAATAAGAAATTTATGACTTTTCAGAAAGACGGTAAAGAAAGCTTTTTGAAGGAAAATTTTAAAGAAAACATTTGCTATATATGCAAACAGATATGGCAATAATTCATAATTTTTTTTTTATTGGGTATAGAATGAAAGATTAGTTTAGTATTTGGTCTAAGAAATCAAGGCCTGATTTGTTATCAAATTATTTACAACATATTGGATTGAAATCAGTTTCAGACTGAGATGATGAAATTCAATTAGCGTATTAAACTGCAAAGAAAAGTTTGTTTTTAAGGAAAAAAAAAAACAGCAGAGCATCCTCTTGAGAATTCAAGAAATGTTTTAGTAATTAATTAATAAAAACAGAGCATTTTTTAATAATTAATAATAGAATTTGTTTTAACAAAAGAAGATAGCGAGAATTTAAGCCATGTTTTGATTTTTTTTAAATGTGGCCACATTATTTTTTTTAATTACTTTTTTTTTATAGTTATACTGAACTAAATGCACAATTATATGCTTGTGATTCAGACAAGGATTCTCACATTTCAGCCATTGTTCCTGCCAGCCTTCTTCAGGTATCTGTCTTTGTTCTCGGTAAATTGTTAGAATTTTGAATGAAACCCTTTATTCAATTGACAGTGACAGATTGTTCGCATGATAACTCACATCAGTTACTACACACCAATTTTATTCACCTTTGTGTCACTTTTTCTTTTTCTTTCAGTTCTACCAGACTGAGGGACTGAACTCATAACTAACATGGAACAACATAGGTCAACACTTTAGTCGACTAGGCCATGTGTCTCTGAGACAATCTAGTGCTGAAATTCTGGAACCTTAAACTTAACGTCTTCAGGTGATGGGACTGATTATATTGATTCAATTGGTGGAAGCTTTTGAATGTCTTTTTCTTCTTAATCAGACACTCTCAGATAGTAGTCATCTCTATACTAGATCTACCAAGAGGGGTGGGGGTGTTAGTACTTAAGATGGCAGTTGTATTATATCCCAGTGTTGGTCTCTACAAGCTTGATTTAATTCCTCAGAAATTAATAACTATCTTCACCTATCATACATATATGATCAGCCATGTCTGTTTTCAATGTTTCTTCTTGAACAACAACTTTTCTATCCTTACTTTTAAGAGGTAATTTTTTGCATTGCTTGTCACAACTGCATGGGATGGGATACACACAGTTCTTGGCTATGTTATTCTTCCAAGAGAGGTTTGGTACAAGAAGGATATTCCTGAAGGACTGAAGTGATTTTAAATACCATACTGATGTTGTATAGATTGCAGTTCCTTGGAATCATCAGGAATCTGAAACAAACACCTGAAGGAGACCAGAGGGTAGAATAGTCAAAATGTTATTGGTATAACAACCAAAATGATTATGTTGGTTTGAGTAGTAAAAAATAATGATAATATTCAGACAAACTACATTCATTAGTTCCACCAGTTCAGACCTTCATAGCTAGGACCAGCTATGCTATGGACAGAGTGAACTCATCCTCATTCCTTATACCATTGGTAAGGAAGAAGTTCTACTCAGCTTCTTCTCTAGAATTATTGCATTGTGGAAGAGACTCCTGAGAAGATGTATGGCAGAAATAAAATGCAGAATGAGCTAACTACCACTACTAATAACAGTCTTTATTGGCCAAAGAGATGATGTCTAGTATGCTGTCTCTGTAAAAAGAAAGAAAATGGCTGCCCCGTCAGAACAGAGCTGGTACGGACTCCGAAGAAATGAAATATCGACCAGCTCCTTGATAAAATAGTTGGATTGGTGACTTGAGCAGAGTTGGTTATGCAAATAATTTGTTTTGTGAGCCAACTGTTAATATTTTAGGCTCAATAAAAGCAGGCACATTTTCTGAGAAAGGGGGAGGCATGCTGAGCATATAACATGATTGTTGTGTGATATCAAGGATTATTGTCTGAGTTATGAGATGCATTGTAGAGATCCAACCGACAAGAAGAAAAATCATGAAGATGCTTCACCAATCACTACAAACTTAAGCTCTACAAGTCTACGAGGAACCATTATCTATCCTACATATGTTCAATATACACTCTTTACTGTCTATCTGTATGTTTTGATGATGGCCTCATTCTGTAACCTTCAACCTTGAGTGGCTCTTAGGCACTGTATTGGTTGAATGATAATATGTAAACAAATTCCTCATTTCAAACAAAAATTATATGCACAATGTTGATGTTTTTGTGGTGTGTGTGGTCATTTTAGGAGTGAATCCAGAGCAAAATTGATCCCCCCCTTCCTAGACAGGAAAACCTGAAATGCAAGATGACTGTTAAGAATATTTGATAAATGTCAAAGAACAGAAAGCAGGAACTAAATTCCTTGTGAAATACAAAGAAAACCTTTGCACTAAAAAAAAAAAAAAGTTCTGGTAAGTTTTTAGTGTACAAATATATTTTTGTCTGCATAAGTGAAATAACCTTTAACCAAAGTGAAAATCATGGGAATTCTTGCAGAGGTAACCTTTCGGAATTGGATGTGCCAAAGTAGTTGGGTTTACATAAGCAGAATGTGAGCAAAGGCCTCGAAAATATTGGAAAAGGTCACCAAAACTGTTATTTTGGATCATATCAACCAAAATTTGAGAGGACAGAAACAAACTATAATTAACACATAGACTATTTATTTCCATAATGCATTTCCTTTTAAAAATCAAGAAAAGGCCGTATGTCTATTATCTGCATTGTGCCTTTATCAATTGAACTTTTCTTTTTTTTTACTTGAAAAAGCAACATCAACTTTCATTTGACAATGTCCCCCTTCCAATTTCATTCAATAAAGATCAATGTTGTGAATTCTTTCCAAAGAAGCTGTAATTTTTTTGGCAATTTGTCTAAATGTTTCATAGAAGCCATTATTATTATTATTATTCCTTTGGACCCGCATCTTGGTTGATTTTATTACAATGTTTAAACTAATGGCGTCTCAAGGTGTTCTTAATGGGTGAATACACTGTATAAAGTCAATTTCAGGAAATGTTGAATGGAATTTTTCATTTTATTCAAAGTGGTACCATGTCCTCTCTGATTTTGTGCTATATTTCCAGAGATCATAGGAACTGTCTACACCTGAGAAATTCATCAACCAAAACAGCTATTTTTAATTTTAAATTGTATTTATTTATATTGATATTATTTTCCCCATTTTGGTAAAATAATTAAACAGCTGGAATTAAACTGACTCTTCTATCAAAAGATTTATCACATTTTATCAATTTTAACAGTGTTTTTTGAGAATCGGTTTTGCCGTTTTAAAAGAGGAAATGGTCCTCTATAGAAAAAAGTAAATTTTGCTGCTTTTGTGAAACCATAAAGGGGCAGAAAATATTGTTTTTATTAACTTTTGTGTAATATACAAAAATGTCCTTGACCTTCATTCATTTTTGAATGACTGGAATAAGACGAGAGAAGAAGAGAATTTTTTTTTTTCTTTTATATTTAAATTCCATCTTGAAAGGACATTCTGTTTCTGATTATGTCTTTTACTTGTTATACTGCCCCAGAAATTCTATTGACTTGGCAAATATTCTTTCAAAATGATTTCCTAAGACGTTACACTCATTTTTTTTTAATTCATTGAAAAAGTCTAAGAAAATCGATCATCACGACCTTCATTACATGATTTGTTAGGAATGATTAAGATTAGGCCAGATAGCCTGAAGATTGCTTTCAAATATGAAACAGACTGTCACCACAAGGTTTTGACCTCAATGCCCACTTTATGTATCTGTCTGTGATAGTGTACAGGATGTGATCAGTAAATTGTTACCATTTTATATTTTTAATTTTGCACATGAGCATTGTTTATTTTTTTTTTTTGTTGACTACACAGTATAGTAGGGTCAGTTGGGCACCGTCTGGGAGAAAAAAAAAGCACCATAACACAATTCACTCAACCAGAAATTTGGAAACAGCATACTGTACTGCTTGGCATTCATGCCAGAAGCTCCAATATGAACATTTTAGAGTGTTTGGGTGTCAACCTGAGGACAGTGCAGAGGATTCAAAAAAAGTTGTATGAGTGCAATGGTGATTATGAAGGTATAGCAGTTCAGAAAACTCACTCTGATCGTTCTGATAAGAAAAGACCCCTTAAGTTTGTTGATGAAGGCCTCAAACTCAACACAGAGGGCTACATCAAGTGTCTTGAGGAGGTAGGGCTGCCCTGGATCAAGAGGGTGTCTGGCAGCAGAATTCTGCACGATGCCACATAAGTAGGAGAACCCAGTCATGGCTGTCAGGCAATTTCTGCAACCACATCACCCCTTACATCTGGCCACCTAACTCTCCAGACTTCAACCCCCTTGATTATTATGTGAGAAGTGCTTTTGAGCAAGATACCAAGAAAACTCCTGGTAACACCGAAGATGAACTGAAGGCAAGGATTATGGCAGCATTCACCGACTTAAACAAGGAGACTGTCCAGAAAAGTTGCAGGAGATTCTGAAGTCATCTGGAGATCATGGTTGAAACCATTGGCGATTTTATTGAATAAATTTACTCTTTAGCATTTCAAGATATTTTTGTGTAAATTCGGTAAATATAGTTAAAAATGAGATGTCAGTGTTATTTTCATTTTTGTGTCATTTAGACGACTATTTATCCATCGCACCCTGCACTATTTATACAACTTTCTGTCCATCTGAAGACAAAATTCTGTCAAGTTCTAATGCCAAGGTCATGAATCAAATTGATTCTCATCCAATTCTCTTCTAACACCTTCTGCCATCTTGAATTGAAAAGAGAAAAGCCATCAGAAGTTAAAGTTGTACAAAAAGTTAAAATGAGTGAGAAGCCAATCAACAAATTATTGAAGAAAAAACTTGTAATGTTGAAAGAACACTGCACATCATACACAGGGATTAGAATGGTACTCTGAAATAGAAAATCATCACTTTTAAATTTGTGCAAGGCTAAATTTTGTCTTTGTAACCTTGCCTTATATTAACTCTTGGGAAAAGTACGACACTGCCTTACATCAGAACAAAACAGCTCAGTCCATACTACTAACATATGAAAGATTAACTTTTTATATATAAATTACTAACAAATACACAAATTTGCCATAACTAAGCAATATTGTGTCAAAGTTTATTTATTTTTTAATTTGTCGTATTTGTATAGAAAGAATTTCTATATGCTTTGTCAAAATTCAGTCATAATGTTTTTTGTTTTGCTTTTTTTTTACTCATTTCACCCCAAACAAAGTAACAAAGTCACTAACATACAAGAAGTTAATGAGTCGAAAAGAATATGTGAAAAAGAAAACATTGTTAAGGAGAAAACAATAAAAGACGAGGAATTAAGAAGACAGAAGATAACAATTGACATTGCATTTGAATTTTTGAAGATCAAAGTTGACTGAGAAGCAAGAAACCAAATGAGTGTTCGACAAGAAAACATAGAGCCTTTCAAATAATAAGCATTGTTATTGTTGTTGTTTGATATTTCCCATTATTACAAATTAGTTGAATGGAACCAAAAAAATATCACAGAATTATCTAATTAAATCAAAATAATTTGTTTAATTGAATTTTCATAAAACTGTATCAAATTATTTAAACAAGCTTAATTTCTGATAGGCACTATTTACAAAAAAAATGAGTTTGAGTAATAATGATAAAAAGTAACTGAAATTAAAATGAAGGAAATACTAGACGAAACTTATTAGTAAATGATAATGCTTCAAAATGGCTTCATAAGTTTTATTCCAATTTTAATCATCACTTTTTAAAACAATAAACATTGCTAAAGAGTAAGGGTAGTTACAAAGCGGGTGTCATGGGAAAAATGTCCTTCTAACACGATGTCTTATTGCAAAGACATTTGTCTCTGTTTGTCAAAAACTGTTTTAAGAAAAAGATTTTATAAATTTCAACAGACAATAATACTGTTTGGTCAATGAAAGCCAAATGTTTTTTGTATGGAAAATGACTAATTTCATCATTACCATTATTGTATTGCTAGTATATGCAAAGAAAATATGAAAGATGACAATACCAGATATTCAAGGGAAATAAAGAACAAGCTTTTATGGCTAGATGTGATGTTTGGCAATCATTGGCTCAAGTGGTAGAGCAGCTATCATTCTAAGAAAGGCTTACTGAGAAACAAATGGATGTGTGTTCAAGTCTCACTATGAGCTTATTCATTATTTCTGACAATAGAATGATGGTCTGGGGTGTTGCAATAAAAAAACAAACAAATGAAATTAAGAAAGAAGTAACTATAAATTAAATATGGCTATATAGTTTGAGAATTTTTAGAGTTATACCGAAACAGGCATTTGACTTTGATAGTAATATATTGGATAATAAGGTTGTCTTGCAGAAACAAAGCAATTTATTACAGCATGCTTCAATAGTGACACAGATAATCTGAACAGACTGTAGCCTTCAAGGTGAGTAAGCTCTGACGAGAATGTTTCAGACTCTCCCTTAAATAGAAGTCAAAGCTGTTTATACCCCAGGGGACTTTTCAAGTGCCATGTTCTTCAGGTAGACAATTACTGCAACCAGGTTAGGAAACTACGCTCCTAAGTTTTGAAGTGATCAGTTGGCTTTCTTGCTGCTTTGGAGAAAATAAAAATTCCTCCTTTTATTTGATAGAGTGTTGAACAAAGATGGCGCTTGAAGACAGGCAATGCAGTCTTCAATATTTAGGAGATTTACAGAAAGTAATTTCAAGACTGGAACAAATGTAGATGTAGCCAAAAGACTAATTTAAAAAAAAAATGTCAAAGTTAATTCAATTCACTAAAAGATAATAAAAAAACTAAAAAAAGAAACATGAAGGAAGACTTTCACAAGAAATAGTTGATGGTGTCGACAACATGTGTGTATATATATAAAATATATATATATATATATATATATATATATATATATATATGTATGTATGTATGACAAAGCACAAAAATTTTGTGACGCATTTCATCCTTTAGGACTTCATCAGACCTTATTTTTTATGTTGATGCAACTACACATACACAGAAATGAGGAATGCTGGGAATT
>CAHIKZ030001380.1:2082500-2185000 GCA_903632075.3 Acanthosepion pharaonis | reverse complement strand
TCATTTAGGCAACAATTTATTCATTGCACTCTGTGTGTGTGTGTGTGTGTGTGTGCTTATTTATTTATGCATTTGATCAGCAGCAAACACACAATGTGTGTGTACGTGTGTGTATGTACTTATAAATTAAAATGCCAAACAATTAGAGACTGCAATATATTGAAATGTTCTGCTCTTCAATATTTGTAGAAATGAACTCAGATGGCATATGTTAAAGAAGTAGTGTAGCTATAACAGCTGTGGGACACAGAAAGGACTATATAGAATGATTTGGGGGGGGGGCTCAGAAAAAACATTTTATCACTAAGATGGTAAATGCTCTACATTTTTCTTGGATAACAATATACCAAGAAATTGTGAATTCCAGGTACCCACATGATGCTTGAATAGGGCTTCTTGTAAATGACTTAGATGGCAACCAACCAATGAAAAGGAAAATTGCATCCAATCACATTTACTTTTGCTGCTGATGCCTTTCAACCAGTCACTCAATGCACTTGTACAGCACAGATTATATACTTTGTGAGTTTGCAGTTGCTGACCAACAAAAGAGCGCCATTATTGACGTCATGGCATTGATTAATTTACTTCATTTGGGCCAGAGAAAATTGCCAGCAGATTTATAGAAGACTGATGCCATTAGACCATGGAAGACTGATGCCATTTTTCCTGGTTGCACAAATTGTTACAGACCTTCATTTTTACCATATTTCCTGGTAGTGGTAGTTTGGTACAACAAAATAATATCCCTGCTGTCATACACGGGTGACCTAAATGGTTCCAAGAAGATTTGGTTGATTTCTAGGTGCTTTATTGGCCCCTGCAGATTTAAGCCCCATTGAGTATTTATTGGATGTGTTGCAGAACTCATTAAATTTCCTGCAGCTCCACCTAATAAGCCAACTCTAGTTAGAAAGTGCCTGGATGGAGATATCTTTATGCAAAGAATTCTAGCATTTTATAAACTCTTTGCCACATCATGTAGCCACCATTATTCAGATGAAGGAAGAAGTTACATGTTATTAAGTAACTATCTCTAATTTTGGAACAATTGATTTTGTATGTATTCATGCTGGGTTACCAGTTTGAGTTAAAAATTAGCAAAGTGGGTTACATTTGAAATTCCAATGCCAGCAAAATTTGAAATGATTTTCTTTTGATTTGTAGTCTTAGTTACGTTGAAACATTGATTCCGTATGATCACTGAAGTTAAGCAACATTGAGCCTGGTCAGTACCTAAATCGGTGACTGCTTGGGAATACCAGGTGCTGTAAGCTTGGATGTGAAGGTGGTGTAATGGATAATGACTTGGAATTGGAAATTGGAGAGCCTAATTCTAATTCCAGTAAAGTTTGTTATATTCTCTTACATGCAGATACTCATGGGAAAGATTTGAATCCACCTCTTATCCCCCAACTATGGGTTAATTAGTAGGACTTATATCAGTAAATCATTATCTCTCTAAAATTCTTTCTGGCTTTAAATAACAAAGGTTGATAATCAATACAAGTTAGGCCAACTTCTTTTAAAAATCATGGACCGGCAATATTGCAGAATATAAATAAATGAAAAATAATTCATTAAGTCTGTATCTTTTGTCAGTTGTGTTATAAGGATCAAAAATGATGTAGCTTAAAAATACAATTTTTATTGGGAGTTAAGTTCACTTATAAGGTATGCATAATAATGTTTTAAAATCTATATTTTATATCAATTCCATGTATACTTGTATATTCTTGATTTTCTTTTTTAAACATTTTACCTCAAGCAAGGTGATAAAGCCACTAAGACACAAGAGCTTACCGAGGTGGGGGAAAGAATCTGAAAAAAAAAACATTGAGGACAATAAAAGAACAGGATTCAAGGAAACAAAAGATGACAATTGATATTGCATTTAAATTTTTGATGATCATAGTTAACAAAGAAGCCAGAAGATTATTAATTATCAATTTTAATTATAAAAGAGTTTTAACAATTTTTACTTCGAGATTATTCATTTAATATTTAGAATATATGTTCTGATGAATTTAAGTGCAGTATTAGATTGGTGGCAGTCTATATTGCAGTTGAAATGGCAAGAAATGCACCCATAAGTTCTATACTAACAGTTTCTTCTATTGCACTTCTCGCTTGTGGAACTCTATTCTGGCTTCTTGCTTCCCAGTTAACTTTGATCTTCAAAAACTTAAATGCAATGTCTATCATTATCTTGTCTTTTTAATTCCTGTTCTTTTATTGCTCCCTCCTTAATAAGTTTTTCTCATACTAAGTAACACCTTGCATCTTAGTGGCTTTATTGCTTTGTTAGGGTTGAAATGATTTTTTAAAAAAATGTCTGATTCAGCCAGATTTTATTGGGAAAATTGATTTAGTTATAAATAATGTTGTATTTCTGCCATCTTATCTGTATTCTACATCTGTGCTTTCATCCCAATATTTTCATTGAAATGTCAAACTTGGTGCTTTTATTTATTTTTGTTTTTTTGCTTATTTCCAATCAACCTTTTAAAAGTTTCCCAAAAAGTTGTAATTGGTGAAAATAATTTTTTTTTTTTTAGTGCTGGCATTTGTATATCTGAGAAGTGTTTCAACTGATGATAGAAAATGTGACACACAAATCTAAAGGTGCATTAAATAGCAAAAGATGCATTCCAAAAACTAAGAAAAGTATTAAGAAACAGGAAAAAATTTGTTTGGAAAAACAAAAAAAAGCACTGAACTGCTGTATAATAACAATCCACCTACATGACCATGAATACTGGACAATTTTTTTCACAGATAAAGAAGAGACTTGAGGCAACAGAAATGTGGTTCTACAGAAGGATGCTGAGGATACCATCTACAGAGATTGTAAGCAACAAAATGTAAACAAAAATAATATTTGTTATATTTAAAATCAAAAAGATAAAGTTAAAATTTCTAGGACTCAAAAAAAATAAAAAAGGGGGCTTGGAAAATTCAACACTCAAAGGGCATATTGAACGCAAAAGGGACAGAAGGTGTCAATAGAACACCTACCTGATGAGCTTATATGAATAGATGACATAAAGGGGATTTGGAGTGATGGTAAAAAGACAAATATTGCTAAGAGTTACAAAGGATATGAAGTTGTGGAGAGCCATGATCATCCATGTCCTGAAAGAACATGGCACAGAAAAGAAGAAGGTATATCAAAAGTGGTCCAATCTGACAATGTTATATAGGCAGGATGCTGAAAAGTTCACAGTGTGATCATTTTAAAAAATCTGACAAAATGAGCCAACATCAATCTTTTTTTGTTTTGTTAATCCTTGGTTTAGTTTAGAGTTTTTCACCACACTCTTGTACTTTTTTACTTATATTATGTGTGTGTACATACACAGAATGCAACATTCACTACATCACATATGGCATTAGGGAGTGAGGGTATAAAAAGTAAAGAAACAATTATTCATCACCCACAAGTCTGTGTCAAGACTGGAAAGTGGATCAGAGTCCAGATATGGCAGCAATACTTTTGGCCTGATCAGACTCTTGTAAAGACAGAGTGCATTGTGAGAGGAGTCAGGTATTTTTGGGAACAGTACAAGGACCCAATCATTTTCCCAACATCTTTAGTGATTGTATGTCTGAGTTCCACTTGAGGCTTGGAGAGAACTTGAGTCCCAACAGACGTTTGAAGCAAGGAGTCTTATTCAGATTAAAGTCATTTGTCAGGACTTGAGCAAATGTGGGGTCTGCTTGATCGTAATAAAACTTTGTTAACTAGCTTGGTTTTTGGAAGGACTGAATGATACAAGCCAGTTTGCCACAATTTTATGTGTGGGTGTGGGTCAGGGTCAGAGGTCATCTGCCAGGTTCTGGTTATCTTGATTTTGAGATGTGCACCCAGAAACTATGGTATTATTCACACACACACACACAAATATATGTGTGTGTGTGTGTGTGTGTGTGATTGTGTATGGCTCTTACAAGAGAGTATAGCAGGGGAAGTCACTTGATACTTGAAGAAAAAAACACTTCCAGAGATTCTGTAGTTGAAGAGTTTATTTAGCAGCTGCCAATCCCACACCCTTTGATATATCTAGGGTAATGTCATCTGTAGAGTTATGATTAGTAAGTTTACTGAGGCTGATTTTCAATTAGTACATCATAAATCTTTATATACATACAGACACTAATATTTAAGCTCATACCATTTACATTATATATATATATATATATATATATATATATATATATATATATATAGTGGACTCTCTCGTTGTATTCCACGTATGAGGGTCAACCAGCTCAGTTCCTTGGAACCGACAATCCAGACAACAGCTATCCATTACTCCACCATGCCTCCTATATATATATATATATATATATATATATATATATATATATGAGGCACAGTAGAGTAGTGAATAGTGGCTTGGATTGAGGAATTGGAGAGATAATACCCTTGGGAAAGGCATTAATCCTCTTCTCCCTCCAGCTCTGGGTAAATAGCAGGACAGCTTGGATTCTATAGCCTTGGATGGTAACTGATCTAGGAGAAGGACAACTCTGAATTCAAAACCTGCAGAGGGTTGTTTGGGGACTTTGTGGCATGCAGTGTACTAGTTCTCTGTATTCGGCTCTTCGAAAAGTGTGATTAGTTCTGCACAAAGCCTTCACCACTATAATCAAATCATATGTGCTAGTGTCTGGCTGTCGGTTCCTAGGAACTGAGCTGCTTGACCCTCATACGTCAATATGACAAGAGAGTCCAGTATATATATATATATATATATATATATATATATATATATTTATTGATTTAAAACACATCAATTGTACACACACAATACACTGAGAGAAAGTGATTATTCAAAGATATCAGTTGATGTCACTTCTTTTCCCTGCTTACAATTGACCGTTATTGCCAGTGAACAAGCAATTTTGCACCCCCCCTCACTGAACTTTTGGTCTATCGACTTCTGTGACCTACGATACAAACTAGGTTTGTGATACATGTGACTAGACTGTAGGATACTAGCAGTGACTCCAGAACTATTGATCTGTTAGTCTTCAACTAACAGGAAATGTTCCATTGGATTTGTAAAGCAGGTTTTTGAATGTTCATTCAACAATTTTCCTTCACACAGACTCTTTCCACCCACAACAACAACTTGCTGTGTCAAAGCAGGGAGGGTATTTTATCTAGATGACTAATCACAGTGTCACAAGAGAAACTTAGAAAAATTAGGCAACAAAACAACGAAACAATTAGCTTTTGTCTGTTCAGTAGAGAGGAGGGTAAACATATTTTAACATCTTCATTACTCAGAGTTTGGATAGTTTTTAAAATTATTCTTACTAGAATTTTGTTTCTTGTCCCTGAATTTCAACTTAAGTATCAATCTGTTTTGGAATATCTTCAACTTTATATCCAGTCTATCACATTGTATTGTATCCCTTAACAGAAATAAATTTTAAATTGTTATAAATAATGTATTTATTTATTTGGAAAGAAAATCCAAGATATGATAGACAATTATAAGAAAGACATCTTTCGTTTAAGTTCAGGGGTGGGGTATAGAAATCTTGCAAGAGAAGTCAACAAAATTTGAGTGATGAGAAGAAAATGGTTTATTAACTTAATGAAATGATTATCAGTAATGCTTGCATTCATTCCTGACCACTGACAATCCCTTACTTTCTGATTTTAAATGTATTTTTATAGTAAAATCATTAGACAATTTTCTCCAGCATTTTTAGTATACGTATGCTGTATATATGCATTTCACTCAAGGTCAAAAAAGAACTTGAGTCCCAATCAAAGTTTGCACTTGAGTTGTTTGGATGAAATTTTGTCGCCAAAATTTTCAACACTCACAAAAGATCTTTTTAAAATTTATGAGGAGAAAAATATCAAAATATTTACAGTATTTACATTAGTCGGACTATTGTCCTCATCTTTGTCGCCATATTTGTCACAACGTTTCGGCCGTTGTACGCTCCGGCCTTCTTCAGGTGGTTGGAATTTTGAACTGAAATTGTCACTGGATTTAACCAAATCATACCCAGATGTCCTCAAGGACACATGGCACAGTGGATAAAGGCGTTGGTTAGATCCAGTGACAGACCCAAAGAAGGTGAGTTCAATTCCTGGTTAAGGCAGTGGAGAACTTTCAGAGGGAAAATTAGCAGGAGATAACTGATAACTGACATCCATCAAACATGACACGTGGAACTAGAACAGTCTACCCCAGTGATCGAAATAAAGGAGTCAGTTCGAAATTCCAACCACCTGAAGAAGGCCGGAGCGCATAACGGCAAATGTTGTGGACAAATATGGCGAAAAGATGAGGACAATAGTCCCACTAATGTAAATATTGTACATAATACCTCATCTCAGGAATATAGACAGAATCAAAATATTTGCTTAACGTTCAGCAAGAGAGGTTTTGTTGTGGCAGGGGGACACATGAGAAAAGATGGCTTGGAGAATTTGACACTCACAGGATATCCTGAAGTCAAGTGGGGAAAAGGAAACAGTAAGTAACTTACCTAACAAGTTTGTGTAAATAAATGGCAGAGCAGAGAGTGAGAAATTACATGGGGTGGGAAGTTGTGGAGAGCAATGATCATCCATTTTCTAATGGGAAATGGCTCATAAAAGAAAAAGGAAACAGCTGAATGTGAGGAATCGTCCTCAATTCTTTCGATACTATTATAACACATCGTCTGACAAGATATGCACATGAAAATTCTATCAAAAGGCCCTGCCCATCATCATTTTTATGTGCTGTGTCCCTGCAGAATGTATGCAATCATGGCTCTCCTCAACTTCCTGTTCCTTGTAGCTCCTAAGAAACTTTGTTTTTCTGTTATTTCTCCTAAGTTCCACCATTCATTTACTCAAGCTCATTAAGTATGTGAGGAATTGATTTCCTCCGTTCAACGCATGTTGTCTGGTCTTTTTCAATGACAGAAAGATTTTCAGCACTTTCTTTTCATCGTTAAATTTGTACTTGTATACAAAGATTTTTTTTTTATAAAAGGGTTGTTTGTATATGAATACGTTGGATTGAACTACAATTTGTATTTTGTTGACAACTTCTTAAAGGGGTTTATAAAATGAAACAGAACTAGGTACTTTAATTTCATTTAATTTCTAAAATTGAATTTGAAAATTTTTTAGCTTCTGCTTTTGAAACATGGTAATTCCTGTGTAGTGATGGAATCATATTTTTAAAAAAATAATTATAATCTAGGCTCTACTTGTGTATCGAGCACTGTTTTTTAAAAATAAAAACAAAAATACTAAAGAACTTTGGATCATCAATCTAATGTTTCTTTCCTATTTTATCAATGTATTTACACACACACACACACTATATATATATATATATATATATACATACATACACACACACACCCCTGGTCAAAATCTTAAGACCAGATACAAAAGGGTTAAAAAAAAAAAAAAAAATACTATTACTTTAATCAAAATATATTAGCAAAACATTTACATTTAATTAGTAAATGTAGTTTATCAACAAACAAGTGAACATTTTAAGCTTTTCATTGATTAATTTAAACAAACATTGAAAAAAGGATTTTTTTGGTTGGTCATAAAGACCATATAAATAAAAATAGTAAATACAGAAACAAAAAAGTCACAATGACAATTTAATTCTCAGTACATCCTCCATTTTTGTGAAGTACTTCAAAAATTCACTTTGGCATCCTCATTATTAACTTCTGCATGAGGGTGCTTGGGATGCTTGCCCATGATGCATAAACTGCAGCACAAAGAGCATCCACAGTTTCAAATTGCAATTCATGTTTACAAACATTCTTTGCCATCCATTCCCAAACATTCTTGATTGGGTTTTGATCTGGAGAATGTTGTGGATTGCAGCATTGTACTGCTGGAAAATCCAGATGAGGGCCTTCAGTAATTACCGATGCCTTTCTTAACATGTCAATGCAACTAACAGCTGTTTGATGACCTTTTACCTCCTGTAACTCAAGAGTTCCATTGTACAAAAATGAACCCCAGACCATAATTGATCCACCTCCACAGTGTTGAGAAAATTTCTTTTGGGACATCTTTTGCATGCCAGTAACACTGAAAACTGTGTGGACCATCAAGATTGAATTTTTTCTTGTCTGAAAACAACACTTTCTTCCATTTACCCACATCTCAAGTTTGATAATCAGAAACAAATTGTAAACGGGAGGTTTTATGGCGTGAGAAGAAGGTGAGGTTTCTGCAGCCGTTTCAAGTTCTTAAACCCTTTTTTATTTAAATGCCGACGAATTGTTCGATAGCTGCATTCAGCATCTGTATTCACTTTTATCTGATTTGATGTTAGGCTTGAATCTCTCTTAACTTCTTGCCTAATGCGTCTGTCTAGAGATGGTGAGGTTTTATTGGGGTGACTGCTTGATTTTTTAGAAGCATATGCATCCGGATTTTTAATGAAGTTAGCAATGATAGTTCTGCCATGGCCAGTTTCATTTGCAATGGCTCGTTGCAAAGACCATGTCTTTGAAGTTCAACAATCCTGCCCTGTTTGAACTTTGTTAAAATTTTACCCTTAGTCATTTTAAAATCTGAAGTTTAATACTGGAAATGAGCTAAGTAGATGTCTACATGCCTGAAGGTATGAGCACACTAACTAGTTCTAAAATTCTTGCCCAGTAATTTGTTTTTTTTTTTTACACACATGGTCTTATTTTTATGACCAACCAAAAAAGTCCTTTTTTCAATGTTTGTTTAAATTAATCAATTAAAAGCTTAAAATTTTCACTTGTTTGTTGATAAACTACATTTTCTAATTAAATGTAAGTGTTTCACAAATATATCTTGATTAAAGTAACAGTATTTTATATTTTAACCCTTTTGTATCTGGTCTTAAGAATTTGACCAGGGGTGTGTATGTATATATATATAAAATATAGTTTCAAGGTATGCTATATTTATGGGTAAATATGCTCAATATTAAGGATAGAGCATACATAAATATAAAAGTGGACACTGAGGTCAACACGCAGTAGTAACGGTTTCATGCTTGAACGCAATCTTCAGGCTATGAAGATTGCACTCAAGCCTGGAACTGACTGTTGCTGCTTGGTGTTAACTTCAGTGTGAATACTAATTATAAAGTCCACTAAGTAACTAAATGTAATTGAAGAAGAGAAAGACAAAAAAGAATAAAATATCTTTTCTTACTTGAGAAAGGAAATGGAATAGTGTTAATTGAACAATTTTAGATTAAATACTTTTCACTAACGGAAGAAGACAATATGAATTCTAGCTAAGCAGACAGCATAAAAAGCCGGAAATGAGAGGGAAGGAGACTTTTTTTTTGGATGTTTCGTTGCATTGAGAAGACATTTTTTTGGACAGCTTATAAAACGGACCAGAGGCAAGTGGGAGAGGAGAAAGTCACAACAACTCATCAGACTATTTGATAGATTTAGTAAAGAGTTAGGTGAAAGTATTTTCTTGTTCACAGAAAGGATAAAGGTATAGGGGGGGGTGAATGTGATTCTTTCATTCTTGAAACAAATACAATTTCTTTCTGACATTTATCAGCCAAAACTATTTTTACTGAGTGAAAAGAAGAGAAAGTGTTAACTGAATAATGTCAGATTAACTGGCCCTACCCCTGCCTCCATGAGGAAAGGAGGTATGAGGAGTTGTGGGTGAGCAGGCAGCATAAAAAGCTGGATGCAGGGAGGTAGGTGTCTTTTCTTTTGGATGTTCTGTTGTTGTATTATGAAACTGACCGGAAGCAAGTGAGAGAAGAGGATAAAGTTACAATGATGACAAGTTGGGCAAATTGACACATCTAGTAAAAATGGTAGATGAAAGTACATTACTTCCCTGTTCACCAGAAAGTTTGTTTTTTTTATTTAATGGCATATCAACTCCTTATGGGTCATTTAATGCTGAAAGTTAATTTTCTTGGGAGCTTTAGTGATTTCTTTTACAAAAATGCATTACTGGTAATTTTATTTTTATTTATTTTTTTTTTACAAAAAATGTATTGGTAATTTTTTAGTTTTATTAAAAATGTATTTCTACACTTTCATATTGTTTTGACCCCAGTTTTGGGAGGGAGAGGTCACTATTTTCCCATAGCTGGGACCCTAACAGGTGCTACTACCCTGGGTGAGGGTGGACCTGGGAGCAACAGCAATTAAAAGTTGGCTGTTCATGGAAAGGATAAAGGCACTGAGGGAGAGATCTGTTGTTTCCCTCTTGAACTGAGACTACACTAAATAACTGCTTTGCTTTCAAAGTTAAAATAAATTTTCTTAGGGAAAAAACCAACAAAAGACAGAAGTACATTTACTTGCTATCATCACACACACACACACAAATAAATATATATATATATATATATATATTATTAATTCTTACATTTTGTTAGTAAAGGTACTTATGTATGACATGCATTCATGCCTTATTTGCACCTCATTTTCTGTGGTTCTTTGTTTCTTAACCCTAAAACCCAATATGAAGAAATGAAAAGAAATTAAACTGAGAAAGAATAACCTTATTTCATAACAAAAGACTTGTTTTGAATATTGACATCCAGGGGATTCTGATACTGCAGAAATGTCCATGGAATACAAAATAGAAGATGTCACACAGCTTGGTTCAGCTTGCAATGGAGAAATATTTAACCATTAAAAAGTAGATGCAAATAACTCAGAAAAAATAGAAGCATGTCTATTTCTGGCAATGTGATTCAAATATGGTTGTATCATCGGAAATTCGTCCTGGGTAAGAAGTTAAACTACATCTGTGTCCTGGGTAAGACGATAAACTACATCCAGCATCTGATCAGGAGGTTTTGAGGAGCCTTAATTGCTGGTGTTCCCAGGTCCACAACCTGGGAAGGTAATGTTAAAGTTGGCCAAATAGTTAACATGACCAAAGGAAAAAATTATTACCAACAATACAATTTTGAAGGAAAAATATTACCCAGAACAGATTTTTGGCAAAACAAAATATTACTAAAAATTTTGTTGCATTAAATAACCCATTGAGGTTGATATGCCAAAATAAACCAAACCAATCTAAATCAAAGAATACATATTCTATTCATACGAATCTATCCTAATTATGTTGTCGGAATTAAATAACCCATTGAGGTTGATATGCCATAAAAACAAAATAAACCAAACCAATAAACCAAAGAATACTATTCTATTCATAACTGCATTAAATAACCCATTGAAGTTGATATGCCATAAAACAAAAATAAACCAAACCAATCTAAACCAAAGAATACATATTCTATTCATAATAATCTATCCTAAAAATGTTATTAAATTAATTGAGGTTGATATGCGGAAACAAAATAAACCAAACCAATCTAAACGGAAGAATACATATTCTATTCATACGAATCTATCCTATAAATGTTGTCGGCATTGAATTACCCATTGAGGTTGATATGCAACAAAAAACAAAATAAACCAAACCAATCTAAACCAAAGAATACATATTCTATTCATATGAATCTATCCTAAAAAGTTGTCTATGCCGTCAAAATAAACCAAACCAATCTAAACCAAAGAATACATATTCTATTCATACGAATCTATCCTATAAATGTTGTCGGCATTAAATATATATTGATATGCCATAAATAAACCAAACCAATCTAAACCAAAGAATACATATTCTATTCATACAATTTGTTAGGCATTAAATTACCCATTGAGGTTGATATGCCGTAAAACAAAAATAAACCAAACCAATCTAAATCAAAGAATACATATTCTATTCATACGAATCTATCCTAATTATTTGTTTGAATTAAATAACCCATTGAGGTTGATATGCCATAAAACAAAATAAACCAAACCAATCTAAACCAAACATATTCTATTCATTATTCTGTTCAATAACCCATTGGTTATCCTAAAAAAAATTTCAATTAATATTCTACCCATTGAACCCAAAATAAACCAAACCAATCTAAAAAGAATACATATTCTATTCACGAATCTATCCTAAAATGTTGTCGGCAATTACCCATTGAGGTTGATATGTCATAAAAACAAAATAAACTTGGAAGAATACATATTCTATTCAATAATCTATCCTACATCAAATAAACCAAACCAATCTAAACGGAAGAATACATCTATTCATACGAATCTATCCTATAAATGCATTAAATTACCCATTGAGATATGCCGTAAAACAAAATAAAAAACCAATCTAAACCAAAGAATACATATTCTATTCATATGAATCTATCCTAAAAAGTTGTCGGCATTAAATAACCCATTGAGGTTGATATGCCGTAAAACAAAATAAACCAAACCAATCTAAACCAAAGAATACATATTCTATTCATATGAATCTATCCTAAAAAGTTGTAGATTGAAGTTGATATGCCAAAAACAAAATAAACCAAACCAAAAACCAAAGAATACATATTCTATTCATGAATCTATCCTAAAAAATGTTGTCGGCATTAAATTACCCATTGAGGTTGATATGCCGAAAAACAAAATAAACCAAACCAATCTAAACGATTCTATTCATATCTATCCTATAAATGTTGTTTGAATTACCCATTGAGGTTGATATGCCAAAAACAAAATAAACCAAACCAATCTAAACCAAAGAATACATATTCTATTCATATGAATCTATCCTAAAAAGTTGTACATTAAATAACCCATTGAAGTTGATATGCCAAAAACAAAATAAACCAAACCAATCTAAACCAAAGAATACATATTCTATTCATACGAATCTATCCTATAAATGTTGGTTAAATAACCCATTGAAGTTGATATGCCATAAAACTAAATAAACCAAACCAATCTAAACCAAAGAATACATATTCTATTCATATGAATCTATCCTAAAAGTTGTCGGCATTAAATAACCCATTGAGGTTGATATGGAAAACAAAAATAAACCAAACCAATCTAAAACCAAAGAATACATATTCTATTCATATGAATCTATCCTAAAAGTTGTCGGCATTAAATAACCCATTGAAGTTGATATGCCATAAAACAAAATAAACCAAACCAATCTAAACCAAAGAATACATATTCTATTCATACGAATCTATCCTAAAAAATGTTGTCGGCATTAAATTGCCCATTGAGGTTGATATGCCAGGTCCAAACCAATCTAAACGGAAGAATACATATTCTATTCATACGAATCTATCCTATAAATGTTGTCGGCATTGAATTACCCATTGAGGTTGATATGCCGTAAAACAAAATAAACCAAACCAATCTAAACCAAAGAATACATATTCTATTCATATGAATCTATCCTAAAAAGTTGTTTAAATAACCCATTGAGGTTGATATGCCCAAAAATAAACCAAACCAATCTAAACCAAAGAATACATATTCTATTCATACGAATCTATCCTATAAATGTTGTCGGCATTAAATAACCCATTGAAGTTGATATGCCATAAAACTAAATAAACCAAACCAATCTAAACCAAAGAATACATATTCTATTCATATGAATCTATCCTAAAAAGTTATTATTAAAATAACCCATTGAGGTTGATATGCCATAAAACAAAATAAACCAAACCAATCTAAACGGATACATTATTCATACGAATCTATCCTATAAATGTTGATTAAATTACCCATTGAGGTTGATATGCCGTAAAACAAAATAAACCAAACCAATCTAAACCAAAGAATTATTCTATTCATATGAATCTATCCTAAAAAAAAATAACCCATTGAGGTTGATATGCCGTAAAACAAAAATAAACCAAACCAATCTAAACCAAAGAATACATATTCTATTCATATGAATCTATCCTAAAAATGTTGTCGGCATTAAATAACCCATTGAAGTTGATATGCCATAAAACAAAAATAAACCAAACCAATCTAAACCAAAGAATACATATTCTATTCATACGAATCTATCCTAAAAAATGTTGTTTGCATTAAATTACCCATTGAGGTTGATATGCCGTAAAACAAAATAAACCAAACCAATCTAAACCAAAGAATACATATTCTATTCATACGAATCTATCCTATAAATGTTGTCGGCATTAAATTACCCATTGAGGTTGATATGCCTAAACAAAAAATAAACCAAACCAATCTAAACCAAAGAATACATATTCTATTCATATGAATCTATCCTAAAAGTTGTGCATTAAATAACCCATTGAGGTTGATATGCCGTAAAACAAAAAAAATAAACCAAACCAATCTAAACCAAAGAATACATATTCTATTCATATGAATCTATCCTAAAAAGTTGTCAATTAAATAACCCATTGAAATATGCCAAAAACAAAATAAACCAAACCAATCTAAACCAAAGAATACATATTCTATTCATACGAATCTATCCTAAAAATGTTGTCGGCATTAAATTACCCATTGAGGTTGATATGCCGTAAAACAAAATAAACCAAACCAATCTAAACGGAAGAATACATATTCTATTCATACGAATCTATCCTATAAATGTTGTCGGCATTGAATTACCCATTGAGGTTGATATGCCGTAAAACAAAATAAACCTAACCAATCTAAACCAAAGAATACATATTCTATTCATATGAATCTATCCTAAAAAGTTGTCGGCATTAAATAACCCATTGAAAACCAAACCAATCTAAACCAAAGAATACATATTCTATTCATATGAATCTATCCTAAAAATGTTGTCGGCATTAAATAACTGTTGAAGCTTAAATAAGCATGGAATAATACAACACAAAATGTACGTTAACAAAATGTATTGAAACAAATAGGTACACAATATTTACAGTTAGTTTGGTATATTCTTGGGAAGACTGTTCCTGCATAATGGGTTGACTAAATCGCAGTCGGGCAGAGTCTCTGGATTCAATTTCTTAATCTCTACTATCTTCCCGTCTTCCGGTATATTTATATGGTCAAGTCCGCTTATGTAAATTAGGTGTATCATTAACCCATTGAGGTTGATATGCCGTAAAACAAAATAAACCAAACCAATCTAAACCAAAGAATACATATTCTATTCATACGAATCTATCCTAAAAATGTTGTCGGCATTAAATTACCCATTGAGGTCGATATGCCATGAAATAAAATTAAACCAAACCAAATCATAGGAAATTAATTTTGTAAAGAGATTCCAATGTGCACAATGACAACTATATATTGGCCATGTTAAACCAAACTGGTTTTCTAAATAAATTTTTATAGTTTTTAAATCTGGATCTGCATTACATTATCGCTGGCCACTAATATATTCAAATACCTGTCTACTAAGGTGACTAATTAGTCCTTGTTCCATACACATTTGTATTTGTTCAACATCCACAGTACCAATCAATGGTTTATACTGCAACTGTACTGAGCAGATATTACATTTCCTGGGGGAATCAGAACAATCTAGTGTGATCAACAGTTTTAACCGTCAACCGTCAGTCACAATAACTTGTGACTTTGTACTAGCACAACAATTGATGGCTCCTGAACAGTTGTCTGCACACTTTCATTTACAAGGCTTTGGGTCAAGGCTTGATACTTCCCAATGGTGTCACACATTGAGGTCATCTCCCCAGGCCAACATTATCAAGAAGTCATCTTCCTAACAAATTGACTATGCTGAGATTTGAACCTGGGTTTCGGGGTCAGAATCCTAATGTTCTAATCACTTTGGTTTAGATTACTCTAAGTAAATACAGTCTTATGACACAACTACTCCTATATTGTGGTCATATATCACATCAGGCTTGTGGCCATATCACATTGAATTACCAATTCCTGTATGATCACTGAAGTTAAGCAACATTGAGCCTGGTCAGTACTTAACTTGGGAATACTACTTGGAAGTACCAAGAGCTATAAGTTTGTATATTTGGGTAGTGTAGTGGATAATGACAGGAAACTGGAAATCAGTGAACCAAATTTCAATTCTAGTCAGGAAAGGTATGAATTTACTTTTTCTCCCCATGCTATAGGTTAATTAGTAGAATGTATATAAGGAAATCAATATCTCCAAAAGATTCATACAATCTATAAATATTTTCTGGCTTTAAATAACCTGCAAATGGTTATTTAAAAAAACAAATCAATCAAAAAAATATATCAAACCAATTTGATAAAGGTTTTATATCAATTCCAATATGAAACTGATGAATAGTTTTATTGATCTCTCATTTAATGTTTGAAGGTAGAATTTTCTGGCTTCCTAGCCAAGATGCTCTAAGTATTTTTATGGCTCACTGACTACTCTATAATGGTCATGTAATGGCAAATAATATCTAAAATAACATTTAATCATACAATGTAGGTTTTACACACAGTTCAGATTTCAAATTAGCATTAAGGGAGGAAAAAAATGTTCTCCACCTTGCCTCAGGTTTTTCTGAAATTGTAAATTTAAGAATTTCAATAAATTATTTTTGTTTCCCTCCAACAAATCAGATCTTTTTATTTTGTTGCCTCTCATCTAACTTACAGATAATTTTGCTTCAAACTTTTTCAACATATGTGTGTGTGTATATATCATTTGTAATGACTCCACCACACCAACTAATGTGTTGCAGAAGACCAACATTGAATATAAATTTAAATGTCCCTTGGCAGATTGTATCTCCAACAGAAAAAAAAATATATATATGTTGGTCATACTACTACTACGTTGTCTCAATGGTTGAGTTTTTGTTTGAATGATGCATCACACATATCACAATATTTACGACAGTATGTGTGTCCACATTTGCAATTTAGGAAAATTCTTGTTGAAAATTCATCTATACTTTTTCACGAAAATAATAAACATAAACAAAAAATTCTCAAAGCTATTTATCTTAAAAAATTGAAACCAAACCTTGATAAATTTAATTATGAATATTGCACAAATGTTTTAAAATGTTTACAGTAGTTTAAAATATCTAGGCAAATCTGTCTAAATATCTAACTAATAGTTTTTTATGAACATATGAACATTTCAAATTTAGTTAGCTCCCCTGACATTTACAAAGTGAAAATTAAACTGCAGAGTACATAATCTAAGTGATGATGATGACATTGTGCTAATGTCGAAAATGCGTCAGCATGGTGATTTTTTTCTCTTCCTTTAATAAGGATATTAAGAAGCTTATCCATGAATATGAAAGAATCCTATTAAAATTAAGTGGACAAAACTTATCTAAATTATACAATGAGATATTTTTCTTCTGATACCAGTATAAATGAATGTACAGCTAACTCTATGAACTTTGTTAAGAAAGTAGAACTGGTGAGCCAAGTTCAAATTCCAGTGTTGTCTGTTGCATTCACTTTCACATCCATGCCCTTCAGAAAGGCACAAATCCAACTTTCTCTCCAACTATAGGTTAAATAGTAGAGTAGACTGGCTTCTCTCATAAACAGTTTAAGAAACAACTACTCCGAATTCAAAACGGTGGAGAAGACAACAGGAAACCACTACCTTCCCAAGAACTCATGACAATTCATGAATAATAAATAAAAAGGAATCCCTGGAGAGCTATAATTACCTGTCCTGAAAGGACATGGCAACTTAAAAATATATATAAGATATACATATCTGTCTAAAGATCTATTTTGGTATATAGAGATTATTTAAATAAATATATATTTATAGAGGTGTGTGTGTGTGTGTGTGTGTGTGTGTGTGTGTGTGTGTGTGTGTGTGTGTGTGTTACTACTCAAAGTTCAGGGAATTTGAACTGACTGATCAATCAGCCTGTCATGTTTACCATGTCTCCCCTGATATTTCATACATTTTTTTTTAAATCAGCCCACCCGGATATAGAGAATCAAATTTTTTAAGGGGCCATTTTCTGTCTTGAGTTCCCAGTAATTTTAGGTAGCAATACAAATATATATATCTCAATGTATACTAATAAAGATAAAAATAGATATTGATTGACAAAAGTATTTTTGAGCTAGAATAAAATAAATTATGTATTAAGCAAGTAATCTTTCAAATAAATGTCAGGAGACTCAATCCAAACAGGAATAAATATATTAAATATCACTATGAACAAATACAGATTTGTTGGTCCCATATTTTAATAGAATCTTCAAATTACTTACTGTACAACCATTGAGGAAGCATGGTGGATTAATTGATAGTGGTTCAGATTGAGGTATTGGAAAGCCGAGTTTGAATTCCAGTCAAGTTTATTACATTCACTTATGTGCTAATGCACTTGGCAAAGGTATGAATCAATCTCTTCTCCCTCCTGCTATGGGTAAAAAAGCAGGACAGACTGAATCCTATAGCCATGGGTGGCAACTGGTCTTAATTTAAAATGGTATTTTTCACTGGCAAAGCACATACTATACAGCTAATGAAAGGATTGTGGACATTACAATTACTCGATATTAACTGCAGTGTGTGTCATTAAAAAGTCAGATTTAATGATGTGAACATAGATATCAACCTAATAAATGATTTTAACACTCTTTAAACAACGCTTATTTTTTGTTGCTTTTCACAAGGTGTTTTGAAATTAATACAAAATGCGGTTTTAAGAATTTTATTATTTGAATTATGAATTCTTTGATCATTTTGTCGAGCATCAAACTTTGGTACTGATTCCGTGACAACATTTTGAAATAAATCCTAAAATCAAATCCCAGGTTTCCCAGGTTTGAGTCAAAAATAAAGTTTGTGAATGGCCTTGATCAGACGATGGTGCAAGGTGACTTCAAATCAATAAACAGAAACACGAATTAAATTTTAAGCTCATACCTGATTTCTTGTGGGAGAAATCACATAAAAAGAATTCAGTTTTTCAAAAACTTAGAAGACAGAAATCAGGATTCAAAGAACAAAGAGGTAGAAAGTTGGGGAATCAGTTGCTGCCCTCATAACGGAATGTGACAGACAAAAATAAGATCTTAGTTATATAAGACATATGTACCCATAATGCCTTGTTACATTATGCAACCAGAATGATTTCAAGTAGTAAGAAGAGGCTTGAACAATGACAGTGAAAAGATTAAAGATAATAATAACAAAAAGATTTGCTTTAAGAGCTATAAGAATCATCCTTATGTTTGTTTTTAATACAAAACTTCAGATAATACAAGGCTCAAGAACCACTCAAGGTAGAGAGAGTTACTGTTAAAATGGTTATGTTGAATGAGGTGTGATATGAATGAAAGAGAAGGTGTATGTACTTGATTTCTTGCTGTTCTAACAAAGAATATAAACTGAAACAAGCCTCCTAAAATAAGGCTAGAGAAATATTTAAAAGCTGTAGTGAGGAGTGAGACAATGAAATCGAGCATGGCTGATCATGTATGGAGAGAAAGGGGGTAGTCATCAGCCCCTGTCGAATGAAGTGAAAATACTGGATAAGGATTTTTTCCTTATCCAGTATTTTCACTGGAGAGTTACATGACAAAAGAATCAGTACATATGCTAGGCTAAGAGGATCTCCTTGGTAGGCCAAGCACAAAAATAAATACAAAATGGGAGCTCATAATAAAGAAAGAAAGAATGAAAGAAAGAAAGAAAGACAAATGACAGCAAGTCTTCAACAGCAGCAGTCAAACATAACAAGCAAAAACACTAATCAGCAGATAGGTTAGAGGCTCCAATTTCACTACAGAGAATTGTCCTATGGATTAAAGTATTGTTTTCTGAATGTGGTGACATAGTAATTGTGTAATTGTGAGATTAAATAAAGGGTTCAGTTCAGAATTCCCTGTAGGTTACCCAGATCAGTATATATCTGATGTAGACCAGAGAGCGTAACAGGCAAAACGTTGTGATAATGCCAACAAAGATGAGGACAATAGTTTGCATATAGATAGTGTAAATAATGAAAACTTCTTATCTCAGAAATTCAGATAGAAATTATTCAGAAGATAGTGAAAGTGAAACTTTTTTTTTCTTTTTGCATGTTTGTATAATACTTGTATAAATACTTGGAAGAATAATTAAGATTGGAATTAGTTGTATTGAAATGGATAAGGTAAGGAACAAGAAGATACAGGTAAAAGTGACAAACGAGTAGAAATATGAGGTAACAAAATGCAGAGCCATATAGTACTAAATAAGTTTTTGAGCAAATTCCCAGAGACTTTAAGTATACACAGTTCCTGACTTTTATAGAAATGGTGATGCAATATTAAATCTAATTATCTAATATTTTGTAACGAGTAAGGAATTTTCAACTGTTGTAAACATTTGTGACAGTTCAACAGGTACTACACTCTGTTCAATCATAATTCAGATTTTCAAAGAACAAAGATATTCAATGCACAACAGAGAAACCTGAGTAAAAAAGCTAATGTAGAAACAAAATTTAGATTAAGGTCATGAAAAGCTATTTTCTTCTGAGAAGCATTACATCACCTTTGCTGACAGAAACACAGTGGAGACTTAAGACAATAAAAGTGCAAGTCAACTTCAAAAGTATTGACTTCTAAAAATATTGACCTCAAAAGTATTGACTTCTAAAAATATTGACCTCAAAAGTATTGACTTCTAAAAATATTGACCTCAAAAGTATTGACTTCTAAAAATATTGACCTCAAAAGTATTGACTTCTAAAAATATTGACCTTAAAAGTAATGACTTCTAAAAACAGTCAACCAGAGAACCAAGTGAGACACATTAAATCTCGTTTCTCATTCTTCATGCTGTCTTGATGCACAGAGAAAAAAGAAATTCCCCTGCACAAATAGCTGTGATTAATTATAACTTATTGATTTGTCGACAAGGAAGTTTTCTCATCTACCCAAACCTACACTGCAACCAAAATGCACCCAGAGGTTATTTTAATCTGGAGTGAAGATATTTTCATTCAGATTGTTAGTCAATCCACCAAAACAATGAAACTAATAAAAACTTTGTATTTCAACAGGTTCAACGTTCAGATGTGGACTGTCAAACTTTTATTTACTGTCAGACATTCTTTAGAAATTCCTTATTTACATGTGGACTATTGTCCTCATCTTTGTTGTTGTTGTCACTAATAATAATCTATGGGTAAATAATGATAACATTCCAGAAATTCGGAAAGAAATTTGAAATTCCTGCTAGAGATATTTTCAAGCATGGAATGATTATTACAGTTAATAAATGCAAGTTGCTATTAAAATATTGGTAGTAAACCTGTCTGCAACATGTGTTTCACAAACGATATTGCCCTTATGGTGGGCAGAAACAGTGAGCTGCAAGACCTAACCAACAAACTCATTGAAAAAGCCAGTGCATATATAACAGAGTTCAACACAGAAATCCAAAGTAATGATGAAGGGCACAAGCAAAACCAGTGCTCGTGTTCAATGGATGGCAAACTACTGGAGGAAGTGTCCAGCTTCAAATTCATGGGAGCAACCATTTCAAAAGATGGCACCTGAAACACAGAAATCTGCACAAGTATCATGACAGCTCCAGCAGTGATGGCCAGACTGGAAAGAATATAGAATAGAAACATCAGCTTCCGGACCAAGTCCAAGCTCTACAAATTGCTAGTTGTATTCTTCCTACTCAACAGGTGTGAAATTTGGACACACCTGGTTGAGGCAGAAAAAAGGATGCAGGTGTTCATGAAGAAAAGCTTGAAAAAGTTCTTCTGTATCACCTACTGGGAGTGCAAAACCAATGACTATGTATAGAGCAAGATCAAAAGACAGATGGACCGGCAGGAATCTCTCATTGTTGCTATTAAGTGTTGGGACATGTCATGTTTTGACTAAGTCACATGGTATAACAGCCTCTGCAAGACCATCATGCAAGGCAGTGTTGAAATCAGATGCAAACAGGAATGGCAATGCAACAGTTGGTCAGACATCAAAGTGTGGACAGACATGACAATGCTGGAACTCCTGACAGCCACCATCAACAGTTACCTGTTTCTTCTGCTCTCAAATCCCCACCGGTGGTAGAAGCAGTCAAGGGACTGATGATGATGATGATGATGATTAAAATGTGGGACCAACAAGTATGTATTTATTCACAGGGATATTAAATATCTTTTATTCCACTTTGGATTGTGTTGACTGCAAGTAAATTATACTTATAAAAAAAACAGAAACAAAAAAAACATGCTTAGCTCATTATTTAGTTTTGTATGTATTTTAAAATGCACATTGAAATTCCTGCAGACAGTCAAATAGTCGTCTACTTTTTGACTGAAAAACCGGATTCCTTTATATAGCAATGATTCTTACTGGCTTAATGTTTAGAGGGTCTATTTTTGTAAAAAAAAAAAAAATTAAAAAAATGAAATATAATTTATATAGTTTCTTCTTGAATAAAATGAAAATAAACAACTTTCACCTTTCAATTATTTAAGAAAGTCTAATATGTTTGTACTGAAAAGAAAAAACAAAACGAACTAGTTCTCTACATATCCATGAAGGATATGTTCTAAGACTCCTGCATCTTTAGCACATACCTTATATGACAGATAGTTAAAATCCAAGCCTTATATAGAGCATTAACAGGAGTAGGAAGGTTTGCCTATCCTCTGGTTGACACTACTTCTTAGTTTTTAAATAAGGCGAGAGGTTTATTCCTTGTTTCTTGTTTAGGATTGGGTTTTCAGTTTCTTCAAAAGTCTGTTTCAGCTCTGTACTCCAAATGCTTGTCCTTATTTATGCTAATACAACACCACACAGTAACCCTCTACCTTGAGTGGCTCTTGTATTGGATGAATATTAATAAAAAGAAAAAAAAAATGACTTTTCCTACCTATAAATACTCACAGTAAAATTCAATTTTTAAATGAGGCACATGAAAGGATTAATTAACAATATGAAAGAACAATAAGAAAAGTTACGTGATCCACAGAAGAAGATTTGTACTTAACGTACAATTTTTCTTTCCTTCTTGATTCAAAAGCTTCTGGTCATATTGCATTAAACACAGCCTGGTCTGTACCTAGATGCATGACAAATAGGGAATATGAGGTGCTATAAGGTTGGATGTGCAGATGGTGCATTGGATAATTGTTCAGAATTGGAAATCAGAGAGCCAAGTTCCAATTCCTGTCTGGTTCGTTATATTAAAACCCCTCTTTCCTTCCAGCAGCTATGGGTTAATCAGGACTTGTATCAGTAAATCATTATAATCTCAAAAAATTCTTACAATCTAAAATTATTTTCTGGCTTTAAATAACCCACAAAGGGTTGATAAGCCATAAAAATTCAACAGATCAACCTTGTTGAGAACTTTCACCTTTTCAGTAAAAGGAAGCAATTTACATTTTCTCTTTTTTGTATCCAAACTGCCAATATCAGTATGCTTGTGCCTTGGAATGATTATTAAGTAAACTTAGGAATTGTTTATTTCTGGGGTTTATAATTGCTAACATAAACATCAGATAAGGAGGGAACAACGATATGAAATAATAATTGAAATATTTACCAAATACCAAAACAAGAAAGCAGCATTTATATCAATAAAAGTGGTTTATCTACTTCCCTTTTTCTCAACTTGATATTTTAATTTTTAAACTTTGCAATGCTTCAGTGAGGAAGAAGTTAACAGAAACATGGGTTAAATACTGATGAGAGTAATTATAGTTAAATTTTTTAGAAATGTCGGTCCACTTGAATAAATGACTAAGTTTTTTTTTTTTTTCCATATGAAAAGAATAATGAACAGAAATGATTTTACATAGATGTCTCCTTTTAGTTCCAATTTTCCTAAAAAACTTCATTTCACACATTGTATTTGGTTCTGCCAATAGTATTCTCAATATCCTTCTGTAGAGCCACATCTCTGTGGCCTCAAGTTTCTTCATCTTCTGTAAGGAAAGTGTCTAGCATTCACTGCCCCATAAGAGGATTGATATAACTATTCAGCACTTATTTGTTTCTAACAAATTTTTCCTGTTTCTTAAGGTAATTTGTCACAGTTGAGTTGAGGCAGCTCAATAAACAGTAAAAAGGATCATCTTCTATGTATTGATCATGGCTCTCCACAATTTCCTGTCCTTCTTAGTAAGGTTTGTTTTTCATTATTCCTCCTCCTCTCAGTTCTGCCAACCATTTACACAAACTCGTTAGGCAGGTTACTCAATGTTTCTCTCTGTCCTCCCTCTCCTGCCTTCAATCTGTCATGTGAGTATCATATTCTACAAGCACTCTTTCCTCATTATTTACGTTAGAAGTTTTAACTTTCACTTTCTGATTCTAAGTTTTAATATCTTTTTCATTTCCATTTTTCTTAAAACTTTCCCCATTGCTCACTGGCTCTGTTCATAATATTCTCAGCAGCCTTCTGTAGAACCATATTTCTGTTGTCATAAGTCTCCACTTCATCTCTGAGATTGTCCGGCATTCACTGCTATAGAGGAAGATTGATATTACATAATAGTTCCACAGTCTTTTCTTTTTTCTAACAAAATTTTCCTGTGTCTTAATACATTGCTTATCTTTTGAAAGACATCTTTTGCTATTCCACTGAACCTTCAGTTTTCACTGTCATATATTCCATTTTCTGTTAAAACACTTTCCATGATATTTAATTTTTCTTATCAAAACTACTCTGCTTCTTTAGCATTCTTCTTTACAGATGCAGAATAATTTTGGTCAAACCAAATTAAACACTAATTGTACTGTGAACTGGTCAATAATGACTGATCAATAAGATTCAATAAATAGTTATTACTTTCTTTCATCAAACTGTATCTGCCGAAAATCCTGACCTTTGGATGTGTTTTATCTTTCAAGCCAAAAAAGCAATCTTCTATTACCCCAACCACCTTATTCACCAGGTAAGAAGGCTTCATCTCATTAACAACACAAAACAATTCTATAATTACTCTTCAACTAATTAACACTTGAGTAACCATGGTAACCAAAGATACTCAGCTAATTTCCTGATATTTTACTGAATACATCATGACTGATTTTACTGATCGTGATTAACCCCTAACCGCACCAGAACTGGATACATATAGTCTCTGATGGTATTGCAGGCTACTAACAGGGTACCTTCGTTTAGTTGATATATCAGTTGATGGACATTTTATTATTTATATTTGGACAAAGAACCTCATCTTTGTTGTTGTTATCATCACAACATTTTGGCTGTTAGGTCCTTCTGCCTTGTGGGACCTTTTAACTGAACCCTTTATTTAATTCACATGGCTAGATTGTTCTCATTCCACTGTCTATGTCTAGAGATATCTCATCTTCTTTTCAGAACTGCTCACGCTATTTCCACAAAGCCTAATGGATTAAAGAATTAAAGTTTTTGAATTTGTCAGCATAGTAATTGTGAATTCAATCCATGTGTTAGGCAGTCCAGATTTGAACTATTTTTTTTTTCATTTGTATTTTTTTGGGGGTTAGACATTGAGGCCACGATATGGCTGGAAGTAGGCAACTAACTCAGGAACTAAGAAAACTTGTATTACATCAAACTATTTTTCACTAAAGGAAAAAATATACAGCACTTTCTAATCTTTAAAAGAAAAAATCTCCAGTTTATTTTCTGCAAAACACATAACTATTAGCTACTTAAATAGTAATGATAATCTCCGTCCAGGTCATCGGCAAATATATGATATACATAAACAATTAAAAGGTCTCACTTAGTAAGGGGATTATTCAACAATCCTATTTGTATTCATTTATTAGTCACACCTGATAAAAAATAAATCACATTGCAATGACAGAGGTCAAAAAAAAAAAAAAAAAAAAAAAAAAAAAAAGGAAAAGAAAAAAACAACATCACCTAGTAGATTAAAGGGTTGGTTTGTGAATTTGGTGATATAGTAAGTGTGAGTTCAATTCCTGGGATGGGCAGTATATACTTGGACTCAGTGGGAATAGGTGAGTATTAACTGAGCAGTACTAAAAATAAGAACTAGACAAGATCTCCCTAAACATGGGCAGTGGAATGAGAACATTTTAACACTGAAGACTAAATAAAGAGATCAGTTCAATCCATGGCCAGGGCAGTGTGTACATGGATTCAGTGGAAAAAGGGCAAGCAATAACTGATCAGTATTAAAATTAAGAACTAGATGAGATATCCCTAGACATGGGCAGTGGAACAAGAACAGTCTACCCGCTCTAGATTAATTAAAGGACACAATTCAGAATTCCCTACAGGTTATGCGGAATAACATGCACCTGATGAGGGCCGAAAGAGCACAATGAGTAAAATATTGTGATAACAACAAAAATGAGTAACATAGTCTGCATGTAAATAATGAAAATAATCAAAACAAATATATGTGCTACCGTTTAATATTCAGTCTTTTGACTATTATCTTAAGCTGATTAAATGTTTTATTTCATATTCATTATATTTGTTATTCTATCGATGGGAAAATATGAGATATCAATTTAAAATATAAATATGATACATAAATACAAGATATAAATTTAAAATATAAATTGTTATATATCAAAACAATATCAGGTAATTGAATGACAAAATGGAAAAAATTCTGGTGACATATTTTGTCCTTTCAAAGTACTTTATTAGACTGAAATAATGTTCTTTTTGATTTTATATATATATATATATAATCAAAAGAACATTATATATATATATATATATATATATATATATATATATATATATATATACACACACACACACACATTTTTTTATATATATATATACACACACACACACTTTATATACACATATATATATAGTACAGGTAATAAATCTGTTGGTATATAATCCAAGTGGATCTTAATAATATAAAATATTTAAAACTTATCCACAAAAAAGAGCTCAATGTATTTATTATAACAAAGCATATAAATTATATAACAGCGAAATCCAAAATTATCTCCTAAGTATAGTCTATTTCAACTGATGCCGAGTGCATCAGTCTTATTCAACCCATACAGTGGACTGTACTCAGTGTTGGAACTAGAGATTTAAAATTTAATATTTAACAAAGATGGCTGTTGAAAAATTGATACAGAGCCTGCCATATCAAAGCCTCAGCTGCCTGAGTAGTGGTAAGGGGAGGGTGGAAGTTATCTGTCTTAAAATGAAAGAAGCTCCACAAATTCAACCCAGATATTAACCTTAAAACTCTAAATTGGGATTTAGAATTGGGATTGGAAAGATGAAGTGAAACTAAAGGAAGACCGAAAAAAGGAGTTTTATAAAATGAAAGTTTTAATTATTAACTAGCAGTAGAGCCCGGTGTTGCCTGGGGATGTAACAGTAAGAGATAGATCAAGTATCGACCATCATAAAGACTGAAAAATAAAATTGACAAAGATTATTGTTTAAGGTTGACGGAAACGCATGCCTTAATTAGTTTTTTTGTTTTTTTTATGAATTGGTCAAACTCAAACAAAAACATTGTTTTCAATCATTATGAGTCTACCGATTGAATAGAATTTTATTATAAACAATTGTCTTGGAAATGGAATTTTTAAAGCATTCTGAATGTAAAAATAAAGAAAAAAGTGTGCATGACAATAAAAACACTACCTGCCAAAAAAAAGTGAAGTTTTGTTGAAATCGGTTGAAAAATGTAGGAAATCTGATCCCATATATAAACGAACACAGACACACTCACAAACAACCTGGGTTTTATAATAAGTATAAATCGATATGAGTTGTCACCCTTTCATTCTGGTGACAGTGATGCCTCTTAATCGTGTTTTCAAATTGATTTCTTGCAAAAACAATTGTGTTTTTCCAATTTTTGGTGCTGTCAGAACCACCACAAGGTAATTTTACGTAGTCCTGTGAAGTTTTGTTGAAATCGGTTGAAAAATGTAGGAAATCCGATCCAATATATAAACGAACAGACACGCACACACACAACCTGGGTTTTATAATAAGTATGATTATATAAAAAATTGTTATATATATATATATATATATATATATATATATATATATATATACATACACACATATGTATGTATGTATATATATATATATATATATATATATACACACATACACGTATGTATGTATGTACATAGAGCGAGGTGAGAAAATATAAAGAAAAAACATTGGTTATATTTATAAGAGGAAAACTGTAGTGTGTCCCAACAGTTTCAGTGTTTCTTTTCCGTGTATAATTATAATGCTTTCATTTATACTCTCAAAACATTAGAACAATTATTTTAGTCTGATGAAGTCCTTGGAAAGGTCGAAATGCATTAAATAGATTTTTTTCCCTATTTTGCCATTTCTACTGATCCAAGACTGACATACAAATCCTATAATCTAAGCTTCTTTTACACTGACCAATTTTGGCATTAGAGTTATAAACACATTTACTATCTGCTTGTGTTTATCTCATTAAATGGTGTGTTTTTTTTTAAAAAGATAAGAGTTATATGCGGAGCTGCTGGAAAATACCTTGGGCTAGTCAAGATGGAATTCATTAAAATAAAATTCCTAATGTTCGCTTATTTGGTCAGATTTGGAAATTAGGTAAGGCTAAGAACTGTTCAGTACCAACTTGGATATAAAAAGAATCAGAATTTTCTTTAGTAGCTTTTGCTTTCTAGTCATAAAAATAAACTTTCAAATTTTCTTCAATGTTATTTTTTTTTCACTGAAAAGAAGAAAAGAAATTAATATAACCACTGATTTATATCAAATGAGGTATAATCCTAAAGCTATATTGGGAACAAACCAGATGCATACAGATAGAAATTAAATCCAGTAAATTGACATAAATAGAAAGGGGTGTAAGACAAAGATGGGTCTTCTCACCAGACTTATTCAACCTTTACAGCGATGCAATCCTGAGAGAATTAGAAGTCCAGCCAGTATTCATCATTGGTGGCTACAATCTTAAAAACATTAGACATGCAAATGACATGGTGTGGACAGCAAGCATAGAAAGGAAACTACAGGAACTTCTACATTAAAGGAAAGTGAGAAGAAAGGACTACACATCAATTATAAGAAGATAGAATGTATGGTTGTCAGCAAGAGGAGCCACCGAAGATGCTAACTATGAACTGAAGACTCCAAAATCAAGCAAGTAGGAAAATTTAAATATCTAGGAAATGTTCTAACAAAGTGAGGAAAATATGACACTGAAATCTGAAGGTGCATTGGAATAGGCAAAGAGGCCTTCCAAAAGCTAGGCAAAGTATTAAGAAATAGGAAAATTTCATTAGAAACAAAGAAAACAGTGCTACACTGTTATGTAATATTGGTTCTTATGTGGCAGTGAATACTCAACAATCTCATCACAGATGAAGAAGAGACTTGAGATAACAGAAATGGTATTCTACAGAAGGATGCTGAGAATGCAATGCATGGAACATTTATGTAAAGAAGAAGTTTTAAGAACACTTATAAAGAAACAGTGACTGGTAGGAATGATGAAAAGACAAACCTTATACTAAGAATGAGAAAAGGACAGTTGAAATTTCTAGGGCACATAATGAGGAAAGAGGGCTTAGAGAATTTAATACTCCCAGGATATACTGAAGGGAGTGGGGCAGCAGATATCACTGAGTAGCCTACCTAACTTGTGTAAATGGATGGCAGAACAATGAAAGTGGGTGATGATGAAAAGACAAACCTTATAATAAGAATGAGAAAAGGACAGTTGAAATTTCGGGGATACATAATGAAGGAAAGAGGGCTTGAAACGTTTAACACTCGGGGGGCGGGGGGCATATTATAGACTAAAGAGATGGGTGGAGGCAGCAGGCCACTTACCTAAAGAGCATATGTGGAAGGATAGATGAACAGAAAGTGGGAGTGATGGCAAAAAGACAAATATTCCAAAGAGATACAAAGGATAGGAAGATGTAGAGAGTCATGATCGCCCAAGTCCTGAAGGGACACAGAACATAGAAAAAGAAGTAGGATATTTTTAAATCAAGAGCAACAATAATGATTGCAACCAACATAATTGAATATTGTTTTTAATAATTTCACCCCAAGCGAGGCAATAAAACCACTAAAACGCAAGGAGTTACTGAGTGCTAGAGAATATGAGAAAAAATATACTATTAAGGAGAGAGAATAAAATTGAAGACAGAAGATAATGATTGACATTGCATTTAAATTTTTGAAGATCAAATTTGACTGAGAAGCAAGAAGCCAGAAGAGAGCTCCATAAATGAGAAGTGTGAGAGAAGAAATTGTTAGCATAGAACTTACGATTACATCTAGCCATTTCAACTGTAAAATTATGAGACCTTGCTGCCAATCTAGTACTGGGCTTAAATTCATAAAGTCTATGTATCATAGAGGAAAGTTCATGAAAATAATTACTATGAAAGTATTTAGAGACAAGGCACAAGGGAGTCACATTACAGCAGTGGAAAAGTGACTGAAGCCAAGATGCCAGGTCAGGACCAATAGCATGGCAAATTCTTCTTTGGATTTTATCAAGAATCTTTAAATATATAGCAGGGGAACCAGACCAGATGTGGCAGCAATATTCAAAGCAAGGATGAATGGTAGACTTATAAATATGTAAGATAGGTTCTAGTGAGAAAAATATTGATCATCAGATGTCGACCAATTCAAAGTTCAAAGTGCCTATTTGATTAAAAGACTTTCATAAAATTTGTAGATGTAAAGCATAAAGTTTATTAAAACTCAGACGGTAATTATGAAGGAGCAAAAATTACATTTTGGCAATAAGTGTGAAGTTTTTTTTTGTTTTTTTTTCAGTTAACAGAAGGAAAAACAAAAAAAACAGAATAAAATAAAAATATACAACTTTAAAGAGATGAGAAGGTGGAAAGAGACATTGATATAAGAAGGTAAATAAAATAATTGGCTATCGAGCAATAATAATAGTGACATTTATTTCGATTTGGTGTAAAACTGCTAATGATTACTGAGCACAAAAGCAGGAAATCAAAACAAAACTTGTCGAGACCCGTTTGTTGAAATAAATGAAATGTTCTTCCTCTTCTTCTCCATCCTCACGAACAACCAAGTGGACTTAACAATAGAATATTGAACAATCACTTCGATAATACAACTGCAGTCAGAAATTCTCTAATAATACCGATTTCAATTGAAGTAAAACATCTTGCCTTAAAATCTGTGGCTTAATCAGCAGAGTAGCTTATATACGTTTTGTTCTTTTTAAAAATATAACATTTTTTAAATGTCCTTTCTTCCTCCAAGAATGTAGACAAAAATGACATTCCACAATTTTCTTTATTATCTGGGAAATGCCAGGTATTTTTGTGAATGATAGGAGAGAGTGATTTCCTGTTATCTTCTCTATGGTTTGAAATTCAGAGTTTTCCTTCTCTTAGATTGGTTACAGCCCAAGTCTAAAGAGAACCTAGTCTAACCTGCTATTTAACCCATAGCTGAGGGAGAAGAGATGGATTAATACTTTTACCAACAAAAAACATTTGAGCAAAAATCAATGCAACAAAATTTTTTGATTTGTTTTTTTTTTTTTTATGGCTTATCAACCTTCAGTGGGTTATTAAAGTAGGAAGTCAATAGTAGAGTCAACGCAAATTCCACAATCCTTTCCATAGCTGCGTAGTATGTGCTTCACCTGGGTTACAAACAGATTTGAATCCAGTATCTACTATTTATACATTGTTGGAGGCTTTGAATTCAGAGTTTTTCTCGTCCTGGACCGATTGCCATTCATTCTCTTCTGCTATTTAACCCATAGCTGGTGGTAGAAGAGATGGATTGATAACTTTTTCCTAAGAGTATTTGCATGTAAGTGAATGTAATGAACTTGACTGGAATTCGAAGTCAGCTAACTGATTTCCTATCCATTTTACCACCACGACTCGGATGGAATTTGAACTCGGCTCACTAATTCCAATAGCCATTACACTATTTGCATGTCATTATATAATTAATCCAAATATCAGAGTTCAATTTCTGAGCACATAACATAAGATTTTTCACAATTTTATTTTATTTTTTTTTTGATCAAATAAAAAGCAGTTCTTTATGATTTATAGCACTAGAAGCTCAATAGAATCCATTGTACATGTAAAAGCAGTTTGACTCAGAAAAAGTTACACTCATAGGGGAAAAAAAAAAAGAAAGAAGAGATTAATCTCAAGGCTGGTAAAAGAATGAGGGATGGGCATGGAATTGGCAATTCCACCCCATAAAAAAAAAAAAAAATGACTTGCCATTAAAACAAGAGATGTGGCCCAGTGTTCCTCTAGAAGCCAATGATGATGAAACTTTAGACAAAAGTGCTTATCTCAAGTCATAAATAGGAAAATATTATATAGATCCTTCTCACTCATATATATGAATTCTTATAATTGGAGCCAAGAGAAAAAATAATGGTAATTCAGTCTCTATTGTGAATTTGATACTCACTAGGTTCTTTATTTCCAAAGTAAACAAAGTATTTCCCAATAATAATAAAGAGGGCTCAGATGTAATAATAAAAATGTGCTCAGCCGCAATATGGTAATAATAGTAAAATGACCCAACAGTCATCAAGACTAAAGCAAATAAAATCAATATTTAAATGAAAAGATCCAAACATTAACAAACTTTTCCCAATTTGTTTGTTCATCAATTATGGCCTAGGATTTTAGAGCAGTCAATTTTATTCTAAACTTTCAATTTACATTTTAACCGTTATTACATGACTTTATTTGATTAATATAATTTAGGAATTAGATGACGAAAGTAAGATTTAATTCCCAAAGGGGAAAAATGAATCAGATTGGGCAGTGGTTTCAATTAGTAAAACAATTTTGCTAAAGTCTTATTTATTACACATGAAAATATTTGATAAAATTAAAGGGGCGATAATGTATGTATGTATCTTTGCAGGAAGATGACCAAAAATAATCTGAAAATGAAGGAAATCTTAAATCATACAAATTAATAACCAGCTTATTTTTTTTACTGATTGATTTTTTTGGATATTATCAGACATTTCATAAAATGATTGGTTGGATTGTTTACATCTTCTAAAGTGAAGCTATTTTAAGACAACTTTATACTGAAAATAATCATCTCCCGTTATTTATCAGCCCTTAATATGATTTTATTATGAAGGCACAGTAGAGTAATTCCTGCACACAAACTTTTGCTTTTTCATTCTTCTTTAATGAGAAAATAATTTCATTTGACTTCTTCCAAGCCAACTGGCTACAGTCTAATTTCCCATGATGCCTCATTGTTAAAGTCGAAAAGTAACTTCATTTTTTTTTTGGAAATGTTCATATTGCTTCAGTTATAATGGTCATTTGAAAACATGTCAACTTTTAAATGGTTTTTGACTCTGAACATGAACAGGACATCTGAGTGAGACACAACTGACAGAACAGAACACTGGTGCTTTATCGTAGCTTGCTCAAGAAATGTGGAATAGTTAAGTTTGCTTGACTATAGCAATCCCACTGATTAATGTTCTATATATGACTGGGTTAAAATCTTAAAATTATGGTTAGGGTTAGAATAGAGTTGCTTGCTATGTGTAGAAATTGGATGATGATGATGATAATAATAACTATCTTCTTTCTGTGGTGAATGCAACCATAGTTGTCTCCCCCTTGAACTAGTCAACAAAAAAAGAACCTCACTTATGGGCAGTAGTCAAACTTCATTGCAAGCTTAAAGGTTCATCAGTTTTTCTTTGGACTTTCAAACAGGAAAGAATTCCCAAAAGTTTCAGTTTTGAAAGTGTATATAAATTGCTTTTGACTTGTTTTATTTTTTTTTTAATCATTTCACCCTCAAGCAAAGTGTTAATGCCACAAGAATACAGAGGAGGGGGGGGGTTACAGAGAGTGAAAGTGATAAAGAATGAGAATAGGGAGGAGAGAGAGGAAAAAAATGATCAGAGCAAGACAGAAGATGGCAATTAATGTTTTATTTAATTTTTTTTGTTATCAGGGAAGCAAGAAAATGAAAGAAGTTCCACAGGTTGGAAGTGCGAGAAAAACTATTGGAGTAGAATTGTCAGTAGCATTTAGCTATTTCAACAGTAAATTCATATAACTGGGTCACCAGGAGGGGGGAGGTTGTCACAGCAGGAGCCATGAAAATATTTGCAGAAAAGACAGAGGGAAGCCACATCATGTCCATGAGAAAGTGACGGAAGTCGAGATGCCAGGTCAGGATCAATTACATTGCAGATCCTTCTTTGGATTTTGTCAAGTATCTTGAGATGTACAGTATACGCACCAGACCAGATATGGCAGCAATATTCAATGCATGGACAAATGGTAGATTTATAAGTGTGCAAGATTGATTCTGATGAGAAAAACTTTGGCAGTCGGAAAATAAAGTTGTGATTCTAGGTGAGGACCAATAAGATTACATTCTTTGGATTTTGTTGAGAATCTCAAGATATATAACAGGAACACCAGACCAGATATGGCAGCAATATTCAATACATGGATGAATGGTAGATTTATAAATGTGCAAGATGGATTCTGATGAGAAAAATTTTCTGGCACAAAACAGTGAAGCAACTTTCCTTGCAGTAGATGCAGCTATTGGTTCGATGTAGTCACTCCACTTCATGTCAGTGGAAAATGACTTTTTTTTTTATCTTCTGTTTGAATTCAAATGTAAAACATAGACAGAAAATCATCAAAATTTTAAATGGTTTTTATAATTTTGATGAATGTCTTCATCAGTTTTGGAAGTTTTTATCACAGTACTTTTAACCAATGAAATCTGTAGCCATTAAAACATTTAGTTTCGTCTCTTGATGCATATGGTCATTCATTTCATGCCCCCCCCCATCCGAAAACTTTACCAATGGTTTTATTATTATTTAATCTGCAAACCCAGTAAAGTACCAGCTATTGATGGTCAGTGGACCAATGTGGCACATTTTCCATATGATTCAAGAACTCTTCAGTCCCAAAAAGTGCAGTTTTCTGCAAGTGACCACAAACATTCTCCAGCCATTTTGGAAGTTAGTATTTATAGCAACCAAAACACCAACAGGGATGACTTCTATTTTCTTTATTGACTACAAGTTGTAGACTTACAATTTAAATTATCATAGTTTACTGTTTTTATCCTCTTTTATTGATTCTTGTCTCTGAAATATGCAATATTTATAATGTTACATGTTTTATTCATTCAACCAGCCTCTACTACCAGATTTGTATGTGTCCTACACACACACACATTCATCAGGCAGTCATAAATTCATACCCAGATGTCCTCAAGGACACATGGCACAGTTGATAAAGGCGTCAGTTAGATCCAGCGACAGGACCCAAAGAGTCTGAGTTCAATACCCGGTTAAGGCAGTGGAGAACTTTCAGAGGGAAATTAGCAGGAATTAACTGATAACTGACATCCATCAAAAACAGTCTACTCCAGTGAGCAAAATAAAGGGTTCAGTTCGAAATTCCAACCACCTGAAGAAGGCTGGAGTGTACAACGGCTGAAACGTTGTGATAAATATGGCGACATGAGATGAGAACAATAGTCCAAATAATGTACATAATATCTCATCTCAGAAATATAGACAAACAAAATCACTCTCTCTCTCTCTCTATATATATATATATATGTATTGCGTATATTTTGATAGCATGTTTTCTTTGAGACATGTTTCATTGAATAATTTAGACAAATTTTGTCTATTTTCAATTGGATTTTTTCATATTCATGGATAAGCTTTTTGATGTCATTATTAAAAGAGAGAAAATCACCACTGATACATGTTATTTCATTCCGAGTACTTTCATCATTAGCACAATGTCATCATCAGAGTGTTGTTTATTTCAAAGACAAAATTGCTGTGTTCATCTGAAGGTTAAATTTTTTACTTGTGAAATGAAGAACGCTGAGTGAGTAGGTGATCGCTTGACACCACTTCCGGGGAGGTAACTAAGTATGGTGTGTTGAGAGTTTTTTTTAAAGAAATAAGTATTAAAACTACTAGTGCAAACCTTGATATTTTAAACTATCTACTGTACACATTTTAAAACATTTGTGCAGTATTCAGAATTAATTTTATTAAGGTTTGGCTTCAATTTTTTAATAGAAATAGCTTTGAGAATTTTTAGTTTATGTTTATTATTTTCATGAAAAAGTATAAATACATTTTGAACAAAAATTTTTGTGAATGTGTACAGGTATGCAGTTGTAAATGTTTAGAAATGCTGGATATATCATTCAAATGAAAATTCAGCTGCCAAGACAATGTTGTAATGTGTCCAATATAAATATTATTTTTTCCATTATGACTGAGTAGTGAGTTTGATTCTTATTGGGTGCACCATACTTTCACCCTTGTGCCATATATAAGCTATGCTTAGTAAAATACTATATATCAAAACAATGCAAAGGGAGATAACTGCATATTAACATAAAAAGGAAGATAACAAGAATATAAACATAGCAGCTCTTATGCAAAGCTGTCAGACTTGTTCATTTCAAAGTCTTCATGCTCGTATTCAATGCAGCTCTGAACATCAAAAAAATATTTACTTTTCACTTCAGATGTGCTAAGTACTTTTCACGGTTTAAGTGTAGAAGTGTCTTTTTTGTTTTATTAATGAATTTACCATCTCTAGCATTTACTCAAAACACTTTAACTTTGCCTCCTCATACCATTTCCCTTAATCTTTCTGTATCCATTCTTAATCTTCTGTTAATCCCAATGTTTGGGGTTTCTGAAATTGTAATGATGCATTGTTCAGACAGAATTGAACTAGTGGTCATTTAGTCAATTCAAATATTTCTTATACCTAAAAAGAAACTAAGAATCAGTTGTTCTACTTCACGTTTCCTATGGACCATTTTTTGTTACCCTTCCAACTTTTTAAGTTGCCAGCTTATTGTCCACACCTTGAATAATAATAATAATAATATTAATTCCTATCTGGGGAGACCCATTTCCATGCTTGCATCAGAATATTCTTATATTTCTACAATTACCAAAATTATGAAACTTTAGGGAAGCTTTCTTGGATTTCAATCCAGACAATGCTTAACTTGTTTTATGAAACATTTTTACAGTTATGTGGGCACATTTTCATCATGATCCCTGAACTCTTTGTAGTATATGAGCAATCCCAAAGAGCAGTCTTCTGCAAGTATCCAATCTTGATATTGGTCCCAATCTTCTTCAGACAATTTGGAAGTTCAGTAATTATGGTGGCCAGAGCACCAACAACAATAGCAATAACATCCACCCTCTTCATTGAAAACAATTTGTACACTTCCCATTTTTAACTATCATAGTTTTCTTATTCTTTATTAACTACTTTATTGTCTCCAGGGATGGCAGGATCTATGATGTTGCATGTTATTTCTTCTTTATCTACTACACAATTCAATTGTATTTGCTGGTAACATGTTCCATAACTTATACCTGGTCATTTTTTGTGAAGCAGTCTACATTATTTGTCAACTTGGCTTTTTCTTTTGCAGTCATTTCATCAACTTTTCTTTCCATAAATATTTAAGCTATAATTGAGGTTGTTTTTGCAATATACAAACCCTGATTAATTTGCAATCCATTAAACTTTGAAGAGGCTTTAATTGTTCATTTTCAGTTGAATGTTTTTTCTGTTTTATTATATCTTCCTGAAAGAATTCGATACAATAGAAGACAAATTTACAAACATGACCACCCCATCTTTTACTATATAAACTACACTTAGGTACACTTTAACTTTACAAGAATCAGATTAGACCAGAAATGGAATATTGCTGCCAAGTGTGGGATGGAACTGCTCAATCTTCATTTTCCAGTCTTAACAGAGTTCAAAAACGTTTATGCAGTGTTGTGGATGATTATTTTCCACCCTACAACTCCTTTCCACACACATGAAATGTTGCTAACTTCTTACTAATCCTTTGCTATTTCCATGGCAAATATTCAGATGAGATATTTTCACCAGTTTAGGCCTCTACATCAACTAGGACCCACCATGCCACATACACGGAGTCAGCTCATTTTCACTCCCTTTATATTGAAACAGCTACTTCCCCAGAACTGTTACATTGTGAAAGAAACTCTCAATCTCAACCTCTTCAAATCTAGAGTAGATCATTATCTATCCTGCATATGTTCATGGTGTGCATATCTTACTCTCTCCTTACAATGATCTCATTTAGTAACCTTCTGCCTTGAATGGCTCTTGGGCCTTATATTAGGTGAACGAACCAGGGACATGCTGTCTAGGTAGGTAGTATCTACCCGGAATGAAATAGATCAGCAGCTGTAGTTTCCTTCTGTGGCACAATATGCACCTAATACAACAAAATTATGAAGATTACTTTGATTATTATTTAAGACATATTTTTATGTTTATACGTTCTTATTATAGATACAAATATTTAAGTAAATGCTCTGTTTATAATAAACAGTATTAACAACATTTACTGGCCTCTATTTTCATAGAAAATATAAATCCTCCTCCGACAGGAATCAAACCTGTATCCTATAATAACTGTCATATAGCCTGATGTGCCTTAACCTTGGTTTGAAGTTACTGTTTTAAAACTTACAATTCTCCATGATTTTCTCTCATTCATTCATATCTGCTCAATTGGAAATGATGGTTCCATTAAGATACAGGCTCAATTTCTATTGGAGGATGCCTATTTTCTATGAAAATTTCTCGGATATTCAAGCCAGTAAATGTTATTAATACTGTTTATTATAAACAGAGCATTTACTTAAATATTTGTATCTATAAAAAGAACGTATAAACATAAAAAAATGTCTTAAATAATTGTTGGACTTTGTCCATTTCATAATGTTTGATTGTTATGCATAAAATGCAAAATATTTTATTTTTTACTACATAAAGGTCACAAACTGCGTACCCTGAGTAAATATTGATGGCACATGCCTGAGGTGAACATAAGAATATTTCTTGTATTAAAAGACCCCATTGCAGAAATACTGCCATTATATTAAGAACATAAAAAAAAATACCAACTGTAGGTACTCTCTAGTACAGGTTGGAGAATCTTTACTAATAATGTTAGTATCTTTCTTGATGCCATGAGATACCAGTTCTACTGTTAGTCTTTTTTTTTTCCAATTTTTTATTTTTCTCAGACATAATCCAATGAAATGATACAGTAACTTGATTTTTCAAAGAAAACTAATTCAAACACATCATTACTAATCAAAGCCTCAAGCTCTTTCTCTCCTTAGCATCCACAATGTCTTGAGTTATTTCTTGATCAGCTGCTAACAGTAGAGCCTTCTCTGGATCAGGTAATTCATTCTAGTCTTCAACATAATCCCAATTGACATATACTGGCTCATCATCCGCTACAACATGAACATTTGCCTGGGGTTTAGATTTCTTCAGTTCTGGTTATAGACTTTTTCTTTCAGGTATTTGCATCCTTTATTTTGTACCTGATAAAAAAATGTCTTATCAGTTTTGTAGAATTATTATTCACATTTGGAAGAGAGATTTTGCATTTATTACCAGTTGTCTCCTGATTCAGGAAATCAGTTTCATCTAGCATAGAATTTTCATGACCAGCATCTTCATTTCCATTCAAATGTGATTCTTCATCAATGGTTATATTTTCTGTCTCTTTTCACTTTGGCATCTATTACTTTTATTTTTCACTTTCATCAATTGACACACAAGAAAATGATAGTCTGCTCCTCCATGTTATACCAACAAGAATTGCCCATCTTTCCAAAGCACAACAACTGGACTTTTCCAACCTTGAAAACTTTTTCTTTGATAATAAAATTTATTATTATATAGCAAATATACATAAGATTTTCCCATTTGAGGATTCATTTTATTTTTTAATCATTTCACCCTTAGGAATATAATAAAGCAACTAAGACACAAAGGAGTTACTGACTGTTAGATTATAGGAGAAAAAAAACTACTATTAAGGAGAGAAGACAATAAAAGAATAAGAATTAAGAAGGCAGGAGATGATGATTGACATTGCATTTGAATATTTGAATATCAAACTTGACTGGGAAGTAAGATTTGGAAGAGAATTCCACATGTAAGAAGTTTGATAGAAGAAACTGTTAGCATAGAACTTACGGCTGCATCTGGCCATTTTGACTGTAAAATGATGAGACCCTGCCACCAATCTAGTATTGAGCTTAAATTCATAAAGTCTATGTACAATAAAGGAAAGTGATATTTATTTTATGAAATACAAAAATGTAGCACATGGCCAAAAGTAGGGCATGGTGATAGAGTCTGGTAGGTTTTTGTCTGTGTTTAAATGAGTCCCAATGGAGCTATGATTTGGGTAAGTGTAACATAACTCATCTAGATAGCCATGTAGTAGTGTGACCAATATAATTATTCATGTGTTGGATCAGAAACACAGTTCCTTAAGAGGCATTTGAACTCGTAAATAATGTTGGTTCTTTGTAGTTTTGATTTTGCAGCTGTGTTGTTATTTGTGATGATAAGGTTAGCTGTTTTAAATTTTTTGCAATAGATAATTAATTTAATTTTTTTGTTTGGGTCGACTGGGGTTGTGTATTTCTTTATGATATTTCTAAGAGAAAATTCATCTTGCTTATAGTTGACATGTATTTGGCTTTAGTAGAAGAAGTTATTGAACAAGGCCAGGATGCTCAAACCCTCAATCATGATTAGCACAACCATCACATTGACAATTTCCAAACATCTCAAAACTGTCAAAGTGATGATTGTGCTAGCAAGTTATCATGATCAAGGGCTTGAGCATTCAGCCCTTGTTTAAACTGTTGATCATGCCAGATTGTATGCACTCTCTCTGAAATTGTAATCAAGGTTCACTCTACTTAGTTGCAGTATAACCTATAGGTTGGCTCTGTGGTCATTGAAGAAACACAAATGTGCTTGAGATGGTGTCAGCAACAGGGATTATATAACCAGCTCAGCAGAAAATGATGACAATAAAATTGAATAAAAACGGAACAAAGAGTGAAACTAATGAGAAACAACCTCCCCTCCAGTCATGAAAGTTTTAATCACACCTAATGACTGAACATGTCTCTGAAGGATGAGTTTTGATAAGTAGGGGAGATGAGGTCATGTTTGGTTCTTACCAAAATTAAGAATAAAAATGTGTATCGGAATTACATAATCTAGGAATGCCAAAAAAAGTTTTGTTGTATCTGCAGAATTTTTATTAACAGAATAAAAACCAAAATGGTTTAACTCAAAGGAGTTAAAATTAAATTGAAGAATTTCAGTTGCTAAATATTTCACTTCAGTTAACAAAATCAGAAAGCAAATAACAAAAATAAAGAAACCAGGTGTGGGTTGGGCATATTGTCTCAGGTGGAAAATATTAAGAGAATTTGCAGTTCGGAGTGGGGGTTAGAATAGGAAGTGGTGAAAAAAATTTGGTAGGATTCCAAACTAAGAGAATCATTTCCAAAAATACTGACACAATGGAAAATATCTTCTCTATTTTGTCCTCCCCACATTTTTTTGTGGGTAAAGTATTTTTTTTTTCTGATATTTTCTTTTATTGAATTATAAAAGTTTTTAAGTGGGTGGCAGGGATGTGGAGCTGAAATACACGGAATAAAAGAAATGAATGTCTAACCATTGTGTGCATGTAACTTTTTTTTTCGTATTTTTTTTTATAGGGGTGTTAATTTTTATTTTAAGAAAGACATTATTTCCAGATATTCCTTCAAACAAAAGAGATTCAGAAAAGAAACTTGAAAGAATTTAACATTTTTAGCCGAGATAAAAATAGATTTCTTAAAGATTCAATTTAGTTTGCAGTTATACCAGTTACAAATTAATGTCCTTAAATTTTTAAATTTTCTTTCAACTTTTGTATTATCTGGAAAATGTTGAACAAATATAATTAAATGCACCTAAAAACTCAGTATTAAATAAACAAATTGGTTGTTGAAAAAATTGTTTTTAAAATTTAATTCACCTTTTATATTTCTGTTTTGCTATCAAATAATAATTTTAAAAAATCCTACTTTATTAAATAAAAAGCATGAAATATTCTACAATTAATTCATTTATTTATTAACATTACTATTGCTTATTAAAAAAAATAAATGAATGATTAGAATAATCCAGAACCTATACTGGCAATAAATACAAAACAAATTCAATCAATCTACAAAAATAGAAAGGATGTATCTTCTCACCAGACTTATTCAACCTTGACAGTGAAGTGATTCTAAGAAAATTAAAAATCCAACCAGGATTCATTATCAGTAGCCACAATCTTAACAATATAAGATATACAGATGACACAGTGTTGATAGCAGACATGGAATGGAAACTACAGGAAATCCTACAGAAGTGAAAGAAAGCAAGAAGAAAGGACTATGTATCAATTGCAAGAAGACAGAATGCATGAATGTCAACAGAAAATGCAGCTACAATAGTTCACAGGCCAGCAATAGGTTTTATTTTTTTCTTTGCTGGTATTCTTATAACTTTTCCTCTCACTGTTCACTTGGGAAAAACGGGATCTCATCTGGAGTGTGATATATGTCCAGGCCCAATCGAAGCATCCCAAAATTATGACCATCATGAAAAGAGGTAAAAATGTATAGTTTGGAAGACATGTAAGACAGGCCTTCATCTGATTTATTTAATCTTTACAGGGAAATTCTGAGGGAAGTTTGACATCCCAAAAATTATATGACCATCATGAAAAAAGAAGGGACTAAAAAGATGTGTAGTTTGGGAGACATATTTTGAAGACAAGGACGTATCTTCTCATCTTCGATTCTTGGTGAGAGTAAACAAAATGGCCTGTTATTTAATATTCATTCTTTCTTAACCTTCTATTGCTAGTGAATGTTTTGACAATTATCACAAAAACTGCAGATGAAAAAGAAACTTGAGGCAATAAAAGAAATATCTGTTCTAATGGAAGGATGCAACAATGAGAATTGGAATAGCAAAAATACTGGCTTTCATTAGAAACTAAGTAAAGTACCAAACACTGAACAGTTATACAATATCAGTCTTTCTCCTATATGACAGTGACTTGAACAATCTATTCACACATAAAACAAACAGTTTTCTAGAAGGATGCCGAGAATACCATGGAAAATGGAAACAAAAAGAACACTTATACCTAACATCAGGAAGAGATGGTTTACGTTTCTAGGGCACATGAGGAAAAAAAGGACTTATACTTAAACCAGAAAGAGAACATTGAAATTTCTGAATGGCACATAATGAAATGAAAGAAAGAGAGACATTGAAAGAGAAAGAGTTTGACACTTGGAAAGGACATATTTTAATAGAAGACAAGAGGGACAGTGGTGAAAAAGATAAAGAAGAAACTTGATAATATATAGAAGGATGCTAACAAGAAACTTTGTTTTTTAGAGACATGGAACAAAAGGACACTTATACTTAGAACTGGAAAGAAAAATTGAAATTTCTAGGGCATAATGAAGAAAAAAAAAAAGCCACTCAAAGGGACCCATTGAAGGCAAGAGGGACAGTGCATAACATATGTAACAAGCTTGTGTACATGATTGGCAAAAGAGGGATTAGGAGAGATAGCAAACAAACTTTGCTAAGAGCTACTAAGGGCAGGAAGTTGGGGAGAACCATGATTGCCCATGTCCTGAAGGGATACAGCAAACAAAAATTGAATGATGTTGGATTTAAATTGGAAATTATAAAATATTGGCATATTTGACTCTTTTATATATTTTGCATATATGTTTTTAATTTACAAATAGATACAAGAAATAAACTACAGAAATAAATTATTTTTCAAAACCTTCCAAGGAATGCAAGGGATCAGAATATATCTTGTTTTAAGGGCTTAAATATTTGTAGTTTAGGTGTTTAAGACGGATGCATATACAAACACAACAGATTCAGAACGTGATCAACAATCCTTTTCTTTATAGGTTTATTTAAACAATGACAAAAACAATAAAATGTAACAAATATTAAGTAATTAAATTATGTCAGGTTTCTATATAAATAGTATTATTACAATTAATATTGTTCATCATTCAATTTTTTCATTTTTATATAATACACAGGCAGCCCTGCCAGTTATATATATATATATATATATATATATATATATATATGTGTGTGTGTCTGTGTGTGTGGGTGAGTACAGAATTTACCAAAGAAGAAGGTACATTTTCTTTCAATATGAAGTTTTACAAGACAAAATGCATAAATATATTGTACATTTTCTTTCAATATGAAGTTTTACAAGACAAAATGCATAAATATATTGTACACATGAGAATTTTGTTTGGAATTTCTCCTCAGTTGAGCCAAAAATTTCTTCTTTTTTTTTTTATTGACATAATGTATTTATATTGATTTTGCTTATATTCATGTACAAGGACAATTCTACTGCCAAGTAAACTTTATTTTGTTCTGAGCTGCAGTCAATCACAAAACAATTACATTGATATTGTGGGCGCAAAACCAAAATTAGTTACAATTTGATCTTCAAATTTACAAAAAATGACAAAGTTAAAGATTAAGTGAATTTGAAATTGCAAAAACTTTTGAGGCGTCTATTCAGAGACAGCGTAACTGCTCAAAGTGGCTGTTAACAGAGAGATAGAGATATAGAGAGAATGCCTCTTCCCAAAGTGGCAGTTCAGAGAGAGAGATAGAGAGAGAATGCCACTTCCCAAAGTGGCAGTTCAGAGAGAGAGAGAGAGAGAGAGAGAGAATTCCACTTTCCAAAGTGGCAGTTCAGAGAGAGAGAGAATGCCACTTCCCAAAGTGGCATTTCAGAGAGATAGAGAGAGAGAATTCCACTTCCCAAAATTGCAGTTCAGAGAGAGAATGCCACTTCCCAAAGTGGCATTTCAGAGAGATAGAGAGAGAGAATTCCACTTCCCAAAATTGCAGTTCACAATGATAGTATCACTTCCTGAGATGACAGTTCATAACAATGAACAGAATATGAATGAAATAAGCCTGGCATATCATTACTACTGAAATGAGCTTGACTCTCACTAAGTACCTCACGTCCATGGCCTTCTACCAGACTAAGATTAGTAAATACAGTGCTAAATTGATAGGTCTATAGCCTAAAGATGAAAAATCATTTTTGTAACAAGTATTTATTTTTTTAACCCTAAAACACTGACCATGGGTATATAGTACCCAGCGCAAATTTTCCTATTTTTAATTACAGTTTTCAGTACCTGATTTTCTTACCTAAATAATATGTTTTTCAGTTCCCATTAATGTTAACTCAAAGTACAAAGTTTGAAGTGCCTGCATGTAAAATATTTCAAATAAAGATTTATATTTAATATTATTTTGATATTTTCAAAATCGGGTATAATATACCCATGGTTAGTAGCGGTGTAACTTTAATTGATGGTTAGTGTTCTAGGGTTAAAATAATCTTCTTTTTCAATTAGCTTGATTCAGTGTTGAATATTATTCACCCAGACCAAACATTATAGAATGAAAATTTCAGATATAAAAATTTGTTCATAACTGTGTCTGGATATGGATTATTGATTGAACCATATACTAATATGAGGCAAGTAAATTGTCCAAAATATAAAGCAGAATTTCTTGCTTGTATCTATTTTTATTCGTCTCGAAAGTAGAGAGAGTTTCTTCTTAACTTTTGGTTGTATTTCTAAACACAAGGGACAAAACAGATGCGGCTATTGGGAGAAAAGAACAAAAGAGAAATCAATTAAAACGGAGTACAGAAAGTTTCTCGATAGCAAAATTAAAAACAAACCCAGCTTTCTCCAGTGTAAATCAAAAGTTGATTCAAGGAGGCAATGAAAGGGGGGGGGAATAATTATAGCAATTGATATTATTGATTTCATTCAGACTAATATCCTTATCTTTGTTGCTCTCAAAAAACTGAGAATTAGTTTAGTTACTCTTCAAAGAACAAATCAATATTCTTTTTGATTTTCTGTAAAATGCAGAGTGCCAAAAAAAATTATTTTCTGCGAAACCTGAATACATTTTGGAACGAAGACTGGATGCAAGAAAAAAAAAAAAAAAACAACAGAAATTAAATATTTATTTTTAAACTAGAAAATTTATTTTAAAAAAATTTTTTCAAATTTTTTCATATATATATATATATATATATATATATATATATATATATATATATATATATACATACATACATACATACACAAACAGGGTCTGAAGGGTAAATTGTAGCCATTTTATATTTTTAATTTTGCACATGAATATTGTTTGTTTATGATTTTGTCAGCAGGACACTATAGTAGGGTCAGTTGGGCAACATTTGTGAGAAAAAGAGTACCATGATGCAGTTCACTCCACCATAAATTTGGAAATGGCATGCCATGCTGTAAGGCATTATCACAACTAAGACACAAGGGGTTACTTAGTGTGAGAAGCTTGAAGTGCAATGGAAGAAACCCTTAGCATAGAACTTATGGTTACATCTCACCATTTCAACTGTAAAAGGATAAGACCTTGCTGCCAATCTAGTACTGCACTTAAATTCATAGTCCAGGTACCATAGAGGAAACTTCTGAAGATTAACCTCACTACAGTAGTAATAGAGAACAACTTGCTAACTACTGTTCCATAGCAAGGTTTCTTATCAAAGTATTTACTAAGTTTAATCTGCATCCTTGGTTTGAAATTCCAATGTATATCACCTGAGGATGTTCGGAAGGTATAACGGCCAAAACATTGTGAATATGGCAATAAAGATGAGGACAATAGTTCGAACAATGTCAATAGTGTAAATAGTTACAACACCTCATCTCAGAAATATAAAGAGCTACTTAACAATCTTGTGTAAATGAATGGCAGAGCAGGGTGTAGGAGAGATAGTAAAAGGACAAGCATTGCTAAAAGCTACAATGAATAGAAAGTTAAGGAGAGCCATGATCTGAAGGGACATGATACATAAATGAAAGAAATGCAACTCACACACACAAAATTGTGTCAATAAAAAACAGAACAAACTTTTTACCAAACCAAATATACCATAAAAAATTCAAATTACATTATTCTGCTCAAGTTGACCTTTTTTATTTTGTGTGAGTTTGGAACACAAATTTCTCCAATTTCTTTCACGTTTTCAATTTCCTTTTTCTCTACCAATTGTTTTTTTCCCCTACTTTTTAAATTCCATCTTTGATGAAAGATACTGGTCTGTAATTTTAAATTATTTTTTTTTTATACACTATCATTTTCTCTGTTTTCTGAACAAGGGTCTGAAAAGAAAAAAAAATTATCAAAGAAATGTTTTTTTTTAAATTTCAATTTCTTTGAATTACATTGCCAAAGCCATTGAATTCTGAGTCTAAGTGATCAGCTAGCATTGATGAAATATCCAGAAATATTATTCGTTAGAGTTGATGAACAGACTATTCAAGGTTGTCGAAGAAAGTCTAAACTGATTCTCAGAAACTGAAAGGAAAACAAATGAATCATGACTGATTTACAAAGAATTGCAATGTTTGTGCTTCGATAAAGTTTGGGATTATATTCATCATTTCTTTTAATTTTGGCCAGTTCATTCTCCAGCCTTTCCCAGGTGGGATTTTATTTATTTCTTTTTATCTTGGTATTAAGTCTGTTATGAATGATATATAGTGAAATAAACAGATACCACATTGATTTTTTTCCCTATATTGTATGATTTTGCAACCTCAAGTAGTAATCTCTTTTGTATTTTCTATCCAAAAGCCACTGATACCAGAAAGAATTTTTATCCCAAATCCAAAGATCTTCTTTCCTACTTATCCATCTCCATTTTTGGTTGTCTAGAATTCCATTCAGCTGTCTAGAACTCTGAGATGACAAATATATTGCTAGTAAGTAAATGCCTCTATCTGAGCCTCCAAAGCCACTGACAGCCAGACTGCATTTTTTGGCCCTAATCCCGATAACTATTATATCTGTTCTACTTGACTCACTTTTAGTTGACGACATGGAATAAGAAAGACCAAAGTTAATAATAAGATGAATATACTCATAAAAATGTGTTAGGAAAATAGTAGGCGAAAAAAGATGGAAAATAGGAATAAATAGAACAATAAGAGAGAGAGAGAGAGTATAAAGAACAATGAGAGAGAGAGAGTATAAAGAACAATGAGAGAGAGAGAGTATAAAGAACAATGAGAGAGAGAGCATAAAGAGCAATGAGAGAGAGAGCATAAAGAACAATGAGAAAAGGCAAAATTACAACTGGGCCAACATAATTTTGGTTATCTCCCTTTATTTCTTTTTTCTCTATGTGCCGCATCCCTTCAGATCATAGGTGATCATGGCTCTCTACAACTTCCTATCTTGTGTGTCTCTTAATAGTCTTTCCCCTTCTATCTCTCTCTTGCCCTCAATATGTCCTGTGAGGGTTAAGTTTCCTTAGCCCTCCTTCCTCATTACATGTCCAAGAAATTTCAAATGTCTTTTCCAGATTCTAAGTATAATTTTTCTTTCTACTGCCATTTTCTTTAAGACTTCCTCATTGCTTACTCATTCAGCCCATGAAATTCTCAGTATCGTTCTGTAGAACCACATTTCTGCTTCTTTTAGTTTCTCTTTCATCTATGAGGAGACTGTCCAGCATTCACTGCCATATCAGAGGATGGATACCACATCGCAATTCAGCCTTCCTTTTCTTTTTTTCTAATGAAATGATTCTGTTTCTCAGCGTTCTGCTTGGTCTTTGAAAAGCATCTTTTGCTCGTCCAATGTGTGTTTGCATCTCAGCATTCCATTTTCCGTCCTCCGTTAAAACATATCCCAGATATTTAAACTTGTGCACCTGCTTGATGTTCATATCTCCAAATTGGAACTCACATCTTGGACGTTTTCTTGTGATTTCACCTGCACAATAATAGAAAATGAATCACGCAGGTACATAACAATAAAAAGGGGTTTAAGACGATTGATGTGTCTCCTCAACGGATTACATTGGAAATGAAGAGAGTGCTGAACTGCTATCTAATATCAATCCTCCTATATAACAGTGAATACTGGACAATTTTTTTTCCAGATAAAGAAGAGACCTGAGGCAAAAAAAATGTGGAGAATAACATGAATAGTGCAGATAAGCAACAAGGACACATATTTAGAATCAAAAAGAGAAAGTTGAAATTTTTGGGACATAATGAAGAAAGAGGGTTTGGAAAATGTGACACTCAAAGGGTTTGGTTTGGTTTATGGCATATCAACCTGAATGGGTTATTTAATGCCAACAAGATATTTACTACTTGTAATAATTTTTTTTCAAAAAATATGTCACTGATAATAATGTACTGCTGTTAATAATTTTTCCTTCAAAAATATATTGTTAGTAATTTTTTTTTTCAAAACATATTGATGCTAACAATTTTTTCCAAAAATGCATTGCTGGTATTAAAACCCATTTTTACACCTTTATAGTGGGGTGTGTGGCAACTATTTGCCCATAGCTGGGAAGCCAACAGGTACCACCACTCTGGATCAGGGCGGACCTGGAAACATCAGCAACCAAGAGGCAAAGCCTCCCAACCAGAGACCTTGTTGTCGGATAGAGTTTATTGTCTTATCCAGGATGCAAATGTAGTTCATTGTCATACCCAGGACTGGACACTCAAAGGGACATATTGAAGGCCAAAGAGACCAGCAGGGCCACCTACTGATGGATGGAGAGAAGAATGGTGATTGGAAGAGATGGTCAAAAATACAAACATTGCTAAGAGCTACAAAGTATAGGAAATTGTGGAGGGTCATGATCACCTAGAAGAGCATTAGAAATAAATAAGTTACAAAAGAAAAGATACAAACCAAGCAGAATTTTGAATAAAAGGAAAAAAATATTTGTTTATTCCTTCAGAATCTTTGAAGATCATCTGGGTACAAGCATAAAAAGTGATGTTGCTGCAGTTTACCTGGACAGGGAAGTGGATTCATGCCTTTTCTAAGAGCATGAGTCTCAGCCAGTGTTTGAAATTAGGTCATTGATTTCAATTTCCTGTGCAGTTTGGTGTCATGCACCTCTGAATAAATAACCATGCAGTGTGTATTACGTCTATCTATCTGAACATTCGAGGAATCTCAATAAGGAAAATTTGCTTTCCAGCAGTGATTGAACCTGCATCCTCCTTTCTATGAGAAACCACCATTTGATCATCTTACACCCTTTATTGCTTGGCTATGAAAAGCAAGTCTCCATCCCACCACCCTATTAAAATTACTCAAATGCAAAGGCTTATAAACACAATGCATATCGAGTAAAGCAAAAATAAAAAAGGGGAAGTCTATTTCAAATATGAGTATCTACCATTAATCAGAATTGGAACTGAGAATCGGAAATAGTGAATCTTTTTAGGGTATTGGAATTGGAGAATTTTTAACCTTTTTTCTGATTCCAAAAACAATTCTTTGGATTTTTTTTTTTTTTATGCTTAAAACTTAATATTCCGTTCCTGGTGTGAATGATAAAAAGATATATAAATATTTATTGATTTAAAACTATCAGTAAATCTAAAATCTATAGATAATAATAACATCTAAGTATGATGTAAATTTATTTTACTTGTGTAAAAAAAAAAAAAAGAAAAAAAATTAAATGTGCAAGTTTCTCTTCAGTTGTTGAACTTTCCATAAAGTTCACCAGTTTAAAGTCTGTTTCAGTTCAAAATAAAATTTTTATTTTTAATTTCTTTTTAGACATTATTAATTCGCCCATTTAATATTATAAATTATTAATTCAATAATTATAATCAAAATTATGTAATATAAACACAAAATGAATTCATGTTGTTCTTCTGCTAGGCTCTCTTTTAAGACAATTTTTATTATTTTTTAATTTATAAAAAAGAAAAAAAATAGCGTTGTCTGTTAGAAAAAAATTTAGAATCTTATATAAGATTTTATTTTAAAATTCAAATTTTCAGTTATTCTTAAGTAGAAATTAAAAATAAAATTTCATATAAGGAGTTTCAATCAGCACTTAACCCAAAGAATTATTTAAGGGTCGGGGTAGGAGTTTACATTTTCTTTGGTGGGAATTGCATACATTCAAATTTCTGTATGAAATTTCTGCCGATGTCACATTTAATTTCTTCATATAAAATATTGGCCTTGTGCCACAAATTGTCCTCATCGTGAAGCAGTTAAATTACAACAATTTCTTGTACACTTTTTAATGTAAGTCTTACTGAAAATATTTTCATATAAGTTGTTTTTATAATAGTTTTAATCCATAGAATCATTTTTTAGTCTTGGTTATTGAAAAGATTTATTTTTGTTTATGTTGCATAAAATATAAACGAAAATAAACCTTTTCAATAACTGAGACTTAAAAACGTAAACATTCTTTTTATGAAACTTAAATTTATTTCTACAGAATTCATGAATTTCTTAAAATTTTATAGTTTTTGAAACAGATTTTCCTCTTTATTTACTTAAAAAAATTAACAAACTTTTATTTGTAGTTTCTTGAAAAAAGAGTTTTTTGCACACAAAAGTTTGTATTAAAAAACCTAAAATTTAATTTCCATCAAAAACTGTATTTAATTTTATTTTACTAATATTCTTCTTTGATATAATTGAACTTTTCTATGTTAAATTATTATTATTATGGCATTTAAAATATTTTGAACTTTTTTCTCATCTATTTCTCCTCAGAGCCAAACAAGATGCAAGTCTTATAAGTTGGAGTGTATAAAAAAAATTAAAAATGAATATTTTTATCTGGTGTGATTATGCTTTATTTTTTTTTTGCACTTTTAACGTGATTTGTTTTAATATTTTTAAAATAAAACTAGTAAAATTTCATCTTCTAAAGTAATTCTCATCCTTATGAAGATTTTAATCATTTTTGATCTTATTTTAATGCTTTGTAACAGTTGAATCTCATACCTTATAAAATGATCAAGCATTATTTATCATTATCAGCATTATTCAGCTTTTAACTTTCTCATATTTTTTAAAAAATTTTTTGTAAAGCTTGCTAAAATTGCTTATATCACTTAAAAAAAAATCCAGGGATATGTTTTTACTGTGCTGCTGCACTTTTACTTTTTTTTTTTCTTTTAATAAAAATAAAACATTTTTTGATTCTTTTTAGAAATTATAAAATTTTGTTGTGAGAAATTTATTTCATACAGTAAAACTTATTAGTGACTAAATTTTTTTAGATAAGATTGAAGACACTTTATTTATTAAGTTGCTGTGATAATTCATATTTAATTCTTATTAAATGTCTGTAAACAAATTTAAAAATTACATTTATTTGTCATGCAGGATTAGGTACTCCTTGTACTTTATCAAAATATATGCATGAGTTAAACCACAATACATAGGATGATGCCTTTCTGCTTAGACTATTAGTTGCAATATTATATATATATATATATATATATCTTATTTTTTAAGTGCATGTTGAAATTGATTTGTCACCCCTAAATTTGTTTCATTCATTGAAAAAGGCCACATATAGAATTTTAAGGAGATTGCATAATATTTAGAGGGTGCTTTTGTTTGTTAAAACTTAAAGTATAAAAGGTATAAAAACAAAAAATAGGCCCTTTTTTATTTTACAATTAATAACAAACCATTAATTGATTCTTTACAAATTATATACATTAGAAAACTAGAAATATTTTTTATCTAACAGTGAAAAATAAAATCTTAACTAATGTTTATTATTTCCAGACCCCAATTATGACAAGTATTATTTCCAGACCCCAATTATGACAAGTATATTCAATGCCAACCAGGAAAGTGTAGTTTGGAAGTTTTTTTAAGATTTCTGTTGATAAAGCAAGTAAAGCAAATATGTTAGTTGTGTGATACGTGAATAGGTAGAGGAGAAAAAACTGTTTTCTTCACCACAACTAAAATGTTGAAAACACTTAAATACAGAGCATGGCACAAAATTCATAATTGTATTGGAGAAATGATTGCAATGTTGGGCGTTGTTTATCATCTTACCCTGGACATGGATGTAGTTTATCGTCATGCCCAGGATGCCTGTTTTATGAAGTGCCTCAGTGAAATAAGGAGAAAAGTGATGAAGGAAAAGGGGAGCTAATGTGTACAAGAATACAGGATAAAGCAGTCAGTGAAACAAGCAAAGAAATATATTTATTAAAACTTGAAATGGTAAAATATATTGCATTAAAAAATATAAAAAAAATGATAATTTTTTTCAGTGGTGGAATTCAAATAAAAATCAATTTTCCATCATGACATCAGGAAACATTTATTAGCACCTCTCTCTTGTGCTGAAAGTGAACGGTTATTTAGTATTGGAAATAACATTTACTTACCAAAAAGAAATTGGCTGAAAGGTGAAACAGGAGAGATGATAATGTTCTTACATTATAAGTTTTATATATATATATATATATATATATATGAATAAAAAGAGACAGGAGGGAAAACTATACTTAGCTGACGTTTTTTGGCCTCTGAGGGACTTTGTCAAGGCAATGTCAACATTGACAAAGTCCCTCAGAGGATGAAATGCATCAGGTAAGTATAGTTTTTCCTCTTGGCTCTTTTTATTCATTTTGTCTCTTCTACAGATACATTCCATCTGAGAATATTTACACACACACACACACACACATATAAATGGCTGCTGACAAAAAGAACTCAAAAGCTTTTTATGATGGTTTAAAAGCACTGTATAGTCCCCAAAAGCATGGTGTCTCTCCAATTCTAGCCAATGATGGGGATACTCTCCTAACTGATAAAAAAGCCATACTTCAGCACTGGAGAGATCATTTTGAAACAGTGCTCAACAGCACCTCAAATCACAGATGATGAAGCTCTGTTCACTGTAACACAACATCCTGAAATTCCTGAGTTATCTTTGGAACCCATTCTTCTGGAAGTGCAAGCTTCTATCAAGCAGATATCACCAGGAAAAGCTTCTGGTGAGGATGCTATCTGTGCTGAAATCTACAAACATGGAGGGCATAGACTTTGTAAGCTACTGCCCCATCAGTTCATTGAAATTTGGAGATCAGACCATGTTCCTCAGGACTTCAAAAATGCCTCTGTGCAACACCTCTACAAAGAGGTCTTAAAACAGTATGCGATAATGTTGTGTCGGAAACCTACCGCCCCTCTTGAAGATGAACTTGTCTGTGAACAAAGACTTTAAATAGTGGCATATCAGTTGACATGGGGGAGAGACAGACAGAGAAGTTCTTAGCTGAGCTAGTTATTGACTACTCAGGCAATTTCTGTACATTTTTACCAACCTATTAAAACCCTTTTTATTGTTACGTGTTATTTGGCGTTTGTCTCTACTAACCCCAAATCAACATCATAACAGATAACCACAGGGGTATCTCACTTTTGTCCATCAGTGGAAAAATTTTGGTGAGGCTCATCCTCAACAGAATAATAAAATGCCATCTACCCTGAATCTCAGTGTAGATTTCGCTCAAGTCGTGGCACTATCAACATGATTTTTGCCCTACATCAAATTGCAGAGAAGGTTTGTGAGTGAAACAAGGAGCTATTTATGGTATTTGTGGACCTTACTAAGGCCTTTGATTCTGTAAAGTTCTGAAGAAACTTTGTATTCCTGAAAACATGTTGAATGTCATCATTTCATGTCGGTATGTAAGCTAGTGTTATATCTGATGGTCAGTGTTCTAATCCATTTGATGTCAGTAATGGAACTAAGCAAGGCTGTGTCATGGCGCCTGTTTTGTTTGCATTGTTCTTCTTGGTGATACTTTTCGGGATATGAAAACTGGCGTTAAATTTCATTTTTGAACTAATGGGGGACTTGCTTAATCATCAGTAGTTTAAGTCCAAAACACTTCTACGTACCAGTATTATATGGGATCTACTTTTTGCAGATGACACTGGCCTTGTAGCTAACTCTTTAGAGGAAGCTCAAGATTTACTCAACCAGTCTTCTGTGACATGCAAGGTATTTGAACTTACTGAAGTTGTTCATCAACCCTGCCCGACACTGAAGCAAATTAGAGGTGTAAAGCAGAGAACCCCTGTTCATAAGTTTCCTGAGGTCCCTTTACAAGTTGATGGAAAGAATCTCAAGTATGTGGAATCTTTCAAATACCTCACGAGCATGGTAAATTCAAGTGTATCACTTGATGATAAGATTGTTAATCACATTGCAAAAGCAAGCCTTTCCTTTGGTTTGCTGCATCATAGATTGTGGGGATAAAGGGGCGAATAAAGCTTTGCACTAAAATCCAGGTGAACAAAGCCGTTGTTTTGTCAACTCTTTTGTATGGCTCTGAAACTTGGACACCTTATAGATGGCACATTAAACAATTAGACGTCTTCCATAACGGTTATCTCTGTACAATCTGTGGTTTACTGTTTGATGATCAAGTGTCAAATGCCGATCTTTTTGAGAAATGCAAGATTGGCTGAACATGTGGCAAGGATAAGTGATGATCGCATACCAAAAGTTCTTTTTTAAAGTGAATTCCATAATGGTCTTAGAAATGTTCGTAGACCTTGCCTAAGGTATAAAGATAAACTGAAGAGCAACCTTTCTTATGTCAACATTGCATTCAAGAACTTTGAAGAGATCAGAGTATCATTCTCACTGCCATTCAGGCATAATGCACCATCAAGAAGTAAGCATCTGTCGATTGCGTGAAGCATAAAGACAAAATAAGACAGTTAACAGTGTTCCTGCTGAACTTGGATACAATACATTCTCCTGTACTGTTTGTGGTCTGTTGTACAATTCTCAAGTGAGACTCAAAAGTCATGCCCATCATAGGCACACAGATAATTAGTTCGTGGTCGTTGGAAGCATATACGTCGAACCTGATGGGAGAGTCCATATGTGTGTGTGTGTGTGTGTGTGTGTGTGTGTGTGTATATATATATATATATATATATATATATATATATATATTTATTTTTATTTGTGTTTAACGTTGTATATATATATATATATTTCTTATGTATATATATATATATATATATTTTTATTATATATTTATTTTATCTTATATTTTTATTTCTAAATATTTTATTCTTTAATATAACCTATTGATTTTATATTATATATTATATATAACTTATTTTTTAAATATAATTTTACTTAATTTTAATATAAATTATTTAAATATGATTTATTTTTAATTATAATTTATTAAATATAACCCTAATTTAATGTCATAAGGTTAATATCAAGGCTTAATTTTATAAAGCCTCTTCCCTTTAAAGCCTTCCACTCTTCCCTGACCACTGTCTCTTGCCTTTCGTCTGACTGAAACATTGAAATGGATAAATTCTGTATTAGTTTTTTTTTTTTTTTTTGTTGCACCTGTCACAGTTAAATTTCTAATTCTGACACAAACTCAGTCTGTATACTGGGGTTAAATAAGATTGAGAAATTTCATCAATGGAAATAAACTTATTCCTTATAAGAGATGATTTTGGATTTTATTGTGAACTAATTATTTGTTCTGCAGTAATAATTACATATTACTAGGATCCACTTGGATTATATACCAACAGACTTATTACCTTTACTATATATATATATATATATATATATATATATATATATATATATGTAAGTATCAAAATACTCTTATAAACTTTGGAGTCAGGTTTCTCATACCAAAAGATGGGCAAAAGTTCATATAAACAATACGCCCACAAATCCTTCAGTTTTGAGTTATTATGTTTAACAAGAGTTTTTGATATACCATATATATATATATATATATATATGGTATTTTTTATTTTAGTTTTTTGATATACTATATATATATATATATATTTTATATATATATATATATATATATTATATTTTAGTTTTTATTTTAGTTTTGTCAATATATATATATATATATATATATATATATATAGAGAGAGAGAGAGAGAGAGATGGTATATCAAAAATATTTATACAAACTTTGGGGTGGGTTCCTTACACCAAAACAAGGACAAAAGTCCAAATACACATGTCTGCAAATTGTTTGTTTTTGAATGATTAAGTTTAATATTAACAGTAGATGCTGTCTATATGCCAACACAGTGTTATATATATATATATATATATATGGTTAAATATGTCTGATTCATACTGGCTGGGAGGAGGGAAGAGTAGAAAAGTGGTCAGAACTCATGTTTACATTTTTGGCTTATATAAGATCCAGAATATTTCAGAAGAAAGCTTTCTAAATTAATTTTTTCCACAAAATCTAAGAACTGATTGTTCTAAACTGGAAAATTTGAATTTTCAGTTATTGATGTACTAGTATTTATAAATTGCCACATTGTCAGTGTATGCAGTTAGTTGTTGCAATACCTATTTTGTAAAAGCACGCAGTTGAAAGTTACCATTTATTGAAGAGTAACCCCAAAATAATCTAGTTCAATCAGATATATCTACAAATAGATATACCCCTAACCATTATAAGGCAATGTGGTAGTTCTCTATGGAGGATGAATTCCAAGTTACTAAGTCTCTAGTCTATTTTTGACTTGTCAAGTCTAAACTAAATCAATGTGAAAATAACTCATTCAAATCAGGCATGTTGCAGCCATTTTGAATATTTAATGAGCTACAATCACTTAATTTACATAATTTAAAGGTGGCATATTGTAAACTAACAGACATTGTATAATATACTTTTTGGTTTTACATTGAGGTTGAAAAGCTGCTTCCTATTTTAGCAAACAGATTCCATTTCACAAAATTCAAAGTAGTTTCTGACGAGTAATAAAAAATAAAGATTGGGATTCTAATCAAAATCTAATTTCAGATTTGATATTAATAAAGTCAAAACCTTTCCAATTTTGGGAAATTTCTATTAAGCTCAAAATCCTTTTGGATTTTATCTTGAGAAAATTAAAACTGAGAGAAAAAAAATGACAATACTACAATATTAACTCTTACTTTGTGGAACAGACTCCTAAGGGGATGCTTCCTTGTTAACTATGATCTTAATCACTCCTAGTGTCAACAATTGTCTAACCTACATATCTGTTATAACGCACATATCAACTGATAGTTCAGGTTAATAATATTTCAATGGAACACAAGATTAGTGAAAGAATTGTTTGGATTAATATTAAAATTCTAGCAAATATCATAGTTAACATGACACTCTTTGTGACTTTGGTACAACTCCTTTGTGTCTGGCTTGTGACTACTTTTAGTCAATAGAAGAGTCCATATTCAACACATTAGTTTAGTGAAGATTGGTCACCTTCTATACAACAATATCCTGATAATATACACTTGATGCATAGATACTAAACTAACCAAAGGCAGAAGGTCAAAGGGCAATACTTTGAACATAGGTTGTGTGCACAGATACTACACAAACCAACGGTAGAGCGCCAAAGAGCAATATCACAAAATGACGGTCACTAAAACCAGGACTTCACCAAAAGATGTCCAGCATGTGTCTTCCATCTTGTCCAACATGGCGGTTCTTACTTAATGAACACTAAATTTACTAATACAGTCCTGATGAACAGTTATAATCTTATTAGTCTTTCCGAGAATGTCTACTGGGACAAAATCTCACTCCGGTCCTCAAGTGGAACTTGTATAATCATATCATTGCTAAAGATGTTGGAAAAATCATTGATTCCTTTTACCACTCCAGAAAGTAGCAGAGTCAGATCAGACCAAAAATAGAGTAATGCTGCCACATCTGGGCTGGAGATGACCAATCCTCACTTTCCAGCCATGACACAGTTCAAAAGTATTTGTGCAGCCTTGCAGGTCATCGCTATTTCCATGACAAATATTCAGACAAACTACATTCCTTAGTTCCGCTAGTTCTGACCTTTACAGATAGGACCTACCATACCATATTTTCCTCTTGGAATAATTCTGCAGGACTTTTACTTTGTAGAGCATACTTTCCAAGAGGATGCTTCCCCAATGAAGACAATCTTAACCTCTTCAAGCCTTGGGTCAACTGTTATCTATCCTACATATCTTCATAATATGACCTTCTTAATTCCTCCTTGTATGCCCTTCCTATAAAACCTCATTCAGCAACTCTCTACTCTGACTGACTCCAGGGCCTTGAAGAATAATATAAAAAAATCATTACAAATCAAAATAATATTAAATTAAAAAATTTAAAGAATCATTAGTTGGATATTCTGCTTGATTTTTATTTCAATTGTTTCATTTTTTAAAAAAATTCAATTTGATTAATTTCAAAGCTTTTTATTGATTTTAGGTATTCATTTGTTTAAAGGTTTTCATATCCCCCCCATTAAGCATCATCTGAGTAAATCTTTTATTAAAACTGCATTTTTCAGGTCAAATTTTAAAAACAATTTTAACATTAAAATAAAAATAAATACAATTAGTATAAATAATTTTTTTTATCTTGCTAATTGTTGTAGCATATCTACGGACGATAATGGCTATGTCCCCATTCGCATAAATACAGTAATAAATACTGTATCTTGGTCTGCAGTAATTGTGGAATTCACTTGACTGACTTCTAGCAGTTGACTAATTCTTCTATGTGCCAAATCAGAAATCTACACAAGGTACGTTGACGACATTTTTGTCTTGATAATAAATTAGGACAAAATTATACTCTTAAACCAACTTTTGAAAAACTTAATGCTGAAATTTACATACGAACTCATGGTCAATAACAAAATCCCATTCTCGACATTGATATAGAATTAAAATTCAAATTATTTACCACCTGCCTGTATAATTAAGCCACCAGCAAGAATTATTGTCTTGTAAACAATGATAGTGAATGCCTGGAAGGATATAAAATAGCAGTGATAAAAATCCTCCTAAATAAAACACACCCAAATTCCTCTTCCCAAAGAATATTTCTGAGCAAAGTAAAACACATAAAGCAAACATAAATCAACAATAACTTATGCAACTACATAATTGATAAACAATTAGAATTATTCTTGCAAAAAATACACAACACCAGTGAGAAAAAGTAATAAAAAGTAATGTAAAATAAAACATCAACATATTTTACTGAAACCAGATACACAATAATTACAAGCAGGACAAATTGGCTCTATGAAAAATGATTAAATACCATATTTCTGCTGTAATTCCCGAAAAACGTATAATTTATTACAGAAAATGGAAAACCACAAACCTTGTTGTCCCTCATCAGAATAACCCCATCAAATCTAAACTAGCCTTGACCAATATAGTGTATCAATTTCACTTCCCAGTACAAGAACGTGTTTTTTGTCATAAATCAATTACCTATATCAGACATACTGACACCTTGAGTAGATAGCACACATGTCACTTATCAGAGCAAAGTGCAATAAAAAAAACATCTATCAATCTACAAGAACACTTAAGAAAAAAATACTGGTTGAATTCTATGTAAATGAAATTCCCCAAAACATCACATTATAAAAGAGTCTATGTACATCAAACATCTCTTCCTTACCATCAACCTCACCTTGTTTAACAATGGTAACATACTACAGAAATGCGTTGTTCTTGTTCTAAGTATTATTGTTCATTACCAATCTTCGTGTAATTATTCTATTCAGTAACCTTCCTTAGGTTACAACGCTAATGAAGACAAGAGAGAGAGAGCATAAGTATTGTAAAAGTAAAAAAAAAACTGAGGTTAGTTATTTTGCCTACTAATAGTGCTATTACTACTGCAATTTTGTTAGTCAATTCTGTGTTGCCATATGCCAAATGGTCAGAAAAGATGACTGTATTAAAAAGAAAAAAAATGGCAGATTATAATTGTGGATTAAGTTAATCTGGATTAACCGCGATTGAATTGGATGAAATTTTGGGTCCCACCCGAAAGGTACTGATCTGATTAAGTGGAAAGGAGAAGTAATTGACAGATTAAAGCCAATAAGAAAATGGAAAGTTTTAATCAAAGTACGGCTCCTGGGTTGGGTGAGTGGTGGTGCGGGGGGGGGTAGATTAAAAAACATATGGAGCTTCTAAAAATTGGTTCTTGAAAAATAATTAATACCGATGAACATTATGATAGGTGCCTCCCCCAATCCCAACCAATAGCAGAGTAACAGGAAATTAATTTTATTACTTGTGCTCTGATCAAATCATTATCATATCAACTCTAAACTTTCCAAATGGAATCTCAAACACAACTGTGACCATCTTAAAGAATGCTTCTGTTCAGGAGAAACAATAAATATTATATAATAATGATAATTCTTTGTCTCCAAAAAATTCCAATAAATCTAAAAAGCTTTATTGGAATTTTTGAGATGAGGAATAACACTGGTTTAGAAAATGTCCACAGTTATATGATATCTGCCAGTTGCATGACAATAACCTATGCATTTGGGTTGGAAAGTTATGCCAAGTTCAACGTAATCAATTGGCACTTTTTGAAACCACCATTTTCTTCTTCTCAAATAAAACTGGTCTATGACATAAAAGCTTCAAAAAGAAAAAGAGCCAATCTCAACTAATTTTGGGGAACTGGAAATAAAAATGATATCCAAAATAGTTGATTGGCTCTAGATTCCAAGATACTGGACTAGTGTTATATGAATATTTCATCAAAATTGTTATCCTTGCCAGATTAATTATTATTCTCCTAATTACCTTATTATATAGAATTATTCTCCCAATAAACTCATTATTATTCTCTTTTGCATAAAGGTTTTCACACATTTAAATGCCCTTTGAAAAATGCCCTGAAAAATGTCTGAACAAAACTGATAACTTCTGCTATATGTGTGGTGAAGTGACGTTTGAGTTTTAAAAGCTAAATAGAAGACCTGTTGTGAGAAAAGCTTACCAAATATATGTTTGAATGCAAAATTGGAGCCAAAGACAAGAAGTGGGCAGCACACATGCTGTAAAACCTGTGCAACAAATCTCAGTTAATGATAAACCAGAAAGAAAAAAAAATCTATGCCATTCGCAGTGGCCATGATTTGGAGAGATCCAACTGATTATGCCATTGATTGCTACTTCTGCATGGTGCATCCAATTGCTAAGAGATCATCAAAGAAAAAGAAATGGACAATGCAATATCCAAACTTCTATCAGCTTTGTGTCCTATCTCCTATAATGAAGATATAAAAGTCCCAGAAGCACTGGAATAATATGAAATTGAGTCAGATGATGGGGAAGACAATGAAAGTTCAGAAGCTGAACCATCAACTTCATATGACCAAGAATATTGTCCAAGATCCATCACTTAACCAAACCTCATCACTCAAAGTGACCTAAAAGGACTTAATCGGAGATTTAGAACTTCCTAAGATTAAAGCAAAACTGTTAAGTTCCAGCAATGGAATCTTTTAGATGGTGATCTACAAATTTCCCATTTCTGTGATTGTCACAAGGATCTAGTCCAATTCTTTCTTTATGGAAAGTCATTTGGTGTACTGCAATGATATCAGTGGTCTTATGTAATCACTTAACATCAATTACAATCCAAAGGAATGCAGAGTGTTCATTGTTTCCTCAAAGACAAATCTCAAAGATCTCTTGTTACATAATGGTAATGTTTTACTTTCAATCCCAGTTGGTCTTGCAGTTCAAATGAAAGCAACTCATGACAATAGGAAACAATTACTGAAATGTCTCAACTCTGATCAACATAACTGAAAACTTTGCAGAGATTTGAAACTTCTTGTTCTCTTGTTAGGAGTGCAAAGTGGATATACCAAGTTTTTTGTTTTTGTTAATAGGTCAGCTGTGATAGTTCTCATTGCATCAAGTGAAACTGGCCACTATGACAATCACTTGAACCTGGGAGAAAAAATGTTCATCATCTACCACTGGTTGAGTCAAAGAAAAATTTGTTGCCACCTGTTCACATCAAGCTTGGTCTGATGAAAAGTTTTGTGAAGGCTCTGGACAAAACAAAGGCAGCCTTCAAGTATATACAGAATAAATTTCTTAGGATAAGTGAAACAAAGATAAAGGGTGGTATCTTTGTTGGTCCCCAGATTCGTAAACTTCTTTTGTAGTGAAACTTTGACCAAGTCCCACGGGGAAAGGACAAAAGTGCATGAAAATCTTTCAAGTCAGTGTTAACCAACTTTCTGGGTAACAAAAGAGCAAAGAAATTAGAGATAACTATTTGAGGACCACCTGAAGACATGTTGTTGAAGATCCAAACTGTGGTGCTTTGAGTGACAAGCATAGTGAACAATTTCATCAATACATTGTAGCAATGAAGAAAAAGTATCATGGTAGGTGGAGTCCATCAATTCAGCTTGATTATTGTTGGACTGTGAGCAGAGGTGATCCTTCTGCAGTTTACAAAATACAAACAAGGTATGGTTGCTCAATAACTGTGCATGTATTTACTTCTGAATTGAGTTTTCCAGTTGAATTTTGTTCAATAAACACATATATTGCCATTTTGTTGCATTTGTGTATTGCTCTGGTAGCCTACATAGAAGAGAACATCAAAGCAGATTTTGCAAAGAGAAACTGACTAAATATTTCTTGGTCTAGAGCCAATCATCTAATTTGAAGACTATTTTTTTTTAAATTGATATGCCAAAATATGTAAGAATTGGCACATTTCAATTTTGAAGTAGTCACCTTGTGAAAAATTGTTGACCAATGCTCATGTTGGTTGTAATCATCACAATGTTTTGGTTGCTGTTGTATACTATAGCCTTCTCCAGGTATCTGTCTTCATACTTTATAACCTTCTTGGCAATTTGAATCAAACCCTTTATTCAATGCATGGGGATAGATTATTCTCATTCTGCTTTCTTTACTTATAGGATATTCCATTAATATATCAGTTAATATCTCAACAGTGTTATTCACTTTTGTGTTACCTCGGAGAAACATTTTCTAGTGGATTAAAGTATTGGTTAAAATATATCAGGTTCCCTGAAAATGATGATTCCAATGTTTGGGTTAAGTATTGACAAAAAGTTACATGCTGCTTCAGTGGAAGAAATAAACAAGAAACACAAAGATTTAAGTTTACTGATGTGTGAAATGAAATAAACAATCATGGTTAATACTGGAAGATCTTATGTAGATCAATTGTCATAGTTAAAGAAACCAGATGTAAATGAATGCAATCTTCACTAAATAATGATATTAAAACGAATCTCTATCCTCTTGATAATAAAAGCTATATCATTAAATATTTCTTGATCTCTATGACAATGTGTAACAGCTTGCTACATAAAAACAATAATAACTTTGGAGAAACTAGTTTCTAGTTTTGGTAAGTGAGCAAATTTTTGGCATGGTACTTCATCCAACATATATAAATTGTGGTGAATTAAAAATTCCACTGATCAGTGAAAGATCTTCTGTTTTATTATGTTTAATGTTGAAGTAAAACCATGCAGACATATATCATTAAAAAGTCAATTGCTGAAAATTTTGTTAATAATTCTATCTTTATTTTTTTAATCATTTCATCTAAAGCAAGGTAATAAAAGCCACAAAGATGCAAGGTGTTATTGTGCATGAGAAAACATGAGAAAAAGAAAACAGTATCCATCATCATCCTTCAACCTCTCTATGGTTGGACAGAACTCTATCCATAGTACGTTTCCACATTGTTCGGTCCTGCATTGCTGTCTCCAGATCCCCAATGTCCAACACTGAATCCTGAGCCATGGTGTCTGGGAAAGTCAATTTTTGTGAGAAGACACTTCCAGAAGGATGTCATCGAAGTAAGAATGAGATGATTACCCTGTTCACTCTGTGGCAGTGGCTGGCAGATTGTAATTGTTTTTCTTTGAGCTTAAGAGAGATTGGTCTCAGTTCTCTATAAATTGTGTTAAGTATTGCATGAGATCTCCAACTCAGGTTCTGGATTTTTCTAAAAAGATTCATATATGTTCCAGTCAGTAGTCTTTCAAGACAAGTAAATAATGTATGAATTGCCGATCCATATAGTAGGACAGGAAGAATCTAGGTTTGAAAAGTTTGGACTTTTAAGTAGGATGGAAGGTTCGAATGCCTATTATTATTAAAACAGTAATAAGGAGAGAGAAGAATAAAAGAACAAGAATTAAGAAGACAAAAGATAACAATTGACATTGATCATCAAAAATTTAAAAGCAAAATTGACTGGAAAGCAAGAAGCTGGATGAGAGTTCCACAAGCGAGAAGTGTGAGAGAAGAAACTTTTAACATAAAACTTCTGGTCACATCTAGTCATTTTAACTATAAAATGACAGACCTTGTTGCCAGTCTAGTAGCATGCTTTTTGTACTCATTTCATGTAACGTCAAAATGATGCCATTCTGGATAGAAAGTCGATACTGCAATAGGCTGAAAATTTTAGGGTCCCAGTTTCAGCACTTAAAAGAAAGCTACCTGGAAGACCTCAAAGTGCTCAAAATTCTAGGTAATAGAAAACTTTAGAAATCATTTACAACTGTTTACAGGAAATAGAAGCCACCATTTAGAGAACGTCATTTTTAAAACCAAATGAATAAAAAATGTAGCCATTTGTTTAAATAACAGTGAAATAACTCTTTTTAATAGCAGTTACTTTGGTCTTTTTGTCAACTTTTAAAATGTGTGAGGTATTTCTGCTGTATCCTGTATAATTGGAGAACTTGCAGCAAGCTTATTCAATCATTAACTTGAGAATTAAGAATCATCAGAAAATTCAAATAAAAAAACTAGGAGTTTTTTTCCAGGTATTTCTAGGCACCATAATTGTTGGTGTGGAAACCTACTTTTTCTTTATGATTCAGAAACTTGTTAACTGGCAATCAAGTTGCAGTTGCTTGCAGCAGTTGTTATCTGTTCCTTCCTTCTATCAGAAGATGACTGTCAGAAAATGGCCCATTCAAGCCCTAATTCAAATTGGCATTCACTAGAGGCCAATAATCAGAAAAGAAATGGATTACCAAAAAGAATTTCATTCTCTTGTCAGGTTCAAAAGAAAATGAAGGAGAAAAAAAAAAAAAAAAGATTGAAATCTCACTATTATTTTTTCATCTGGGATTTTTGTTGGGAGTTTGAAGAAGAAAGACATTTCTCCATACAAGGCAAATTGATCTCAAGAATGAAAAAAAAAAGACCGAGATGTGGAGAAAAAAATTATATATAGTATTTCTAAGTTCAAGACAGAATGGAAAAACACAGGTCCAAATATTTTCATCATCTTGATGTCAAAAGAGGTCAATTTGTACAACTGTATTTGGAGATCCCTTCTTCCTATGGGTAGCAGTTACAGGTACTGGCCCACACATATAGTTTCTCCTATTTATGCCTCACACCATTACTTCCCAATGGATGTAAGCAATTCCACTGTCTCTCTTGGTATCTCATCTAAGCTTTTCACCTCAGTTGTCATTTTGACAAATCTGATTTTTAAACCATGTGGTGTGGTTTAGCTTCTGGTCATTAATCATAATTGTAGAATATTGGTTAGCTTGCAAGTGGGTCTGACACACAATTAGACTGGTGTAGTCACTTCAAGTTCGATACAGCCTTGAGTCATTTAATGGAGAGATATATGGGTGAATAGAATATTACTTGAATTTTCATCAGAAAATTTTTCCAAGTTTAGAGTCTTGTCTTCACAATCAGAAATTTATCAGCTGTTTCCTTCAACAGCTATTTCCATATCTTGTTAACTCAATTGTACTCATGACCCTTATAAGTTCATTCCTATCTTTATTTCAAGCAAGGTATACAATTTCTTGAATTGTTTACAATCTCCTGCTTTTTTGACAGACAAAATAAATCAGTTCTTTTAACTTTTGCCTTCGTCTCTGAAAATTCCCAAATATTATTTTTTCATTTGGAAGAGAAGCTTTTGTAACCTGCACTTTTAGCGGGTGACCATAAATTAATTTCTCTACTTTTGCTTTGTTTGGCAAATTTCTGTTGAGTGCTCTTATAGCATTTCTTCCTCACACCTTGTTTGGTTTAAATTCTATAGATGGCCTTTTCAGTAAAATCTTTCTCAGAACATTTTCTTCAAGTTGTCTGCTTACTTCTTTCAGTTTATGTCATTCTGTATCTTTAATCCTTTTTCACCCATTCCAAGTTATATTTTAACTTAACCCTTTCTTTTCCATTTGCCATTGTCACATAGTATCATATATATATATATGAACCAGTCCATAACTATAAAGAGTTCCAAGCCAGAGGTTAGAAGAAGCCATTTAGATTCAGTCTTCAGTCTAATTAATACAGGCATCATGGTAAGTAGACAAACAAAGTATTACTTATGTTATAAGCATTATGAAGTATGTTATAACAGTGATGGTGAGAGATTTGAAACTCATGCAATTTATAACCATTGTGGCAAGAATTTGGAAGTCTTATACTTATAAGAGTAACGAAGATTCAGGAACTCATGAGTTGTGATTGGAGATACAAGGATTTGTGGAAATTCATACTGAGTAAATGAGCATGGGAAAAAAATAAACTTGTTGCTTCAGGAACAAAGATAGGGTAACAACAAGAATTTTAACTATGTTGGTTTTTAAAAAAAAAATTATTTTCTTGTGTAGAAGAAGTAGTTGTTTTTCTCTTGGTGAAAACCAGGTGAAGTCAGGTTTGAAGACACAGTACACATTCTGATAAAAATCTTTAGTAACAAGAGCTCTCTTTTTAATACTCATTGAAGGTGCATGAATCTAACCAAAAAAGTGAATGAAGGCTTTATATCATATGCCAGTATTGTCAACAATGAATGTGAAAAGTTCAGGATAAAGGAAATGACTCCAGATATGTTCAAAGGGTTAGCTTTTTTCCAAGATTTAATAGCTAAAAAGATGCTGAAATACAAGCAAAAATTTTAACGAAAATTGAATTAAACAGTAATATTACACTTCAAGTAATAGTGGACAATAGTTAGACAATCCTAAGTCTGAAACCTGATGCTGAAGAAATTGAGAAAACAGTACAAGCAAAAGACAAATGTATAAAAAGGAGAATAAATCCTTGTTTTAGATGTGCTAAATTACATCTTGGAAAAGACTGTTCATTTAAAAATGCAGTATGTTACAAATGTAGTAAAAAAGGACATATAAAGTCAGACTTCTCACAGGAAGAAATTTGTACACAACATTGAAATAGAAAAAAATGGTCACAGAAAATAAAAGGATATTTGTGAATGTAAAAATAAATAATGTGGTTATGAAAATACTACTGGACACTGGTAATGATATTTCAATAATCAGTGAAACTACACGGAAGGAAATTGGAAAGCTTTTATTAAAAAGGATTTCCAAATACATGATTTCATTTTCTGGTGAAAATTTTTTTTTTTTTTTGAGAAATGACTTGTAATGTCTCATTCCATAATAAGCATGTAAAAACTGAAGATTATGTATTAAAAAAATACTATGAATTTATTTGGTACTGACTGGATGGAACGATTTCAAGTTTGAGATTTGCTGATAAATGTTTATTGTAAAAATGTAAGTGGACAAGAGACCAATTTAAAATGTCAAAGTGAAAATCTTAAAGGAGAATTAAAAAAATGTTTTCCAAATATTCTGTCAAGTGAACTGGATTTGGCATCCAAAGTTCAAAGCAGATTTTCAATTAAAAAAAGGTTAGTTCCTAGTATTTAAGCTGAAACGGAACATACCATTCACAGTATTGGAACAAGTCAACAAACAAACTCAAAAGAATTGGTATAATAGAAAAAAAATTAACCATTCAAAATGTGTTGCACCAGCAGTGTATGTAAAGAAAAAAAAAATTCTTGTTTGCACAGATTTCTCAACAGGTTTAAACAGTTGTTTAGAAACACATAACTACTCATTACCAAGTTCAAATGAAATTTTTTCAAAGTCAAATGGCAGAAGAATTTTCAAAGCTTGATTTCTCTGAAGCATATTTATAAATTCAGATTGAAAATGAATGTTCAGAATTAACGACCATAAATATACTCAGAGGATTATATAAGTTTAACTGACTTCCTTTTGGTATAAAAAGGTGACACCAGCTATTTTTCAACAAGCTATGGATACAATGCTTGTGGGTTGCTATTTTGCAGTGGTGTATCTGGATGACATTTTAATCAAAAGTGTACTTAAAGAACAACATGTTGAGCCTGTGAAAACAATTTTGTAAAAACTAAAAGAGTATGGATTCAAAGTCAGTGAAAAATGTGAATTGTTTTTGCCAAAAATTAAATACCTTGGTCAAATTATTGATAAAAATGTTCATCAACCAGATCCATCAAGGGTAAGTGAAATTTATAAATATGCTTCCACCAACCTTTTCTAGGACTTGGCTAATTACTATCAAATATATGTACATAATATGCATAATTTGAGAGCTCCAATGAACAATCTACTTTGAAAAGAAGTAAAGCGAAACTGGAATGATAACTGTCAAAAAGTGTTTGACAAAATAAAAAAAATAGACTTATGTCAGATTTATCATTGGCACACTATGATCCAAAAGCAGAAATTGTAGTTGCATCAGATTCTAGTGAGTATGGTATTAGAGTTGTGATTTTACACAAATACAATGGCAGTAAAGTGAAAGCTTTTGCTCATGCTTCATGCTCACTTTTAACAGTAGAGAAAAATTACAGCCAAATAGAAAAAGAGGCTCCAGAAATTATATTTGCTGTGAAGAAATTTCATAAATTTATTAATGGAAGAAATTTTAGGTTGCAAACAGACCACAGTCCTTTAATAACAATATATGGTTCAAAGAATGAAATACAACTAATAGACTACAATGCTGGGGTACAATCTCATTAAGGAAGGAAAATTGGAACATGATTAAAATAGATTTTAATTGCAAACAAATAAACACATGAAAACAAAATAAAATGTTCCAAAAAGACTATAAAATAGAAAAAAAAAACATTTGATCGAGAGAATATGAGTCAATTTTTTTCTATTTTACACTCTTTTTGGAATCCTTTTTGTTTTTAGTCGTCAATTCTTTTACAATTAAAATATATTTTAATCATGTTCCAATTTTCCCTCCTGATTCACTATTTACAAGTGTGTCATTGAGTATTTTGTTCTGCCAGCATTCTCCTTTTGATAAAGTGTTGGCTGAAAGGGTCCCCTAAAGGTAAAATAAGGACGTCCTCTCTCTCTCTCTATATATATATATATATATATATATAGCTGGCCACTTATAATCATTTGTTCAACACCAAGAGAGCCCACCTGTGGTTTATACTGTAACTATTCTGAGCAGACCTTAGTTACAGTTTCTGGGAGAGAGCGTGTTATCTAGCGTGATCAACAATCTGAACAAGGCCAGCACACTCAAACACTTGTTCACAATGAATTGTGACCGTGCTAGCACAACTATCAATGACCACCAAGAGATCTGTCTAGCCAGTTTCATTCCAAAGGCTTGAGTCAACACATGGTACAGTTTTCAGGCACTTTCCAACTCACCTTCATGCTGGGATCATTCCCCTCCAGACTGATAACATCAGGAAATCTCTTTCCTGACAAATCAACCATGATGAGATTTGAACCTGGGTCTCATGGTCAGAAAGTGAACGTTCTAAACACTTGCCTATATATATATATATATATATATATATACACACACACTGTATATACTTCAGTATAAGCCAACTTCATGTATAGTGCTACCCCTAAATGTTTTTTTTTGGAGGGAATTATCTGATTTTTTCATATAGCTCATATTTGTAATGTGATCCCAGCTTCTGAGTGTGTATCGCAATACTTTGCATATAACTTATATTTGAATAGTGGGATATGCTCTTATAAGGCTCTTCTATTCTGTTGATTCCTATTGATAATATTACTGTACATACCATAAATAAAGCTACTAGAATTAAAACATATTTTGTATTTCACCCTGTTTTACTGTATAGTGTGGTGCATCTTGTAAAAATATTTTAAGAATATGTTGTGGAGAATTCTAAGATAAAATAATCCCAGTAAATTTAAAGAATATAATAAATAAGAATAAATAAAGATAGATAAAGATGGAATAAGGAAAACAACTGAATCCTATGCAGTATAGATATGTATCAGATGAAAGGGGGGTCGTTGGAAAAGCAATACCCCAGCTAGGTGACGAGGTGCAAAAAGAGATGAATTCAAATTGGAGAAAGTAAAAAAAATAATAAAAAAAACATTGTTAATTTTTCATTTATATAAGGTGTATATATAGATTTTAAGCAGCACACATAAGAAATGATGTTCTAGACTTTATGTAGCAACTGAAAGAAAGAACCTAAGCCAGGCTAAAGGACTTTATTTGTAGCGTTAAGGCTAACCAAAGTTAGTGAGGATGTATGCCTACCAGTTAGGTTACGGTCACTGAAAATGCATGAATTTTAACCCTTCCAGAAAAAATTCACATGTGTACAGTGCAATTCCCTATTTTTTTTTTTTTGCATAAATGAGATGGGTTTTTTTTGTCTTTTCTTTATAAACATTTTGCTGCAGTAATTGGCTGTAACAAAAAAATATATATGAGATAAAGAACAAATAGGAAATGTCTATCAATCATGTTTCACTTTTATTAAAGACTAGCAGTAGAGCCCGGCGTTACCCAGGGATGTAACAGTAAGAGATAGATCAAGTATCGACCATCATAAAGACTGAAAAATAAAATTGACAAAGATTATTGTTTAAGGTTGACGGACACACATGTCTTAATTATTTTTTTTTGTTGTTTTTTTTTTTACGAATTGGTCAAAACCCAAACTCAAACAAAAACATTGTTTTCAATCGTTATGAGTCTATCAATTGAATAGAATTTTATTATAAACAATTGTCTTGTAAATGGAATTTTAAAGCATTCTGAATGTAAAAATAAAAAAAAAAAAGTGCAAGACAATAAGAAACACTACCTGCCAAAAAAAAAGTGAAGTTTTGTTGAAATCGGTTGAAAAATGTAGGAAAATCCGATCCCATATCTAAATGAACACACACACACAAACAACCTGGGTTTAATAATAAGTATAACTCGATATGAGTTGTCCCCCCTTCATTCTGGCGACAGAATCATGTTTTATCATGTTTTCAAATTGATTTTGTGCAAAAACAATTGTTTTTCCAATTTTTGGCACTGTCAGAACCACCACAAGGTAATTTTACGTAGTCCTGTGAAGTTTTGTTGAAATCGGTTGAAAAATGTAGGAAATCCGATCCAATATATAAACGTACAGACACACACAATCTGCGTTTTATAATAAGGAAGATTCATCAGAGATAATAACAAGTAAAATATGCTAGATTGATATACATTTTCTATTTGTTACCTTATCATCTTGTCAGATTCCAATCTGCATTTGATCTTTAACTCATATATATATATATATATATATATATATATATATATAAGGAAATTGACTTCATTGGGAAACAGCTGAGATTTATGATGTTAGGATACATGCTCTCATTTGTAGGTTGAACACTGCCATTAAAAGAGGGGATAACTATGTTGAGAAGCAGGGATTTGAACCTGTGATATACAGCTATATCTTGATCTATGATGTATTTGTTGGTGTTCCTTATTATTTATATAATAGAACAAATTTCATTACTTTTGGCACACCCTCGTATTATGAGTTATTAGTGGGGAAAGTTCAACTGTGAATAGCCAAATTAATAAAATAGGTGGCATGACTTTCAAAGCAAAGCTTACACATTTTTGCCTCAATAACTTACTTCTTCCTTTGATCGAGAATATGATTAATTTCAGTCATCTTTAGTAAAATTTGCATCCAGGATCATATAAGCCATTTCCTTTCCTCATAAAAAAAACAAAAAATACACACATGATAAAAAGTTCAGCTAAAGAAAAAGTTTCACTAGACACCTTCTGTAATATCCCAGCAACAGAAGGGAGATAACCCATAGAGACACAAGAGTTAGGTCCCCTCCAGACATCTGGTGAATCTTAATCAGCAGCAAAAGGGAATAGGAGGCTACCATCACCCGAGGGACAATCAAGAACCATCCTAAAATCCTAGCAAGGCATTAATTGACGCCTAGCAAGCATCGATAGCTTCTTGCGCAGAACATTACATTGGCGACGAGGACTGAGTCGTTACCTCCCAAAAAAAAGAACATCAACAAATGAAAAAAAAAAATAAAAAAAAAAAAAAATTCAACACGTGTTCGATATATAACCAATATGGCCGCCGTTCCACACTACACCGAATTAGACTGTGAGTCAACAGCCAAAGCAGCAAGATGGACAAAATACATAAAAAGACTGAAAAACTATTTTGTCGCACATAACATTGAGGATGACAAACGGCAATGACATCATCGACGAGATACCACAGGAGCGAGTTACACCAGAAAAAAATGAAACATTTCGACAAGCTTGTCTCAGCGGTGCACAACCACTTCAACCCGGAAAACGACACGGAATACAACCGATTTGTGTTCCGGAAAATTAAACAAAATAACCCAGGCATCGAAGAATTCTACCGCAAACTAAAGGAAGCTGCAGCTATGTGCCGTTTTTCCGACATGGATTCCGAGGTGAAGTCCCAACTAATTACAGGCTGCCTGTCGGAAAAAGTCCACCAGAAAGGACTCATGAACTCGGATATGTCACTACATGACTTAATAAACTACGCAAGGATGCAACGGAGACGATAGCGTCGCACCTACAAACAATGCGAGGGAAGACAACAACACCGCTACTGCTACAACCGCCCCAATAAACAAAGTCGCGGACGAACAGCGCCGACCAAGCAACTATCCCCGGCGATACCAGTGCAGGAATTGCAACGGAAAATACCCTCATGAGCAGGGACCGACGTCTTGCCCTGCACTTCATACCCAGTGCACATATTGCGGAAGGTGGGGACACTTCACCTCTGCCTGTTTCAGAAGATTAAACGGGAAACAATTCGTCCCCCACGAACACAGACCAATCGACGCTCAGTGAACCGCATTGAAAACGACCAACGGAACCCACATAGCAGTGGTAGTGATACAGAATACGTGTTCCACACAGCTGGAGCTCGGAACTTGCCACCTCCAATTGAAATGGATACTCCAGCAAACAGGAGTTCATCTTTATTTTGGGGGCTTACCAACCAGATAAAAGGTCAACTTGATGAACAATCACAGACTCTCCACAAAATCAATTCTACAGTCCAGAAACTTGAAGCTGAAAACGCTCTTTATAAACAAGAATTGATGACCGCCCACACCAATATTCACCAGTTATCATCTCTTTTGGATAACGAACGACGAAAATCCCATTTGTCTTTGGAGAGACACTTCATCCAAATGCAAGAAATGCTGTGCACAGAAATGAAGAGAATGTCACATGAAATAAATGAATTGAAGCTTAAATGTTGTCAACAGAATTTTCCTGCCACTCCTTCATCAACTTATCCGCAAACTGCTTCTAGCAGTTTCCAACAAAGCAAGAGATTGTCACAAAATGCAACATATTTGCGTCCTCAAAATGATGTTTATGAAGACGCTCTCAAGTTTTATCAAAAAGTTAAGAAATGTCCAACAACAGTTGCTTCAACAGATTTTCAAAATCCATTGTACTCCTCTTCAAATGTCCAACAGATGTCAACAAAATGTAAGTCGGCACCTTGTCCACAACCGTCTGTGCCAGAGCCACAAGTCATGTCTCCCCTCAACTCCATCCAGAAAATGCTACACCTTAGACAATCACGCAAGAAAATTCATGACAAAACCTCTAGAACTGATGCCAGCCGTTCGAAAATGTCCAACACTTCATCTGACCAAGACCTTGATTCTTCTCCAAACCAGACCATAACTATTTCTTCCACTCAGAATCTCACATTGCAGGGTGATGAAGAAGATCTTCATTCTGATGATTCCAATTTTGATTTGCTTGATTCTCGCAGCTTTGGAAAGTCCGAAGATGGCTTGGAAAGTAGCTCATCCAAAGATTTGGTTTAAGAATGGCTGTGGCCGGACCAAAAAAAACCGCCTGCCACACTTGATCACACCCATAGCTGGAGACCCCAGCATCAGGGAGCGTGACACACAAGCCAAGGCAACTATAAAACGATACGCTGACAGGAAAACATACGTGAAACCCAATGATCTCAAAGTGGGTGACACAGTCATTATAAAAAACTACACACACACTACAACACCACCAAAATCTAAAGACACTCAGGCACAACATGCTCCCAACCTCAGGCGCACAGGTCGAGCAAGACGGCCATAAAAAGACCTCGATTGCTAAACCCCTCTCAAAAAAAAAAAAGAAAAAAAAAAAAAAAAGAAAGCATTGTAATATCCCAGCAACAGAAGGGAGATAACCCATAGAGACACAAGAGTTAGGTCCCCTCCGGACATCTGGTGAATCTTAATCAGCAGTTTAGCAGCAAAAGGGAATCGGAGGCTACCATCAATGGAGGGACAATCAAGAACCATCCTAAATTCCTAGCAAGGCATTAATTGACGCCTAGCAAGCATCGATAGCTTCTTGCGCAGAACATTAAACCTTCTTCCTAAGAACCATTATTTTATAGAAGAGACTCCTGAGAGGATGTTTCTCTCATTGCTACAATTGTAAGCTTTTCAAATCTAGGATCAACTCTTACCTATCTTACATATCCTGTCTCTTCTTATGTCTATACAACAACATTCTTTACTAACTCTTTACCTTGAGTGGCTCTTGGGGCTTGTATTGAGTGAATAAACAAATGATATTGTATTTTTAAATCTGTGTACAATTCAGAGGGTGGCAAGAAGATTTTTTGTATTTAATGCCAAAGAAATTTTGCAGAGAATGATGACAGAGAGAATCGTCAAAATAAATGAAAGATTTGCTTGTAAATTTCTCAATTGCATTTACTTTTATGAAAAGCATGGCAGATATTCAATATATTTTGATAGTGAATGGATCAATGATCTGAAATTCCATTTTACAAGGTGAAAAATTCTGTTCACAAATTTTTTTTCTAGCATTGAATCCTTTCGAATTGGACTGAATAGCATGTTAATTCATGCCATCAGAACCAGCCGTAGCCGACATCCCCAACAGAATATTGCAGCAAGTTGATGTTCCTTGATTTCTGATGAATTGGCAAGCTGATTCTATCGGGGGAATGTCCAAGCCACAGATGTCTGCATATGAATGGTGTATTGCAGAAGGAATTTTCCCAGAGCATCTATCAGAAATATTGCTTCTTCAAATGAACAAGAAACAGAAGTAATACAGTTTGAGGTGGGGGGGGGGAAGAGGGGAACAAATTTGAAATAGAAAGAATGATTAGGTTTTAAGCGATATTTAAAAACGTTCATTCACTTTTACAACAGTGTGCACAAAGCAAAACGCAACTTCTGCCCAAGCCAAAGCTACCTAGCAACATCAATTATATACAGTGTAACCCGGATATAAGAGAGATTTTCTCAGGTCCCAAATTAGAGCCTCTGTTAACGTATATAAAATAGACCAAACTCGGATATAAGAGAAACCGGATATAAGAGACTTCTTCTCCGGTCCCGACAACTCTCTTATATCCGGGTTACACTGTACTGTTTAAAATGTAAATGATAGGAAATTGACACCTTACTGCTACTGCAGTTTAACCAAAGGGATTTTCAGGCAGGCTTCATTATTGTATTTTTCTGTTGATCTATATAAAGTGGGGAAATAGGAATCAACACTGCATGGTGACTGTTAGTTTCATGCTTCAAAATCATTTTCTTCATCTGAAGATTGCATTGAGGCATGAAACTGACACTTACTATATAGTATTGATTCTTATGTTTAAAATGTCTTTAAAACCGCTATCACTGATATTGGGCAATTTTCTCCAATAAATAAAGGAAATTTTAAATGATGCATAACCAGAATAAACCAAGTTATAAGTGTCAAAGGATAAAACCCCAGGGACACAAAGCTTAACAAGAGAAGAAAATATGAAAAGATGAAAGAAAAAGAAAAGATGAAAAAAACCCCAAACAAATGAAAAAAAAAGACAGACCCGTACATTATTGTTTGAAACTCAATTAAAGTTTGAATTAGAATCTGTGTGTGTTTGTGTGTGTGCATGTGTCTGTGATAGGTGCTGAAAAGTTCTTCACCTAACAACGTATTCAAAAATAAATTTTAATATTTAGTCAAATTTTGAGAAGCAGGTTAAGCTGAGAACATTTCAGCACTATTACACACACATGAATAAATACAAAAGGAAAAACTTATGTATTTTGTCCGGATGGATTTTATCGAGGAAAATGTGAGGATTTTAATTTTGCAACATGTATTTATAAACAAAAGGAAAAATGCTAGTTTTCCAAAATTTTTAAATTTAAGAGATGCCCATAAATATTCATCAGCTAAACTGAAAAGTTTAGGTAAATTATGGAGGATGGTCGATACATTACTTTTTTTTATAAATACTTATTGCAAAATACAATCTTGACAATTGCCTTGATAAAAGCCTGTCAGAGAACGAAACATGTCATATAAGATAAGTTTTCCTCATGTTTATTTGTATTGTCCTTTTACAGATATATTTTAGTTATGTCTGAAAATTTTTACACACACACATTTTATATATATATATATATATATATATAAAAATAATCGACTCTCCCATCGAGATTCGACATATGAGGGTCAAGCAGATCAGTTTCCAGGAAACTGACAGCCCGACACCGGCACATGAGATTTGATTATAGTGGTGAAGGCCTCGTGCAGGACCATCCACACTTTTTGAAGGGACAAATACAGAGACCTGGTGCACCAAATGCCACAAGGTCCCCAAACGACCATCCGCAGGTTTTAAATTCAGAGTTGTCCTTCTCCTAGACCAGTTGCCATCCAAGGCTATAGAACCCAGTCTGTCCTGCTATTTTACCCATAGCTGGAGGGAGAAGAAGAGGATTCATACCTTTCCCAAGAGTATTAGCATGTAAGTGAATGTAATGGATTCAACTGGAATTCGAACTCGGCTCTGCGATTCCTCAATCCAAGCTGTTATCCATTACTCCATATATATATATGTATGTATGTATGTATTAGGTTGGTAAAAATATTTGTTCAGTTTATTAAGTAAATTTTCTAATTAATAAGTGACCAATAATTTTGGAAAATCCAATACACACCCTCAGAAGATGGATCAAAAGGCCTACTGCCACTGAAAAAAAAAATGAATAATTTTACATTTATTTATCAACTGAAATAATATTTTTGTATATTAAAACAAATCATTGGAAAAAGTTATTGATCTATTTATAAAAGATTTCCTGAAAATGTTTTCCATTTGCTGTTTCACAAGCATTCACAAGCAACCATCTTTTATAAATAGACAAATAACTTTTTCAAATGATTTATTTTAATATACAGAAACATTATTTCAGTTGATAAATAAATGTAAAATTATTCATTTTTTTTTTTTTTTAGTGGCAGTAGAACTTTTGATCCATCTGTGAGTGAAACTATTTTATTAGAAAATATTGCTAAGTGTTTCAGCCTTTTTATATATATATATATATATATATATATATATATAAAGGAAATATGTTGTAGTGGTTCCAACGAGAAAAAATATATATATTAAAAAGAGGTGCATAAACGTTTTTTTGATCTATTATACTTTGTTTTACATAATTTCTATTGAATGGTTAGAAAATTAATTGAACATGAAGAAAATTAATTATTTTTTCCACTAAATTTCCACTTTCACCTGAAGACGGGGTTAAGAGACTTCAGAAACAAACACGTGTCGTGAAATTATGTAAAACAAAGTATAATATTTTTTCTCAATAAATCCACATTACAACCAAAAAACGTTTATGCACACCTCTATTTTATATATATATATATACATATACATACATACACACAAGTTTATACAGTGTGTGTGTGTGTGTGTGTGTGTGTGTGTGTGTGTGTGTGTATCATGCTAATTTTGAAGCTAATTTTAACGGGGTCATATTATACACAAGATGTAAAATTAGTGTATATAGTGTGGGCCCTGGCTATGATGTTGTCCAAACAATATATCCATTTATTGTTGCCAAATTAGCTTCAAAATGAGGCTTAAAAGGTCGCATCATACATGAGGATATATATATGTATGTGTGTGTGTGTATGTCTATGTATGTAAATCTATGCCTTAATACCTTAGCGGAGAGATAAATTAAAAGATCTATAAACTCATATAGGTAACTTATTGATATTATCAAGTCAGTCTATTAATATGCCAATGTGCGTAATTCTGTCTCTAATTCAGAATTTATTTCTCTTCACTTAATCTACTTCTCTTGAGGGAAAAGTTGCTGCTGCTGCTGTCAATAATACCTTTTACCATCTCCATCAGCTCAGTGTAATATCTGTGTGGATCTCCCTACATATGAGTATTGATTTGAAAGTTTTTCTCATATCTATCTCATGTCTTTTAGATTCTGTCCATTTAAACTAAGCCAGTTTTGCTTCTCACTTTCACTGTCGGTCAACAAGAATGCATTTATCTATTCCTGCCCAGATCTACATCATTCTGATTTAGTTTCTTCAACCGAGTCAGGGGTTTTTTTGGGGGGGGGATCAAACTCCTTGCCATTGCAGACATTTAAATTTACTTTAGCAGTTTCAGATTTTGCTTCTTGAAAACTAGTCCTCCGAGTTTGTTTCTTAAATCTCTCTGTCCAAGTTTCAATCCATTAAAGACAATCTGCCAATGTTCAAACTATCTAATACTGATAAAAATCTCTCTTTCTCCTGAGTTGATTTCCCATTAAGTCTTTCACTCTGACACTGTTCAAGTCTCTCTTTTCTCTTAAGCAGATTTTCATAATGTCACAAATACACTGATAGTTTCTCATTTTCTCTTGTGCTGGGAAAGTCTCCCTTTCTCTCTCATGCTGGTAAAGTCTCCCTTTCCCTCTCGTGCTGGTAAAGTCTCTCTTTCCCTCTCATGCTGGTAAAGTCTATCTCACAAGTGCATTAAAAGTCTTTCACTCAAGCAGACAGACAAATTTAAAGTGAATGAAAGAGACTAAAGTTTATATTTTCCAGTTAAGCAATTATATATATATATATATATATTAGTTCAATGAAATTCACATTAAAGCCAGTCCAATGGAGGCAACAGAGACAGCATTAGAATATGTGGTGTGTGTGTGTGTGTGTGTCTGTCTGTCTGTGTTTAAAGCAGCAGAAGATTAAATCTGTTTTTATTCCTCTGATTTTTCTGCCTCTGACACCAGCTGCTGTTCTAAAGTGAAACCTAGAGGTTGATTAAGTTCCAAGTGGGACCAGCTTAATGCACTAAAAGGAACTTGTCGTGTGCCATCTGCCAATTTCAGGACCCATGTAAGGGTATTTATTCCAAACATCACCCCAAAGTTGCTTGCTCTTTTAGAATTTAATCCATCTCAAATTGCATCATGCTTCCCTAGAATACTTTGGATATGCTCCATCAAATAATCTCTGAGCACATTAAAGCCACAAGTTTTTCTTTAACAGCAAATTGGAAAATAAATCATTCATTGTCTAGGTTTTTTTCTTTTCAGTAAAAGAAATTTTTTGCAATTAATATATCAGACCTTATATCACCTTTAGAACAATAATTCATATAATTTCACACACACACACACATGTCACTTATCAGCTCAAAGTGCTACAAAAAACATCTGTACACTATTTACAAGAAAACTTAAGAAAAATTCTGGTCAAAAACACAAAAGTTTTCTACATAAATCACATTACTGGAAACATCTCACTCCTACTATCAACATCACCTTATTTAACAGTGGGAATGGAGTGTTAAAAGTTTTTTAAAAATAGAAAGATGCTCACTTGAATTCCAGTCATGCTCATCACATCAAAGATCAAAATAAACACTTCTATTCAAAACAGCACAAAAATAAAATACAACTTAAACAGTCAAATATGAAGTAAAACTAACCCCACCAAAAACAAAACCACCTTGAAAATAGCTAAAGAAGTGGCCAGAAGTGCTTGGGACAATAAAAATTATGGAAAATTTTTGTACTCCCACCAAACAGAAAAACGTAAGAATGCTGGAAAAACTAAAGAAAATATCAAGTAAATTTTTCTGGTTTGCAATAAATATATATATATATATATATATATATATATGTATAGTGAAAGATGTTTAAAAGAAAGGTTGCTGGCCAAAAATACATTATATATATATATATATATGTGTGTGTGTGTGTGTGTATTGAAGTAAAACATGATTATATGATGATGTTTGTACACTGGATCTAACCAACGCCTTTATCCACTGTGCCATGTGTCCTTGAGGACATCTGGGTATGAGTTGGTTAAATCCAGTGACAGACCCAAAGAAGGTGAGTTCAATACCTGGTTAAGGCAGTGGAGAACTTTCAGAGGGAAAATTAGCAGAGATAACTGATAACTGACATCCATCAAACATGGCACGTGGAACTAGAACATTCTACCCCAGTGATCGAAATAAAGGGTTCAGTTCGAAATTCCAACCACCTGAAGAAGGCAGGAGCATACAACGGCAAACGTTCAGACAAATATGGCGACAAAGATGAGGACAATAGTCCGACTAATGTAAATACTGTACATAATACCTCATCTCAGAAATATAGACAGACTATGATTATGTTTGTGTTGTCTAAATTTCTAAGATGAAACCGTGTCATAATTCAATGAATTAATTTGAGAAATATCATCTTCCAGATTTTTGTCTTTGTTGAGATGTTGGGAGTGTTCCCGCGTGTGTGTATTCAAATAAAGACAAACACAGATGTAGGGAAAAATACTGGTATATTTAAAGAGGTATTGAACAACAGAGTGATTAGTAAAAACGAATGCAGGTTAGTAATAGCAATCAGCAAGAGCCTAAAGTCCAACGGTAACTTCCGGTAGAGAGACGGAAGTGTAATGGTCACCTGATCTCCAGATCTCTATGGTCTCTATGGTCTCTCTAGCACTGTCCTATATCGTAGAGGGATCAGTCCATTCTTAGTCAGAAGGTGGGTGCACCCCAACAGTCTTGGAGCTCACTAAAAATAAGTCAAAAGGTGAACCTACTGAGTATGAGAAATCTTACACGGATTTGCAATATGGCTTGAAGCTGAAACAGCTCCACTGATAAAATGTTTAAGAATTCATCTTTCTACAGGGGATGTAATCAGTTTATTCTAGACCGAATTGACAGTGTAGACTCATATGTCCAGATAAACAAAGATACTGTTTCCATCCCTATATTAATGTCAGAGTTACATTATAAAAAGATTATGTTTTGCTGGCGATGCAAGCATTGTTATAGGGAACTGCACAATTCAAACAAAACATTATATGATATCTGCCAGTTGCATGACAATGACCTGTGCGTTTTGGGTTGGAAAATTATGACATGTTCAATGTTTATGGCACTTATCATATTAACTCTAAACTTTCCAAATAGAATTTCACACTCAACTGTGACCATCTTGAAGAAGATGCCTCTGTTCAGGAGAAACAATAAATATTATATAATAATGATAATTCTTTGTCTCCAAAAAATTCCAATAAATCTAAAAAGCTTTATTGGAATTTTTGAGATGAGGAATAACACTGGTTTAGAAAATGTCCACAGTTATATGATATCTGCCAGTTGCATGACAATAACCTATGCATTTGGGTTGGAAAGTTATGCCAAGTTCAACGTAATCAATTGGCACTTTTTTGAAACCACCATTTTCTTCTTCTCAAATAAAACTGGTCTATGACATAAAAAACTTCAAAAAAGAAAAAGAGCCAATCTCAACTAATTTTGGGGAACTGAAATAAAAATGATATCCAAAATAGTTGATTGGCTCTAGATTCCAAGATACTGAACTAGTGTTATATGAATATTTCATCAAAATTGTTATCCTTGCCAGATTAATTATTATTCTCCTAATTACCTTATTATATAGAATTATTCTCCCAATAAACTCATTATTATTCTCTTTTTGCATAAAGGTTTCACACATTTAAGTGCCCTTTGAAAAATGCCCTGAAAATGTCTGAACAAAACTGATAACTTCTGCTATATGTGTGGTGAAGTGACGTTTAAGTTTTAAAAGCTAAATAGAAAACCTGTTGTGAGAAAAAGCTTACCAAATATATGTTTGAATGCAAAATTGGAGCCAAAGACAAAGAAGTGGGCAGCACACATGCTGTAAAACCTGTGCAACAAATCTCAGTTAATGATAAACCAGAAAGAAAAAAAATCTATGCCATTCACAGTGGCCATGATTTGGAGAGATCCAACTGATTATGCCATTGATTGCTACTTCTGCATGGTGCATCCAATTGCTAAGAGATCATCAAAGAAAAAGAAATGGACAATGCAATATCCAAACTTCTATCAGCTTTGTGTCCTATCTCCTATAATGAAGATATAAAAGTCCCAGAAGCACTGGAATAATATGAAATTGAATCAGATGATGGGGAAGACAATGAAAGTTCAGAATTTGAACCATCAACTTCATATGACCAAGAATATTGTCCAAGATCCATCACTTAACCAAACCTCATCACTCAAAGTGACCTAAAAGGACTTAATCAGAGATTTAGAACTTCCTAAGATTAATGCAAAACTGTTAAGTTCCAGCAATGGAATCTTTTAGATGGTGATCTACAAATTTCCCATTTCTGTGATTGTCACAAGGATCTAGTCTGATTCTTCATTATGGAAAGTCATTTGGTGTACTGCAATGATATCAGTGGTCTTATGTAATCACTTAACATCAATTACAATCCAAAGGAATGCAGAGTGTTCATTGTTTCCTCAAAGACAAATCTCAAAGATCTCTTGTTACATAATGGTAATGTTTTACTTTCAATCCCAGTTGGTCTTGCAGTTCAAATGAAAGCAACTTATGACAATAGGAAACAATTACTGGAATGTCTCAACTCTGATCAACATAACTGGAAACTTTGCAGAGATTTGAAACTTCTTGTTCTCTTGTTAGGAGTGCAAAGTGGATATACCAAGTTTTTTGGTTTTCTTTGTGAATGGGTCAGCTGTGATAGGAGTTCTCATTGCATCAAGTGAAACTGGCCACTATGACAATCACTTGAACCTGGGAGAAAAAATGTTCATCATCTACCACTGGTTGAGTCAAAGAAAAATTTGTTGCCACCTGTTCACATCAAGCTTGGTCTGATGAAAAGTTTTGTGAAGGCTCTGGACAAAACAAAGGCAGCCTTCAAGTATATACAGAATAAATTTCCCAGGATAAGTGAAACAAAGATAAAGGGTGGTATCTTTGTTGGTCCCCAGATTCGTAAACTTCTTTTGTAGTGAAACTTTGACCGAGTCCTACGGGGAAAGGACAAAAGTGCATGAAAATCTTTCAAGTCAGTGTTAACCAACTTTCTGGGTAACGAGAGAGCAAAAAAATTAGAGATAACTATTTGAGGACCACCTGAAGACATGTTGTTGAAGATCCAGACTGTGGTGCTTTGAGTGACAAGCATAGTGAACAATTTTATCAATACATTGTAGCAATGAAGAAAAAGTATCATGGTAGGTGGAGTCCATCAATTCAGCTTGATTATTGTTGGACTGTGAGAAAAGTGAATATAACGGACTCAACTGGAACTTGAACTCTGCTCTTTGATTAACAATTCTGAGCCATTATCCATTGCACCACCTGCACATCCAAGCTTACAGCACCTGGTATTTCCAAGTGGTTAACCATCAAGGTACTGATCAGGCTTGACATTGCTTAATTCAAACTTTAAAGGTTGAAAATGCATTATTTTATCTAAACTGAGAAATTTGGGATCAATAAGACATTCAGCAAAGGATGAGTTCCAATAAGAAGACCAAGGATAAGGGGGTAAGAAATCCTTTTTCTTGTCCTAGAAAATGTCGATTGGCAGCTGAGAGATGAAAGAAAACTGTCAGGAGGACTTAATGTTTTCACCATTGGCAGGAATCTTTGTAATTGCATTACAAGAATCTATTGATTGCATTTAGGAGTATGGGGAAGTGGTAGGGCGCTGTGTGGACAGAACAAAAAAGTTATTGTCCCAACCATTCTGAACATTGACCACTTTATCTTCTCTTTTGGTCATTCCATCTGACCTGACCCAGACAAGTCTTAATCGGCATCTGGTCAATAAATTGTGAAACTGAATGAAATTTCAGTTCTGGCAAGGAACCAACAATGCTTTCTCTGAAAGATTCAGCGTGGAACTGAACCAAAAATAAAGACGTGTTCTCTCCAAAAATAATGGAATTTGAGCATTAGTCCACCAAATAAGAAACATATATTTAGTAGCGGGTGGGGTAAAAGCAAAGATATGCATTTTTCTTGATATAGAAAGGTAAAAAAAAAAAATCAATGCTCATGAGAACAAGACTGTTGGTCATAACTTTAGTTTTAGCTTTCTAGTGAGCTAATCAGTGGGGTCTGTAAACCTATGTCTAAATATGGTTAGTCCTAGGTATGACAATAAACTACATCCAGCAGCAAGGCCTCTGATTGGGAGACTGAAAGTTTTGAGGAGCATGGAACCACCTCTTAACTGATTTTGTTTCCAGGTCCACCCTGACTTGGGGTGGTAGCACTTGTTAGGGTCCCAGCTATCGGCAAATAGTGAACCCCTAAACCAAAGCAAAATACCATGAAAGTATAAAAATACCAGCAATAGATTTTTCTATAAAATGACCAACACTACCTACACATAGTAAAATGACCAATATATTTTATCTGTAGTTGAAGGCATATAATTGTGTTCAAAATATTTAGATTTCAGCATTAAATAACCCATAGAGGTGTTGATATGTCACTAAACATAATCAACCAACTAAATGTGAAATGTGGTTAAGAAGATATTCATTGGAATTACTTCAATTTCACCGAAATCAAAACAAGGGAAGTACCAGAGTCAAAAGAATTGTTCATGTGACAGAGAAGAAAAAAAAAAACAATGGAAACATGATCAAGATAAACAAGCCTTGCATTGTAACTTTTTATAAATTCTTTCTCTATGTCAACTCTGCTGTCTGGTGCAAATATTCCTCTGGTTAGTTGTTTCTGGGTTAGTTAGATTGGCTTTGCTGTTTTGGCATTTTAAGAATATCTGCTTCCAAAGAGCAGGTTCATCTTCTGTATCATAATCACAACATTTCGGTCATTGGTCTCTCCAAACCTCATCAGGTGTCTCTCATCACACTTGGTAAGCTCAGCAGAAATTTTGACTTTATACAATCTACTTAACACTTGGTGACTGAGATCTGGACCATGCTGTAGTTTATGGTTGGGCCTCTTCATGCCATGATGAAGTGTATGATTATAGCTGTGCTTTCTGGAAATTAATCGAGGTAAGTTTTTATAAAGTTTTTTTTTATAATTATTTCACTTCAAGCAAGGCAATAAAGCCACTAAGACAGAGGGGGTTACAGAGTTAGAAAATATGAGAAAAAAAAACACACTATTAAGGAGAGAGAACTATAAAAGAACAAGAATTTAGAAGCCAGAAGATAACAGTTGACATTGCATTTAAATTTTTAAAGATCAAAGTGAACTGGAAAGCAAAAAACTGGAAGAGAGTTCCACAGGCAAGAAGTGTTATAGCAGAAACTGTTAGCATAGAAGTTATGGTTCCATCTAGTCATTTCAACTGTAAAAGGATGAGACCTTGTCATCAATCTATTCCTAAAGTCTAGGTACCATTGAGGAAAGTTAATCAGAACACTTGTTAATTTCAGAATTTCAAAAAATGTGAAAAAAAAAAAAAAAAATAATTCAGACACTGATTAAATTTGAAACTCTTTAAATTATTATTAATAGTCCCACATTCTGTGTTAGTTTTTTTTTCTTTTTTATCCATCAGGAGCCTAAACAAAAAAATAATTTGCGGTGCTCTTGCTAAAAGTAATAATAAATACGGTAGACAGATGTAAAAGCAGAAATCCTGATTTTCTGAGGAGAGATTTGTATTTTTTCCCCCTCCCAAAATAGTGAAATTAAGTCGAGTGTATTAATCAAGCAATTATATTCACAGAGCTTTAATACCTCATATAAAAACCAATCATGATTTTTTTTTTCTTTCTTCAAGGAAATCATACCCTCTTCTGCTGATGTTACAATGAAACAGTGATTTCTGGAAAGTAGCCAATTTCAGATGTCTTTAAATAGTAACACACAAAATCCGAGGAAATAAGAATCGGTAAACAAGAAGTGATTCCACCTGGATTAGCCAAACTCACTTTTAAAAGGTCTGCAAAGTTAAAAACGTAATCAATAGATCATCGTTTCAAAAGGAAGATGTTACCCAGGGCTTGGGTACATCTAGGGTAAGCAAGCATGAAAAATAAAGACAAAAAAAAAAAAACGGTTGAAGAGAAAAAAGTTACAAAAGGGTTTTGGTAGAAACTGTTGTGTAGGAACCTACCACCCCACTTGAAGATGAACTCGTCTACAAACAAGGACGTTAAAAGAGTGGCATGTCAAAAGACAGTGCCGGAGAAGTTCTGGGCTGAGTTAGTTATAGACTATTCAGGCGATAATTCTCATCTGTACCAACTTACCAACCGAATAAACCCCATTTTATTGTTACATGTTATTTGGCGTTTGTCTTTATTAACCCCAAATTAACATCATAACAGAAACACAGATAAAGAATTGAGTTTTAACTCTTTGTCAGTAATGTTGACATTTCAGACATTGAGAATGAAGCCTCAGTGATGTTTGTGTGAGTTGATAACAATGACTAATTTGCTCGGTTGAGGAACCCCAGGAATAATAACCTGTAGATTTATACAGTTATTGGGCTTGTTAATTTAGATTAACTAAATAGTTCATAAAATTCTGCAAAAGCAAGACAAAAAGAGAAGTCCAATCAAATTTGTAATAAGGGTTGGAAGGTTGAATTTATCTTTGATGAAAATAGTTATCTACTACATCTTTCCGACCACTTTAAGTAGATCTTTGTCTTTTTCTTTACTAGTTTCTGTACTGTATTGTACTATTATTGCTTTTGTGATGATTGGTGATATTATGTATGGTTGTTGTATTGAGTTTATTTTCAGGAAATGTTGAGATTAACACATTAACAAAAGAGTCCGCTTATATCACAATTCTCAATAATAAACTCAAGACCAGGACCATACAGAGTATCTGTTATAGTGGAACACACCTATTCTATAGTTAATAGACTCTCCCACCTATAATAAGTAGGAGTAGTAAGAGTAACGAGAAGTCGCTCAGTGGGTCGGGCATTCAGTCGATGCCGGACAACAGTTAGTCGAATACTAAACTATCAGTGACCACAACTAGATTTACTGTGTTATACCTATTTTATCAAGTTCCTAACGTTTTGTACGTCGAACCTATTTTAGGACCGACAGTACAAATACAAGATTCCACCGTGAAACTACTCCATAACAGTATCACTGATCATTGCAAAAGCAATAAATGCACAATGTGTATATACAAGCTAGAAGAGAACAAAAAACAGAAATGGGCTGATTTAAAATCCAACAGAGACAAACAACTGTTTTATATATATATATATAAGTAAAAATGGAAATTATTAGAAAAATCTGTACCAAAACTTGCTGTATACAGAAAATAAGATTTGGAAAAACCTAATGTTTATATGTATTTATGTGCAATATTTGTAATACATATATGTTTACAGAAAATTATTAAAATTAAAATTCTTTTACTTACTTGTGCGTTTTCAGAAAAAAAACTTTTTACTTTAATCAGTTTCGCTTTTACCTTTTCAAAAAGTTTATAAATGTTTACTAGATTCCCACATGTTGATGCTTATGCCTCGAATAAAAAAAAAAAAAAAAAAAAAAAAATCATGGGGCGTAACTGGTTTTATATTGCTTATGGTAAGGAAAATACGATAGAATCTATTTTGTGGGACATGCCTCTGGTTTATGTAATGAATTGAATTTTGGTTTAAACTTTCTGATAAAAAATGTTTCTTTATTTTTGTTGATTTTGTAGTTGCATTGGCAGAATGGGAAGATATTAAAGTTTGGCAGATTTCAGTCTCCGCAGTCTTCTATATGCTGACTAAGGGGTATTTTTTTAGAGTAGGGATTCTTAATTTCTTGAATGAACAATTACTAAGTCACCAAATACACATACCAATGCTGCAATCCACTTGACTATTGTCTCATGTGACAATATTTGGACTCAGTGAAAATAGAGTCAGTTATAATTGAACATTACTAAATACAAGACAAGACATCCCTAGACAAGAGCAGTGGAAGAAGAACAGTCTACCTCTGTAGATTAAATAAAGGATTCAGTTCAGAATTCCCTGAAGGCTACTCAGGTCATTATACATAGGTCAGAGAGCATAACAGCCAAACAAATGTCTGAATGTAAATAATAACATAAGTCTCTTTTATACAAATTACATTATTTATTGAGTCCATCATTCAAGAAAATTTTTATGGACTTTTAAAGTCTGTTCAAGTGTACATCTTATATATTATTCAATAATATTGAATAAATTACATAAATGAGGAGGAAAATTTATTGTGCAAATTTTTTCACTATTATAATATTGGCTGTTTGGATTGTCAAAATTTGGCTTAAAAAATGTTGCACTGTTTGTTCATAAACAAAATTAATTTCCTGCAAAAGAGTTTGTTAGTTCAGGTAACTTTGTTTATCTAAGTCAATTAAGCAAAATAGGATAATTAATTGGAGGAAGTGACATAATGAAGTAAATGTCAGGCTTTACAACAGAACAGACAAAGACAAAAAGGTGGATACTTAACCAGGATTTTGTTTTCTTTAAGAGAACAGAGTATAATCATTTCTGGGTACAAACATCAGTAAAAAAAAATATCAAAGTTATGGCAGATGAATGAAGGGATGGGTTAATTGTTAGGGTAACAGTTGAATGGTAATTTGGTGGGAAACTGGGAGAACAAAAGAGATAAAAGAATTTTACAGCAATCAATTGGAAAAGTTGGGGTAACTTTAGAGCAATCATCTCCAAAATAATTTTAGGGAAAATGTCTGGATGAGAGGGTTAGGGTTAATTCTAAAACTTATGTTTAAATATGTAAAAAGTTCATTCAAAAGGGGGACAATTCTTTGACAATTTCAAACAAAATAATCTGACTGCTTCTAATGCTACAGGAAATGTAAAACATGACAAAAAATTTAAATAAATTTTTAAAAAAAGTAAAATTGGTTTAAAATGAAATATTTTGACAGTGTTAGTTAACAGTTTTATTAAACAGAAAACAATTAGGATGATTTTCAAAATCATTTGTTATGATATTTAGGTGAATGTGTCAACATTTTTAAAAGAAATCAATTCAACACATACATAGATTTAAAAACACATTTATATATATATATATATATATATATATATATATATATATATATATATATATATATATATATGTATATGTTGTTGAATTTTTGAAATTTATGTATGTGTTGAATATATACCAACCATACAAGAAAACAAATACTAATCCATTATACATTCATCCAAAGTCTAATTACCCTCCATCTATAACAAAACATGTACGCTCATCCATATAATATAGAATTAGTATTAACTTTGCCAACGAAAATATATTTTATAAACACTGCAATTTTTATAATAAAGCTTTAAAAAATAGTGATTATAAATGCTCTGATATTAAATATAGAAAAGGTAATAATGATAGCATGAAGAAAAATAGAAAAATCATTTTGTACACCCCACCCCATTTAACTAAATGTTCAGCACTAAGATAGGACAAAAGTTTCTTGCTTTGATTGAGAAACATTTTCCATGTAATAATCCTCTAAGATTTTCAATAAAACTATGATTAATTTAAGTTAAAGTTGTACTGATAATCTAGAAAAAATTATAAAAAAGCATAATAATTTTAAATAAACACTTAAACCTAAATAATAATAGCAATTCCAAAGGAGTAAACAATAGTATTGATAACAAATTATGTAATTGTAGAAATCCCATAAATTGTCCATTGCAAAATGGATGTCTTACTGAATCTATTGTTTACCAATACACCATTTCACCTACTGAAAACTCCAGATGTTAAGAAATTTCATATTGGTAGCGCAAAACCCTTTTAAACAAAGATGATATCAACATATTTATTCTTTTAACAACAATTGGTACCATAATCAAACATCTCTCTCTAAATATTTTTGCTATTTAAAAGAAATCAAATCACAGTAAAATGAAAATATTAAAAAAAAATGAGAATTTGTAAGTCCTTAAATGACCCATATTCCCTGTGTCTACATAAAAAGCTGCATATTATTAAGTTTCCTAAAAGTAATGATGTCCTAAATCAGCATAATGAATTAACTGTAATTTGTAGGCTTTGTATAATGTTTATGTTAAAATATAGTTAATAGAATTTTTCATTAAAAAATGTATGTATTACAATTAGATAATCATTATTTTATAAATATATAATGTTACATATAACATTTATTTAATTCTTTGACTTTTTAACTTTAATATTGCCATGTTTTATTTTCCATTCAGTATTATAAGTATTTTATTTTGGGTTCAAAATAATATATATAAAAATGATTTAATTACACTAGAGGCCACATTAAGATAGTTCTCAAGTATATACAAAAAATTTTTTTTTAAATCTTGAAATTCTTTAAAATTAACCTTTTGTTAAAAATATTCCTCTGAATACACCAATATATCTTAAATGTATAATCATAAGTGGATGTCAGTTAATAGTGACACATCTTAAAAAATGTCATTTCATCTAGACAAGATTGAATAACATCCCTACCCATAGCCTCCAACCTATATTTCTCCCTTTTCTGCTTCAGACTTGATCTATCTTTTGATTGGTTAACCTAGACATACCCACAAAATTTTGAAATCTTGTTCCCCCTCCTTTTTAAACCTTAAATAAGCTACCATATTGTTTTATGTTTTCAAAAGTAAATCATTTTCATCACAAGTTACCTAACATTGCCTGATGACTGAACAATTTGATTTCAAAACATACAAAATTTTTATGTAGTGATGTAAAATATTTTAAATAAAAATATTATCAATATATATATATATATATATATATATATATATATATATATATGTAATTAGTGAATATACATAATATCCAATGTCGATAATACAACTCAGAGTTTCATGCAGTCCTTGCAATCTTCAGGTGTAAATATGAAAATAATGAAACTCCAAGTTGTGCAATCAACATTTGATATTATGTATACTCACTAATATATACTTATAGCTCTGTTTCATAACGTTGAGCATTGTATTCATAACACCTGAGGAAGAAATATATATGTACATGCATGTGTCTGTATGTAGATCTTTTATCCTACCCATTCCTAAAATATATATATATATATATGACCAAGTGTAATAACCCAGAAAAGGAAAGAAAACTCCATTCATCAACAAACTCACAATTTTCTACTGTGTGTAAAAAAAAAAGTGACTGACAATATGTTTCTTTGAAATATTTTAAAGGCATTGGTTTACCAGTTTAATCATCACTTTTGTAGCATTGTTATATCATTTGTTGAAATGGGTTATTTTATTGTTGTTATATATATATATATATATATATATATATATATACGGCGCGATGGATAAATTGTCACTTAAATTAAGTAAAAATGAAAATAACACTGAAATCTCATTTTAACATATATTTAGCAAAATTCCACAAAAATGTCTTGAAATAATAAAGAGTAAATTTATTCAATAAAATTACTACTGGCTTCAACCATGGCCTCCAGATGACTTAGGAATCTGCTGCAACTCTTCTGGATTTTTTAAGTTGGTGAATGCTGCCATAGTCCTTGCCTTCAGTTCATCTTTGGTGTTACAAGAAGTTTTGTTGGTTTCTTGCTCAACTGCACCTCACATATAAAATCAAGGGGGGTGATGTGGTTGCAGAAATTGCCTGACAGCTATGATTGGGTTCACCTGCTTGTGTGGCCTGGTGCAGAGTCCTGTTGCCAGACATAGAGTCTTCCAGCAGCCACCCTCTTGACCCAGGGCAGCATTATCTTCTCAAGACAAATGATGTAGGCCTCTGTGTCTGAGGCCCTCACCAACAAATTCGGGAGTTCTTTTCTTATCAGAATGATGAAGGTGAGTTTTCTGAGTTGCCGTACCTTCATAATCTCCATTAGACTCATCAGACTCTTTCTGAATCCTCTGGACTGTCCTCAGATTGACATCCACTCTGAAATGTTTGTAGTGTAGCTTCCGACACAAATGCCAAGCAGTACAGTATGCCATTTTCAAATTTGTGTTTGAGTGAATTGTGTCATGTTGCTCTTTTTCTCACAGACAGTGCCCAACTGACCCTACTGTACTCTGCAGTCAACAAAATCAAAAACAAACAATTCACATGCGCAAAATTAACAAAATACTGACAATTTACCCATTACACCTCATTTGAGTGTCTGTGTGTGATTAGTCATGGATATATTATTGTGGTCACAAGATCTTTCCAACAGGAGATAGTGTAGTATATTGTATGCAACATATGGTTTACCTGGAGACCAAGTTCCTTTGAGTGGAAATGAAACACATCTTGTCACTATGCCATCCTGTGCTTGAAGAGGGAAAGAGAGTGTATCTCCTTTTCATTTATACTTCTTTATACAATGACACCTAATGGATGTTAAAAGAAGTTCCCTAGTAACTAAAATCAAAGCATAACAATTTAAATATTTAGAAAGTGTTTTAACAGAGGATGGAATGTGCAACACTGAAATCTGAAAGTGCATTGGAATAACAAAATATGCTTTCTAAAAGTTAAGCAAAGTATTAAGAAACAGGAAAATTTTGTTAGAAACAAAGAGTGCTGAACTTTTATGTAATATCTGTCCTCCTATATGGCAGTAAATGCATGACAATCTCATCACAAATGTGGTTCTACAGAAGGATTTTGAGAATACCATTGACCAAACATGTGAGCAACTACAAAGAAAATCGAAATGAAAAGGACACTTATACTTAACATCAGAAAGAGATGGTTGAAATTTATAGGGCACATTGTGAAGAAAGAAGGCTAGGAAAATTTGATACGGCCTTGTGAGTAGTGAATTATTTTCTACCTTTTTGCCACAAAGTTAAAATTTTTAAGGCACATTATAAGGAAAAAGAACTTAGAAAATTTGATAATCACAGGACCGACTGAAGGCAAGAGGGACTGAGGAAAACAATGTGAGGTTGAGTAAATGCAGGGAGGAACAAGGTTGAGGAGATATAATAAAATGATAAAATTTATTAAGCACTACAAAGGACAGGAAATTGTGGAGAGCCATGTTCACCCATGTTTTAAAGGGACACGATATATAGAAGAAGAGGATATGTGTGTAAAGTAGTTGTTATCAACATAGAAAATAGTATTAGCATGCAGGATTCAAATTCCGGCTGAGGACATTGTGTTTGCTTTCATACAAATGTCCCTAGGAAAGGTATTAACCCATCTCTTCTCTTCTACTGAGGGATTAATAGGACAAATGGGCCTGGATAGCCTTGGTTGGCAATCAGTCTATGAGAAAGATAACTCTGATTCAAAACTGGTTGGGTGTCCAGCTAGGAACTACAACTTGTAAGGCCAACTTGCTACAGAAAGTGCAGTAACATGTAAATGTCGTGAGGTTGTGACCCTATCTATGCTTGACAGGGGAGAATCTACAGTAGTATAATTTCTGGCATTCCAAATTCATAGAAAGATGACGTGTGTCCATCCGAAGTTTCAAGAAATTAATGGATTCCATGCCTACCTGAAAATGTAGGCTTGGAATCCATTTTCTATAATGTAGACGACAATTTATCCATCGCACCATGTATATGGAAACTTAGCTTTAATATTGTCATATGAATGTCATGCATGGAATCCATTCATAAATGTTTCAGTTACTATTTATATATACAATAATTTTCTCAGCTTAATAATTAAAAATGCCTTCAAGGGAATGAATCCTTTAGGTTTTAAAGAAAACAATCCATTATCAGATTCTATCGACTGGCAATACAAAATCACAAACAAAGAGCTTTAGCAAATAACAAAAAACCACATCACATGAAAACTTGCAACAACAATAAAATGGGTAGAACATGTAACAAGAATGGACAATAGTGATATAATCAAGGTGTTAACTTTCTACACTATCTTAAACAAAAAAAAAAGGTTTGAAAAGGAAACTCCCATCAGTATTAGAAAGTGTGATAATGGTGAACTTGAGAAGTGTGATTTGCTGAAATTGTTTTAAGAGAAACATTTTATAAATTCTAATCAACAGTAACACTGTTTAATCAAAGAATGCTGTCTGCTTTCTCCATGGAAACAGCTAATTTCACCATTCCCATTATATATTTTAATTTCTGTACAAAAGTTAAAGACGATCTTGAATGATTCTAAATCAATTGCAGTGCCCCAGAATTAGAGATAACAGTATACTGGATAGTTTCACTCTTTTCTACTTTTAGAAATTGACAGCCAGATGATGTGTATTACAATAGATAAAGAGAGAGCGTAGTTTTGTAGCAACCGTGGGATAGTTATAAAAACTGTGTGTGTGCTTGTAGATGATGCTGTAATGAGACCTCACTGGTAATTAACAAGGATGCTAACAACTAAACAAAGAGAATCATTGTATCAAATCATGTTTCAATTCAACACTGGTATTACTCAGAGTATCAGTCATTACAATATAGGGGTTTCATGCATGGTCAACCAACAGGGGCATGACTATATACATATAATTCTGAATTATTTCTCTTTCTCTTAGGCTAGTTGCCATCCAAGACTATAGTCCAGTCTAACCTGCTATTTAACCTATAGATGTGGGGAGAAGAGATCACCTAATCCTTTTTTCTCAATAATGTTGGCTTAATTTGACTGTTGTAGAGAAAAATGACTTCAAGCAATGTAAAAAACTCTTTACTAGAAGATGAAAGAAAAATCAGTCAATGATTAATAAAGAAAATTTTGTCCTTATCTTTTGCTAAAGTAAATTTAGGTTATGTAAATTAGTTAATTAAAAGTTTGATTTTATGAAAACTTATTTTCTCCCAATGACTGATAAGATAATATTTCAACATTTTTTCTCTTTTAAGTTGACTTCATTAAAAGTAAATTAAATCTACAGTCTTAAAAATGATAAAAAGGAATCGTTTGTAACAACCTACCTACCTACGGTGTACGTAAAATTTCTGACAGCATTATTTCCTCTAACATTACAACACTTTTGAAACGTTTTCTTTATCATAATGAGTTCCCATATTACCCACAGATCTATTAATTAATCTATAGAAAAACAGCCAATGCAATTCAATGATAAAAACAAAGAAAAAAAGGTTTTAAATTTTTATATAGTTGCAACAATCAGTATTTCACCACTGACAAGAAAATTTTCCTGAAACAGAATTTTGTAACTTTTTTTTTTGTCATTTCACCAAGCAAGGTAATAAAGTCACTAAGACACAAGGGGTTACTGAGTAAAAGAGAGTATGAGAAAAAGAAAACATTATTAAAGAGAGAGAACAATAAGAGAACAGACATTAAGAAGACAGAAGGTTGATGTTGCATTTAAATTTTTGAAGATCAAAGTTGACTGGAAAGCAAGAAACTGGAAGAGAGTTCAACAAGTGAGAAGTGCAAGAGAAGAAACTGTTAGCATAGAACTTACGGTTACATCTAGCCATTCCAATTGTAAAATAATGAGACATTATCACGAATTTAATACTGTGCTTAAATTCATAAAGTGTATATATCAGAGAGGAAAGTTCATCAGTACAACTACCATGAAAATATTTATAGAAAAAGTACAGGGAAGCCACAATGCTGTGGTGGGAAAGAGACTGAAACTGAGATACCAGGTCAGGACTAATAACATTGCAGATGGTTTTCTTTTTAAAGATAACAAATCAAAATGGTAACTTTGGGACAATATCCCATATTCTTGAAAAATTCTTTGTTATTAAAAATTATTTTATTTTCTATTTTTAATTCACAAAGATTTTCATGGGATTTATAATCTCTATTAAAAAAAAAAAAGAAAAAAAGAAAAAAAAAAAAAAAAAAAGAAAAGATAATCTTACCAGCAGGACCCAAAATATGGTCAATATGTAAAATCCAGTGAAATTTACTTACCTGAAAGAAAAAAGGAAAAAAATTAGACAAAAAAAAAAAAAATTTTTGTAAATCAATGTCTAAAAAACAATGACAATTTCTAAAACCAAGAAATCAGTTTTATTAAAATAACAATCTTTCATGATATTATTTTCTTTCACAATGCAAAGTAAACACACACATTTATATATTCTTCAAACAAATAACATAAAAATATTACATTTTAATCAATTATATATTCTGACTTGTTACCACTTATCGGGTGGCTTTTCAAGATGAACAGATTGAGAATGATAGAGAGCGATGAACAGATGGAGAGAATATATATATATATATATGTTATATACTGTACCTATGAACACTAATGGGTATGTCCCAATCCTCATAAATATGTTGGACACTGTTGTAAGTGGGGTGATATGATGTCTAAGTAGTCCACCACTAGCGTAGTTTACCTACTTCATGCTGCTGGCGAGTATTTTATGTTGTTGATGTTATAAAGATTACCATTCCATTTCCAACCTCCATTTTGGTTATTCCTCATTCAGTAACCCTTTCTAGATTATATATATATATATATATATATATATATATATATAGAGAGAGAGAGAGAGAGAGAGAGAGAAATACATATATAGAGAGAGTGAGATTGAGATCAATATATTGTCATCTATTAGTTTGAGTTAAAAATAATTTTTGTTTTTTTTATTAACTTTTTTCTTCAAAAAATAAAGTACAATTCCATTTTATTCAATTATATATTTGCAATTATTTTGTAATGACTTGTTGTGACATATTAAGCAGTTCTTTAATATCATTTGAGTAAAATTCTACAGGTTTCAATATGAAAAAGTTTTAAGAAACTTTTGAATCTGGTCTTCATTAGAGAAAGTTTTCCCCATCAAAAGATTTTGCAGCGATAAAAAAAAATGCAATAATTGGTTGGTACAAGGTCAGCAAAATATGGGATTTGGGGTCGAACATATCCGCTGAGTTTCAAAGTTAATTGCGGTTGGTACAAGGTCAACAGCATATGGGGGGGTGAGAGATAAAACACCCTCATGCTGTCATAGAAGTGAATGACATTTTTCCATTCATCCACTGTATATGCTGCCACTGTTGTGTAAAAACTATGATCTGCTAGTGTATATCAAATTGATTCTTAATTGCTATATATGATTAGTAGTTAGGATGATACATTAGTCATTACAGTTAGTTCTCTAAAATGGAAATTACTTGTGACTCAACTATATATATATATATATATATATATATATATAATGAACTCTCCTGTTGGTTTCAACATAGGAGGCTCTGACAACTTAACCAATTGATTCAGTTATCAATTTTGCATAATAATCTTAAGTGGCACTTAAGAGCCGCTAGTGATTTACAAAGGAGGTCACATATGGAGCAAGAGTGAGGATTATCGAATGAGATCAGTTAGATTAGCTGACCTTTTAGATCTTGCTCTCACCTCTTGAAGATGATTCAGACTAGCAGAATGACAACTGCTGAGTCCCCTAAAATACGTTGATCTCCATTCTACCTGCTCCAAGGGTAAGCGCTCGAGGGTGTTATGAAATATATATATATATATATATACACACACACACACTTGGGTAGCAACCTTTCTTTTAAATATCTTTCATTAAATATGATGAACAAGGAAAATTTTATTAATTTTTTATTCAGTTTTTTTCAGCGTTTTTACATTTTTCTCTTTAGTGGGAGCGAGGGAATACAAAAACTCTCCATACCATCTATTGTCCCAAACACTTTCAACCACTTCCTTAAACATTTTCATGGTTTTCTCTCTCATATATATATATATATATATATATATATATATATATATATATATATATGTGTGTGTGTGTGTGTGTGTTCTTTCTTAAGCCAATATATATGACCATAATTTTTTTTAGAAGTTGAAAGAGAATGTAAATTCAAGACTTTTGAATTGCTCTCAATAAAATTTGGTGTTTATAAAAACTATATTTCTAAGAAAAATGTTTGGGTATTTTGATTTGCAGATGTTTTTTGTTGTTTGAATTTATGAAATTTAAAATTAATTTTAAAAGTTAAAGAAAAACTAAATAGGAAATGAAATTCAAACCAAATTACAAAAAAAAAATATAATTAGAGAGAAATATAAATAAAATAAACTTCTAAAAATTTTAAATCATAAGATGTAGGAACAGTTAATATTCATGTAATTTGAACAAACACCAAAATAAAGAAAGCTGAATATATTTCAAAAGATTATTGCAAAATTCACAACAAAGATTAGTTTTTTTTAGAAATATTAAAATAAAACCAACAAGAAAAAAAAAACATTTAAAGATACAAAAAAAAAAAAAAAACATAAAAATCCCTTAAAACAACTTTTTTAAATCACAACAAAAGCCTAAAAAACAAAATTCAGTAGCCATGATTTCTTTTTATTTTACTAAATATTCAACCAATACAAGGCCCAAGGGGCACTTAAGATAGAGGGTTACTAAAGTTATTGCATGGATGTCAGATTGTTGTTAGCTGATTGATTTTTTTGTTTTTTATGGCTTATCAGCCCTTTATGAATAATTTAAAGGTGAAACATATTTTGAATAATTCTTTATGTGCAAATATTGTATTAACAATTTTTTGAGAATAACAATGATTTTTCCAGATATAAATCCTACTATTTAGCCCATAGCTGGGGGAGGAGATGGACATACATTTCCTAAGGGCATTTACACATAAGTGAATACAACAAACCCAAATTTAAACTCGGGTCTCTGATGATTTCTCATTACAGCAGCCACTTATCTGTATGGACATCGAAAGTGAAGGTAATGAGAATATGTAGGATAGATAAAAGCTGACCCTAGAAGAGACTAAAATTGTAGTGATCAGGGAAGCATTCTCTTAGGAGTGTGTTTCATCAAGTGGGAGTTCTTGGGAAGAAGAGTTGAACTTCATTTTTACTAATAAACCACAAAATGGATGTCTGTGGCAAAAGAGCTGGAGAGTAGAAAATAATTCATCACTCACAAGGCTTTTATCAAATCTTTTCTCATGAGAAATAGAAATTTCAAATTCTCTCTTTCTAAGTATATGTGTTCCTTTTGTTTCCTTTTTTTTACTAAAACTTCCTTGTTGCTCACATGTTTAGTCTATGGTATTCTCAGCATCCTTCTGTGGAAACAAACTTCTCTTGCTTCAAATCTCTGCTTCAACTGTGAGGAGATTGTCCAGACTTTATTGGCATATAGGAGGATTGATATTACGTAATAATTCGGCACTCTTTTCATTGTTTCTAATGAAATTTTTCTATTTCTTAATGCTTTGCTTAGTTTTTGGGAGGCATCTTTTTATGGTGAGATCTGAAGAGAATCATAGGTAACTTTAGAATTTTCAGAATACATACTGCAATTAATGTCAAAAATTTCATTCACTAGCAGAAAAGCTGCTCTCTACTTGATTTTATCATGTTATCTGAACAAATAGCAATGGAGAGAAAATGACATATAATGAATGTCCAGTTTATTTGTGGAATTTTAATGAAGCTCACAGTAACAACTTTTTAATTGGATTATTTTGCCATTAAAACAATCATTTCAATCGTTTGCTGACAGAACCGAGTCATTAAACTAAAATCCCAACATATACTGTCCACAGCAAGTAAAGAGATTGTGATTTTATTTGTCTTTAATTGGACTTAAATTCTTTCAACAGAGAAATCCGTCACTCAAACAGGAACATAATTCCTACGGAAAAGGAAGTAATAATGTGTACAAAGCGATAGGCAACATTTTATGACAGAACTGCTTGGAGATAACAGAGATATCTGGAAGATATCCACTGAGTCAGTGTGATATTTTCAGAATTGCACTTTTTCAACTGCCACAATTATTTATTTATTTACTGAATGATTTTTTTCTTCCTATGTCTGCAACCATTTAAAGCCCCCAAAATACTTTTACATTTTAAGATGATACTGGGTATGACAATAAACTACATCCGGCAGCAAGCCACCCCCCCCTCTGATCAGGAGATGAAGGTTTTGAGGAGTGTGGAACCACCTCTTAATTGTTGTTGTTCCTAGGTACACCCTGACTTGGGGTGGGAGCAACTGTTAGGGCCCCAGCTCTGGGCAAATAGTGAATGTCAAAATATAACTTCAACAAAACTACAGCATAAAAAATACATATCACTGCCTGTAGTAATTATGTCTGCACAAACATGTATATGTACAAAAGCTGAGTATCATCTACCATGTATTCAATTGTGAAAGCAGAATAACATTGTATTTTTATTACTTCAAAACTCCCAAGTAAATTAAATTTCAGCATTAAATGACCCACAAGAAGTTATGTCGTTAAATGGAAAAAAAAAAAACAAATTTTCTTTTTTTTTTGGAGATAATAATGGTTTAGTGATACATGTCTTACTGATTAACCCTTCTGGTGGAGGGTAGAGAAGAATTTGATTTATACTTTTCCCTAGGGTATTTGAGCATAAGTGACTATAATGAACCAAAAGGGAATTGGAACCCAGCTCTCTGATTAACAATTCCAAGCCATCACACCACCTGCACATCCAAGCTTACAGCACCAAGTATTCCCAAGCATTTACCCATCTATAAAGTGACCAGACTTCATGTTGCTTAACTTTGGTGATCATATGGAACCAGCCACAATCATTTAAAGCTCTTTGAATAAAATAAAAACCAACTAGATTTAAATGTTTTAAGGGTTTTAGAAATATCAATGAGTTTAATCTGATACAACAGCCCCCCCTTTTTTAAGGGAACAATTGGGAAGCACTGAGGGATTAACTAAATTCACTAGTTTGAGAGATGAGCTTGCTTTTATGGTAACATCTTTAGATATTCTTTCAGTTCATATTGATTTTAATTATGACCTGTTACATTCAATCCATTATTATGAGCATCAGTCAATCTTATTTTTCATACAATGATTCAGTCCCTAATATTATGTTGTGAGGGGCTTGCCTATTTGTTCTCCACCCCTGATGCATGGGAAGAGAAAAAGATGGTACCCAACTCAGAAAAACTGTCTTGTTACTTGGATTTAGTTTTGCATCTCTCTCTCCCTCTCTTATTGTCTATGGCAATGATGATGACAATGATGGTTATCATGTGACTTGAAAACATTGACATATTCTTGCAAAAGGAAATTTTCAACTTTATGTGGATATAAAAAATCATAATGATAATAGCAAGAAAAATTGCCACAAAGCCAAATGACTTTTTAGATTTTTCTTGTTTTAATATCTTAAAAATGTTTTCTATGATTCAAAGATACCCCTAAAAGAGAGACAAGGACTTCCCTTAGTACTACAAATTTAATGGCTGATCTAACAACATATGAAGCCCTTATCTTCTGGAGGTCATTGTGGTCAAGTGGATTCAATTAGATATCTTATACTTTCTTTTTTTTTTCTTCTTCTTTCTTTTCTTTCATCTGCTTTCTGACTTTTTTTTCTTTTTTTTTATTTCTTTGTTGCTTGCAGGGGAACAATATAAATTTAGATTTTTTTTTCTGTTAAATCCATCTTTTTTTAGCTTTCCTTTCTTTTTACTAATTTCCTTTGATTTTCTTTCTTCTCTTTCCTCATTTCAAGTTAACAAACTCTGGTACTTCTTCCTTGTCTCATTTCCTTCTATCTGTGATGATTCAGAGTATTTTCCCCCTCTTTATCTCTTTACTCTTCTTTCTTTCTTCTCTTAACCCTTCTCTTCCCACCAAGCCATGCACATTGTAGCAAACCACCAACATTCTCTCCATA